>OZ059836.1:36869592-37307437 GCA_964057195.1 Orthosia cruda
AAATAACTTTGTAATTTCAAAACACACTACACATCATTACAAAACCGCTTTTAACAAAGTTAACGCTATCTTGATCGCCAGTCACATGTTTATCCAATAATTTATTCTCAGGTCGCGAACCACATTTAGCACCCAATAAATTTATCCTACGTCAAATAAAGCCGATGGGTACTAGATTTATAAGGGACGGTAGTCGAACGCTTACCTTCGCGTTTTGTTTCAGAAATTGTTGATAGTAAGGTAAAATTGTTTCAGTATTTATCAGTTATAATTGCTTAGCCGAGCAAAACGCCGCGCTTGCCGTTTTTCATACAGTTTTTAGGAGCTATCTAATCGTTATTTAAAATTAAATATCAACTAATAAAAATTCATTAAATTTCTACATATTATTGATTCCAAAATTGTAGATTTCTTTTTTTTTTTAATGTTATATATAATCACCTTCCAAAAAAAACCATAAAATTGAGAAATATTTATTTTTATTTTTTTCTCTATAAAAAACGTTGCCCCACACTAGGAATTTCTTCCTGTATCGTGGGTGCGTTTACAAACATATAAACTCACATACACAACACCCAGAGCCGGAACAACTATCTGTAGGTCATACAAATATTTGTTCCGTGCGGGAATCGAACCCGCGACACGCAGCGCAGCAGTCAATCGCTCAACCACTGCGCCAACCGTGATTGATTGTTAGCATGCATCTCCTCGTAAAGTGTTCATTAATATTTTTTTGTACTAACACTAATGGATAGACAACGAACATAGCGAACATTTTGGTAGATTTATTTTTTCAAAAGACCAATATTCGATTTTATAAAGATTTTATTCTAAAATCTGGGCGTATTCACCACTGTAATTCATGCGCCATCAGTGCCGCTAGGCCAATAGGAATGCTCATATCTCATGCTGATTTTTGGTCAGGGTACGGCCTTAATACAATGAATAAATATTTAGATACATACTGATTTTTTCATGAAAATTGCAATTTTTCTACGGTTAACTACAATATTGTTTAAATTGCGCGGAACTGATACAAGAAGCCAAAACAGAAACCATAAATTATTATCATCATGCTATACCTTCGAGGGCGAGGAGCTAAGCAGTCAATCATAATTACATTATAAGACCGTCTATTTTACACGCATATTCAACGGTATCCGTAGCTTGGCGGAGTATAGGTCTGCTTTCCAAACCGTACATTGTAGGTTCGACCCCCTGCAGCTTTCGCCATTCTCTTTCAAGTATAATTTAACATAACTAGTTTAATATAACTAATTTCTATGTGTTTTTTATACCTATCTAAAATTTCCAAATAATTATAATTTCTGCATACTTTTATGCTCTTGTTTATGGCAATATGATTTTAAATATTCCTACGCAAAATAATGCAGTGAGTATTATATTAAAGTACCTCCATTCTTGTCCTGCCTTTATTCAAAATGTTTTAACAAAATGTCTACCAGAGTAACGAACTTGACTTTTCAAGAGAAATTCTTGAATTTTAAATCTAAACTACATCTCACCAGATGAAATTTGGCACAGAGATAAATTATAGTCTGGAAAAGCACATGCTACTTTTCATTCCGGTATAATGTTCCCTTGAGAAAAGAAAACACTTTTAACGCGGGCGAAGCCGCTGGCAGAAGCTAGTACTTCATCATTTTGATACCTATTTATGATTTGCAAGTTACTAGGATCTAACAAGATTCGCAGAAACAATGTGGACCTTTCAACCATAATTCTATTATTAACTGAATAGGTAAGAAAAGTGTACAGTACCCATACATATAGAAAAGTGTACAGTATATATAAAAGAACTTTAGAAAGAAAGGCTAAACGTTGAGAGAGAAAACTTTCTGAATAGGTAAGAAAAGTGTACAGTACCCATACATATAGAAAAGTGTACAGTATATATAAAAGAACTTTAGAAAGAAAGGCTAAACGTTGAGAGAGAAAACTGTAACTCCAAAATTCATTTCCTAGATCAGCTTATCTAAAATAATGCAAGAGAACTCGTTAAAAATAATTTTAATAGAAAACAGATTTTCATACAATCTATCTATAAATAGTATAAAAACAAAGTCAATGCCCGCGTCTTTCGACGTCATTTCTGTTTCTCTGCTAACGCATTTTTATCGATTTTCAGTTGTTTATCATTTGTCCCGCTTGAAGCCGGTTTTCTAGTAAACATCTGAAGCAAATAACTACTTAAGTACTTTAAAATCATTTATACTCTACTAGAATCGTCATACAATCGCATTACAAAGCCTGAAAAATATTATCCAGCCTGCAAAGTACCTACAAGCTTAGCTATAAGTTTTAGTTTAGAGTTTGCTAGTCAAAATAATTATGATGCAAATGACTAATTAAGTACTTTAAAACCTTTATTCTCGACTAGAATCGTCATACAGTCGCATTCCTGTAGTAGTCCAAAGCCTGAAACATATTTTTTCCAGCCTGCATACTACAAGCTTAGCTATAAGTTTTAGTTTAGAGGTGTATAAATCACTGGTTACCGCAAGGCAGCGGTAACCCACTGCATTTAGTGGTTAGATAACTATTCTGGCTATGCTTGTGTTTAGCAATAGGTAAGTATATGTGCAGGTGTGTTTGCATGTGTGTGTGGTAAGCCAAATAGATTGATCTTTATGTGAGGTTAGTGGGGCAAGAGTAACGAAGTCAAATTATATAAGGGTATCAAGAAAGATGGATGCGATTGTGATAATAGTTTTAATAAATGTATGCAAGTATTAGATAAATAAAACTCATATGAATTGTCTAATACTCATAATCAACTTACATAAATTGCCCGAAGTGTAGGTAGTTGTCAATTCTCTTTCAGCACAAGTCAACCGTCCGTATTCGGTACTGTCCCCGCGCCAAAGAGACCAAGCCCGCTCCCGCGTGCCCAGTCTGCACGTTAATTTTAAAAGTAGTGTTGCCAGTGTAAGAAATAAAATGTACAAATAATTGACTAAAATGATTTACGATTGATTAGTATTTTAAATACCTAACATAATATACAATGTGGCTGATTGGTTTTGTACTGTGGTGTCACAAGAAGCTATAATATTAAACTTAAAACTGCCATAGGCATAGATTTTGTGAACCTTCTTCTTGACATAAATGACATAACAAGGTTAGTTTAACTGCCAAACTGACAAGACACTGGTACCACTTTCAAATTGCTTTTGTCAGAAAATTCAAAAGAATTTGTACTCTTCGGATAGGATAATCATATATGTGTCAATGCCAAACATTTTGGACTTTTGAAAGAAACTATCGCTGATAGACTGCCACTTATTTATCCAACTATACTTACATAATAAAAAAGTTAGTTAAAATAATCAGCTTCTTTTTCTTTTTCGATCCCAAATTGCCTACAAAATAAACACTCAGATCCCAGCTATAGCAGAAAAGAAACACGAAAAACGAAAGCTAGATCCCATTTATAAGATCCTTTACGGCATAAGATATTTGAATTTGAACAAAAAAGCGAGCCGATTTCTTCAGTCACCGTTTGTCATACAGAAAAAAGATTGCACTATACCTTTCCTTTCAATATTACGTCGCGTCTCCTTGAATATTTAATCTCAAAGGAACTTTAGTGCCTACATCTAAAAAGGTTCCATTAAATGATAAAGGACAAAGGAACAAAACCAGGTGTGCAAAAAACCTAGTACCTAAACACCAAGATTTTATACAGCCAGTAAAAAAAGTTTTAAAAAAAATGACGTTCCATCTACAAAATTGTAGGGTCTCGCGAAATTTGTATTAAAATTTACGTCGAACGGTGGATAAATTAGTTTGTTATTCAGAACACGGGACGGAGGATTTAGAGCCAATTCCCTTTTTGATCTCTCCTGAGCAAACAAACAGAAGTCTGTCACGGTGGTAGACGGGCCCCGTCTTTGCATAAAATATTAGGTGGGACTCCGTGAAACTGGGCTGCCGCTAGGAGAATAATATGGCACTTGAGTTTAGGCGTGCTTGTCGCTACTTGTAGCTGTAGTTTTTAACCAACTTCAAAAAATGAGGAGGTTTCTCAATTCGACCGTATATAATTTTTTTTTTATGTGTGTTCGCGGATTACTTCGTCATGTATGAACCGATTTTGATGATTCTTTTTTTGTTGGAAAGGAGATATCCCAAGGGTGGTATCTGGTGATGGCAACCCAAAGAAATCGAGGGAACCCCTCAAATATTGTAGGCATACATCTAGCGATTTTGGTATTTTTATCAACAATGCAATCATTTACACTAAGAAAATGTCATTTGGTGAAATGGAACTGATGATGAAGACCAGAGATGGCCACTGGAACTCCTTAATGCTAAGTATGTCACGGGTATAAGATATATAGAATAACTAACGGACTATGATATAAATATTTGTAAATTAATGTTACTGATGAAAATGGTAACTTCGAACTGATCTGATGATGAAGCCGGAAGGTAGGCACAGGAACACTGAAATAAAACAATGGATCCTAGTCGTGTTTGGGCTTATTGGAATCGTCATGAGATTTACTTTGACTATAAAAGATTTTCATTGTATTTGGAGGTACCTTCCAAAACTAAAAATATATAATTAATAAACTTTTAACAAAAAAATCAAACCGTCTTCCAAAAGAAATTAAATTAAAATATATATGCTAAAATAAAATCTCTCCTCTCAGATATGACCTTTTTTAGGGTTCCGAAGTCAGCGAAACTATAAGGACAGTTCCGCTTTGTCCGTCTGTCCGTCCGCGGCTTAGCTCAGAGACTCTTAGTACTATAAAGCTATAATTTGGCATGGATATACATATTAATAATTCCGACAAAGTGGCCTCCTATAGACGTAAAGTTTTTTCTCGTCTATCTCACAGTGTGGAGTATCGTTGGATAGGCCATGCAAAAATATTACGGGTCTGATAAAACCATTTTACGCTTCAAAGATCCGTTTGCGTAAAATTAAGCTCAAATTTTTATTAGAGTAAAGCCCTCCCCCGCCTGTCAGCCTACTTAAAAAAAACATTTTCACTTTTCGCGGGTAGAAATGTCTTAATAAATAAGCAGTGCCTTTGAATTCTATTGTCGTTCTGTGTTGTCTCTGTGCATTATACTGTGTGTAAATTAATTATTAAATAAATAAATAAAATATTTGTTGTGTTTGCTGGCTAAAATGTGGTATTGTTTTGTCACAATATGTTCGCCCCAAAAAGTTTGGATGGCTGGAAACACAATCCAATAAAGTAATATTGGTAATAACGGAGCGTGTCCAATTCTATTAAATCTTCACGCTTCCCGGAATATTATTTTGTATATCAATATCAACGGATTGTATTTTACGATGAAAGATAAAAATATCGTATCGTGTCAGCCAATGACTAGCTCAGCCTCGTACAACACCTTAGAAGGCTCTCGTTAGGCAGCAAAATCAAGGGCTTGATTCAGAAAGCAGTACTTCTGGGCACGGCTCGTATCGTTAGGGGGCTCCTCTCTCTGGAGCCTTGATCTCCGGTAGTTAGGACGCTGTTCCTAATACCGGTAGGACACAATTTTTTAAATACGAGTATTTAAAATGTAAAAAATAAGTAAGAATAATGAATAAACGAAATAATAATAAATAAAGTTTGCTGCTCTCAAACTCCTTTTTGAGTTAAGCTCGCATGTATCATCGTACATGAATTTTGTTTTCATGAATTGGCCCAAAGCAGGTCTGTATTTTGGGTACCAATTTCGAGGGTAAATGGCAGATATGTATGACTTACACCCATATTCCCTAAATTTATGCAAAGCACCGTCTGGTCAGGTAATACCTATATACTAACGCAAGCAGTTTTCTGAGTAACCAATCCTGTTAGTCAAACATGTAGAAAAAGGTTATCTGTCCACGGTGCATTCGTTTCACCGTGGACAGATAACCTTTTTCTACATGTTTGACACCTATCTGTAGTATTTTGAGTTAATGTCAGAGTCTGTCAGTATAAATATTGTTTGACATCTGCTGCTAGGCAACCAGATCTATTATCTTTCTGATATAAGTGTTTGAGGTTAGCAACTTGTCAAATCCCTAATTTAGTGCCAAATTTTGACAAGTTTTTAGGCTAAAGTATAGTTTGACATATACTCAACTCTTTGTTAACCTCAAATACTTAAATCAGAAACCGGCCAAGAATCATCTAAGCATAATGCAATTTAAAATCGATATCATAACTTAAGTATCGCCTTAGCAAAATCCTCAAGTGTTCATTCGATGAAGCAATAACTTAAAAAAATGAGTTATTTGAGTCTCGCCTCCTTGTGGTTGGTGAAATGTTTTTTATTACAAATTCTTTACGAATAACTTAGCTTACAGTGAAAATGGGCATCAGGTTTACAAACAAAGGCATGCGTATAGCTTTTAATATGGTGAAATTAATAATACCCCAGAATCTTACTTAACAAGAAAAATATCAAAATTTAAAAAACCGCCGACACATTTATCTTGCGAAAACATCACGATCTAAACAGTAAAACGCGCATAACTTTTGAACGGCTGAACCGATTTTATTCAAACATAGCTAAGAACACTCTCGATACAATCACCTTTCAAACAAAAAAAAAACTAAATCAAAATCGGTTCATCCGTTGAGGCGCTATGATGCCACAGACAGAAACACAGATACACAGACACACAGATACACAGATACACAGCAACACACCTCAAACTTATAACACCCCTCTTTTTCCGTCGGGGGTTAAAAACAAACGCAGCGCTGTATTTTAATTATGAGTATTTTACTAGAACACTTGTATAAAATATATTATTATAGTTTAGAAATTAACATGAATTAATGAATATACAAAATTTTAAGACCTTTCAGACCTGTCTCTCGTAACCATCTGAATGATTTGGATAAGTTAATTAAGTTCTGCATTATACAATTATTTCGAGTAAGGCCATTGTTTAACATATTCGTGAAATTTTATTAATTAAAACTAAGTTTATTTTGAATATTCATCCAAAAACTTGGCAAACTTCATCGTATTTTGAATAGTTATTAATGTAATTTTGCATATTATTATGAGCGACAGTGACTTGTTCTGAAATATGTTTTGCTTATTCAACTAAATTAACACCCATTGAAGTCAGCACATTATAAATGATTGTAAGCTAAACTTTATAATTAATTACTATACATTGTTTTGATATTATCTATTGGCTTTATTAAAAGTATTTCCCTACCATCCATTTTAGTTAAATAAGCTTTTCCCGGGGCTTCACTACCGTGGCTATTCCCCCAAAAACCGTTTTGCCCGTTATATTAATACCTCTTCTTCCTCTTTGTCGGTACACTCTTGACATAGTGGTTGTGGCCAGCGTGTCACAGTGAGACACAGTGCTGCCATGATTCGCAGCACTATGCGACGCAATCCCTCCTTTTCGGCTGTGACTCGTGTGCACTCATGCTGTGTACCACCTACTGCAGACTTGATCTGGTCGGTCCATCGCATGGGTTACCTGCCGCACGCTCTCGTTCCTTCCACTTTCCATTAGACCACAAAGCCGCTCAATAGAGTCGATGTCTCGTCGGGACACGTGATCAAAGAACTGAATAATCCGATTTAAATTCAGTTCAGGATATGCCAAGCATTTTCCTTCAGCACCTCATTTCCAGAGCGTCTATTTTACTCTTTTCGGTTTCTCTCAGCGTCAACTTCTCAGCTGCGTACAGGAATATGGGGATCACCTGTGTCCATAAGAGCCGGGTTTTCGTGGTTTTGGCGACGTTACGGTTCCGACTGAGGAAAGTATGGAACTTTATTGTCTATCTATAGCAGAACTGGTAATAGCAAAGATCACATTGTTGAACTCTCAGGCTTTCTCAATAATTTTGCGAACCATAAAGATCTGTTCTCGAGTACTTTTGCTCTTTATAAACCCTGCCTGTTAAGGTATAATGTATTTAGATAGGAAGGACTTCAGTCGCTCATTTAACACGTGTAGTAACATTTTGATAGCTTGTGATATAAGTGCAATCAGGCGGTAGTTGCTGCAAAACGTAGCTGCAATTACTGCCTGTTGGCGCTTACGAACTTTTGCAGGAGGTTAAGAGACATTGACTGCGCGTTCTATTTGACTATTTGCACGGTACCATAGCTCATCTGAGTTATCTGCTTCTAGATCCGCACCTGCCTATTTTCTCTGCCCCTTTGAGCTGTCCTTCACTTTGATCCGAGAGCGCTCGTCGAGTTTTCTGGCAGCTCGTTGCTTGAGATGTATTTCGGAGATTAGCAGTTGGTGATCTGATCCACAGTCCGTTCCGGGTAATGTGTGGGTATTTCTGATTAACGTTTGCCAGCGTGACCTAAACAGTATGTAGTCGGTCTGGTTATTATACTGTCCATCAGTTGACTTCCAAGTTTACAGTATACGAGGATTATGTTGGAATAAGCTGTTCGAAATAACCAGATTGTTATCAGCTATGAACTGTATTAAGCGTTCGCCACTCTCATTACACTTCCCTAGTCAAAATTTACCCACGCAGTGGCTTAGTTGGTTTGCATTTTCACCTATTTTGGCGTTTAAATCACCCACAATCATAAGAATTTTTCTAGAGGGGCTTTTAAAGATGGTTGTTTCAACGTAGAATTTTTCGATGGTATCATCAATAGCTGAGCTGGTGGGGGCATAGATTGTACGATGTTGAGGTTAACCGGCAAAGCCTTGTGTTCATTGCTTAGTTCATTGCATTGCGGCTTGTGCTATCATTGCCCGAAAAAAAGATGCCATGTTTTTCGGTTAGGAAGTTTCCATTTCTCTTCCAGTGAGTCTCGCATAAAAATCTATCCCTAGCCCTATGCATATAGCTTAACAAATAATGTTTTTTTTTTTAAATACTTATCCACGAAAAAAAAGAACGTTTTTATACAATATTTTTTGAATTCATATATGGAACATTACGTTGTGAGTGTAGATAAACAATTTACCCCTTCTACAATTTCTTTAATTTGTTTCTTTTATTAATATGAACAAGAATCTTCTAGCTGTCTAACAAATATCACATATCATTCACTCACATCTTTCTTATCTATTCCACTCATTTGAAATCTTCTTCCACCAATCCAATATTCCTTTGAACAAAATATTCAATAAACTAATTTTAAATTTAGAACGTGCCGCCATTTTCCACTCCATGAATAAGACCACTGACTACTGTCAACTTCTCAACAGAAATCTCTTTGTGCAGACGAAACAAGATCGCGATATGGAGGACCACAGTTTTAAATGGCCAAATGGCCTTTGATATTAAATTAAATGTCAATCGCTTTCTGCGATTTGGTCTCGGTAACAAATGGGGTCATGTCAGCATTTTACGTTGGCAACTAAAGGTCTGTCAGGTAGATTGGCAGTATCTACCTGGGTTGCGTGCCTTTCGAGATTGAGTTCGTCTTTTGTTTTGAACGATTTTTGTAATTTAGTACTTGCACGGTACAACTAAAGGTGCGGAGGTAAATGCAGGTGTGTCTATGGAGATAGCAAGGACTTCAGGACTTCAATTCTGTTTTTTTGCCTTGTACGTATGCGTGGGCAACATCAAACACACATCTGCGATAGGTTTATCGAAAAAGATTTGCGAGGTAAAGCTGTTCTTATTAATAATAATTTTAAGATTATAGTACATTACGGTACAAGTGTGTAATGTTGGTGATTACCGCTGAGGCGCCATTGAGACCCGAGCCGTTAGGTGAGGGTCTTAAGAGAGCCAATGACGGTAATCATCAATACACACGTGTATCATACGACGTACTTGTGAAGAAAATAATACTAAAAAATCATTTCCAACAGTGAAAACGAGTTGTGAATTTTTTTTCGGCAAAATTAATCAGTTTTACTATGCGCGCGCATCTAACAATGGCGATCGGCCATAGACTAAAAATAATGAGTTATCTTTTTTTTGGCTTTTCGCGAATAGCGTTTTAGCCACGTACAAAATGGGGAATTTCAAGTTTTCTTTATTACAGACAAAAACAAAAGTTATATTTAAGTGAAAGTTTTATTTATTAAACACGTACGAGTTGAAATTAGCTATTTAAATACGAAGTTGCATGAAATGTATTGCATTTGTACTATTGAGCACGATCTTTTTTGTATCGAAACTTATTTAAGAACAAAGCAACTCAACCAATAAAATAAAAAAACTTTTTATCTCACTTGTGAATAATAGTAAAGAAAAAGTCACAGTTTGATAACAGGTTTCATTATGTGCCTAATTGAGGTGAAATTAGAGCCACTTTATTAGCAAGAAAAACGTTTTCAAGACCTGCAAGCGAGTATAGACCTAATGTCAAATAAATATGACGATTTCTTATCGAAAATAGCTTGTCTTGAGAGGGAAAGACAGTCAGACAAATTAATTATTACAGAACTGGAGGACAAACTGGAAACATTAGAGCGTAAAACTCGTGGGGTTGGGATTGAAATTAGAAACATACCCAAACAAAATGGTGAAACTAAGGATACTCTTGTTGGCGAGATTTCTAAATTAGGAGAATTAATAAATGTAGATATTAACACCAGCAATATAAAAGATATTTACAGGTTAAAATCAAAAGATTCCTCAGACCCCATTGTGGTCGATTTCACCACTGTTCTCTTGAAAGAAAATGTCCTCAAATCTGTAAAAACATTCAACAAAAACAAACAAAAAGGCTTAAAATTAAACACAACCCATCTAAACCAAAGCTACAATCAAAAACCGATATACATATCGGAGGCTCTCACTCATAAAACCCAGAGACTGTATTATTTAGCCCGTCAATTCCGGAAAAGTCATGGATTCAGTTTCTGTTGGACAGCAAATGGCATTGTTTACTTGAAAAACAACGAAGACTCCTCACATGTTCGGATAAACAACGATGCTGATTTAGAAAAGTTACGAAAAAATGTTAAACCGCAGTGACTATCTGTTGCTCCTGGATATATATTCTGTATTATTGTTATATTAACTATAAGATTGCATGCTAATTTTAGGTTAAATTGTATACATTTTCTTTACTTATACAAAGTACTACTCAACAGCCACACTTTACTCAAACACAGCCAAAATCATTTGAAATACTCCTTAATCATAACCATAGCCCAACTGTACACTATCTTAGAAACTCACACAACTAATTATTCACACATACTTCGATTACACACACAACAAATCACGATCTCAAACACTCTACGCCTAAAACATACTCATAAACACTGTCTTTCTATTTACATACAAACTGTTTCCATAATCGAAATACCTACCTTGACCACACCTTCTGTCTATACTTACGCTCATCTGAACCATTCTGTGACGTAACAAACTTATTTGAAAATATCGACCAGTTATCCGTATCGCACTCACAAACTGCGGACCTAGAGGACTGTCGAAATATTATTACTTCTACTACGAACAAACTAGTTATATTGACACAAAATATACGAAGCATAAACCGAAATTTGCCCGGCTTAGAAGTTTTACTACATAGACTTAAATTAAAATGTGATATAATCATTTTAACAGAGTGTTGGCTAAAAAGTGAAATCGAAATCCCTCACCTATCAGGCTACTCTCATGTAGCAACAAATAGAAACCCCATCCAAAATGACGGAGTAATTATCTACTACAAAGAAAACATTAACCTATCTATAATAGAACCTGAATTCCATGAAAGTAATTGCCTACTAGCCACCGTTGGAAAACAAGCTGCCATAATTGCCCTATATAGGTCGCCTTCCTACACTAAACTGGAGCCGTTCCTCTTGTCTTTGGATAATTTGTTGCAATCAGTGTCTTCTTTCGAGCACACCGTAGTTATGGGCGACATAAATCTAGCAATTAACCCAAATAAAATTAAATCAGAAGGGGAACGCTACTTAACCTTAGCTGCTTCTCATGGCCTACTGCCAGCACACACTTTAGTTACACGCAACGCTCACCAGACATGCATAGACCATGTCCTTATAAAAACTAAACTCTCATCCATCACTATAGTCCTAAATGCAACACTCACAGATCACCATCCCGTCTTATTTTCTTTAAATTTAAAAAAACCACGGCAACATGCCACCTCATCAAAAGTCATAATTAACGATAAAAAGTTAACACAAGACATTTCACATATTAATTTTGACCCCATTTATCAAACAGAAAACCCAAACGTTAGTCTAAATTACCTAACACAATGTCTACAAAGAGAAATAGAAAAAAATACAAAAATCTTAACACTTTCTAGACGCCAAAAATCATTAAGCCCTGGATAACTCCAGGACTTCTTCGTTGCATGCGAAACAGAGACCATCTACACAAAAAAGCTAAAATTGATCCGGATAACGAAGTCTTGAAAATTACATACAAACGATACAGAAATTTCTGTAATAACCTATTACGAAGGTTAAAAAGAAGTTACGAAAAACAACAAATCATGGACGCACAGAACGACAATAAAAAATTATGGAAAGCCATCAAAAACATCACACACACAACAAAAACATCACATCACAGTAAAGACCTACTAACTCTCTCATCTTCGACTGACCAATCACTTCACGAAGCAAACAGCTATTTTATAAATGTGGGTAGCTCATTGGCGGACAAAATTTGCCAACAAAATATTAATTCTCGAAATCTACCAGTACTAAGTAATTCTCAAGATGATTTACCAAATGTCCCCAATTCTTTTGTCTTAACTGAGACAGATGATTACGAGGTTGGACATCTTATCATGGGTCTAAAAACAGACAGTGCACCAGGATGTGATAATATCAGCAGTAGATTTCTGAAACAACACAAGAGTATTCTTATATTACCACTCGTAAAAATTTTCAACGATTGCTTAAAAGCTGGTGTGTTTCCCTGTTCTCTAAAGCGATCAGAAGTGTGCCCAATCTATAAGAACGGAGACAGAAGTCGTATAAACAACTATAGGCCTATATCCATCCTACCCGCAATATCCAAAATTTTAGAAAAAATTGTAAACATCCGTCTAATAAAATATCTCGAAAAAAATAAACTGCTATCAGTAAACCAATACGGGTTTAGGAAGGGAAAATCTACAGAACAGGCTGTGAGCAAACTTACAGAATTCATTAGTTCCAACCTGGACAAAGGGAAAAAATGTCTGTCTATTTTTCTCGACCTAGCTAAGGCATTTGATACGATTTCTGTCTCCCTCTTACTAAACAAATTGGAGGCGCTGGGTATACGGGGCACCCAGCTTGATCTTTTCAGTAGCTACCTCTCTGGGCGATCTCAGTGTGTCCGAGTGGACAAACAAAAAAGTACATACCTCCCAGTTACACATGGCGTGCCTCAGGGAAGTATACTGGGGCCGACCCTATTCCTCGTATACATAAATGAGCTTACCAGTCTTAAACTTACCAAAGGTGAAATTATCTCTTTCGCGGATGACACGGCGCTGGTATTTGCTGGTGACAGTTGGGAAGAGGTCTTCACTATCGCACAAAATGGTTTTGATACGACTAGGGGATGGCTGCAGAAAAATATACTTACCTTGAACGTTGATAAAACGAAATATATTTGTTTCAGCATTAGGCAGGCGGTGAGTATCCGCGGCGGCCTATCAATTGTTTCTCACGAGTGCATTTCTGTGGATTACTGCGCATGTTCACCTCTGGAACGCGTAGATACTCTAAAATACCTTGGTATTACTTTAGATAAGAACCTCAACTTTAAAGAACACGTCAAAACTCTTTGTAATAGAGTACGAAAATTAATTTACGTTTTTAAAAACCTACGTCATATCGCGGACCCCACACTGTTGAAGCGAATATATCAGGCCCTGTGTCAGTCGCTTCTTAACTACTGCATTTCATCATGGGGAGGTATTTGCAAAACCACTATAAAGGCGGTTGAAGTCGCCCAGAGAGCTATACTGAAAGTTAGCACGTTTAAACCAATACGTTATCCTACTATTGCACTTTTCCAGTTGTGCGAGGTTTTGACAGTAAGACAGTTATTTATACTTAGAATTATCCTACAAGAACACAACAAACATCACTACAACCCGATGTTATTGCAGAGACGTCGCAAACATCACGTATGTGATAATTTAACCTCATTTAAAACAAACTTTGGTACAAGATTTGGAAGTTTTCTGGGTCCATACCTTTATAATAAACTTAACAATATATTACACATATACCCCTTGACTAGGAAACAATGCAAATTAAAAGTTTGCCTATATTTGCAGAAATTAAGCTATGAGGAGACGGAACAACTACTGTACATACCACATTAAGATTGAAACTAAGATCACAGATAACGAAGATACACTCTACATAGCTCACCTATACACACATGCACATTGCATACACATTCACTCACGCATAATCACACCCAAACACTCACCACATACTTACACTCACACTCGCTCGCACCTACATTTACTCATATACATACATACGCCACTCACACACCTACACATTCATCGCACACACACACTCACACCCACACACTAAATCCATTTAATAAGAAATTGAAATTATGTACATACAAATTATTTATCCAAAGTGTCACGGTGTGCGTGTGTTACTTATTAACTATTTCTCTGTAGTATTCACTTAGTTGTATTATGCTACCATTGCTTGGCACTTATTATTTTATTGTAAAAACTCGAGGGAAATGGTGCTGATAGCCGAAATACAGGCTATGCCTAGTTCGGCTACAGATGCTAATCTCTTTACACAAATTGAAATTCCTGCCAAATTGCCATTGTAAAGTAGTTTTAAGTTTTTGGAAATAAATTATATTATTATTATTATATTATTATTAATTGTGTTGAAAAAATAGTTTAACACTCTAAAATGACCATTATGACGTGTCAATACTGTCATGGTGCGACTGTGAAATCTTATAAACTTATGTAAATTATAAATAATCTTGCTCTAAGAGCTTATGGTAACCCCTGCCTTTCTTCTACTTAAACGTACTACAATTAGTAAAAAAAAAAAAATTCATTAAAAAATATTTTTTAACAAGCTTTTTTCGTATTCTTCTCAGCAAACACTTCCATTTGATACCCATACCATGGCAGTGCACAAAAAAATACAAGCCATCTTGTGTCGTCCGCCATATTTGATTTAAAATGACGTCATTTAGCTAACCATGCATTGTCATCCAAATTAAACGTGTATGCAAAATTCAATCTTTATGGGTGGAGGATAACTGCTTTAAAATTCAGTTGCAAGATTTGATCCAAACACACTTACATATCATTGCAAGTTAAATAAAAGCTTGTAATAACTGGTTAACTGACAACTGACCAAAAAAATTTGACAAACTCCAGCTGGAACAATGTTTTTTCTTTAAACTGACTCCTATTATCCTGTTACAGTATTTAATCACTGAAAATATGTACATGTATTTGTGTGATATGTAAATACAGATGCTTTTGCGCGTTATTCAGCTGAATCACAGACATAAATCTAACTGGAAGACGCAAATGTGTTTACTTTACGTATCAAAAAATCGAGGAAAAGTGAGAGCAATGCTCTTACTTTGAGCTGTTTCATTTAGCTTTAGAACATCAACCGCAATCTAGAAAAATGCCTAATTATGCCGATTGAGCTGTAATAGTCTGGTCAAGTTAGCCCGAAAAATAGGGGTATCTATGCGTAAATTACAAAGAAGAACATGAAAACATACCAGAAAATGTCAATTTGAATGTTGAACAGCTCCCATGAGCATAAAAACAAAATTTATCTAGCATAAATTACCACACATATTTAGTAAAAAAAAACATTAAAATATATATGTTGGCTCATATCTCGAAAACTAATGAACATTAGTGAATCTTATGATGGACTTTTTTGTGCACAATTGAACAAGGAATAAACTTGCGCAAGCACACATTGCTGGAAAATCCAAGAAACAAGCAAAAAACTGATTTTTGTACCCATTGTCCTTGAATAAAAATAATTGCACACATGGAATCGATGAGGATTATTCTCAATTCAATTATAATGGTACCCCTAACGTTCAAGTAAATTTACAGCTTCTTTGGAATTTATGCAAGGATAATGTCTATTTAACAGAAAAGGATAAACAATTGCGACATACACATAGCTTCTCTTAACACACGATAATTAAGAACCCCAGAAAAACTTATAGAATTAGAAAATGCAATTTTTGAAATTAAATGGGATATAATTGGCATAAGTGAAATGAGACGACTAGGAGAAGGAATAGAAGATCACGGCAAGTATATATTACACTACAAAGGAGAAACACCAGGACAACATGGTGTTGGATTTTTGATAAAAAAGAAATATACCAACAGAATAGAACAATTAGAAGGAATATCGGAAAGAATAGCAATTCTCAATATTAGACTCCCCGCCCAAAATAACAGAGATGAATCATGGTCCATTATTCAGGCATACTCACCAACTGAAACTGACAAAAAAGAAGATATAGTCAAAATAGAAGATTTTTACCAAAAATTACAAGAAACTGTCGCCACTGCTCATAAAAATATAATAATAATGGGGGATTTCAACGGACAAATCGGAAAATATCAAAGAGGAGAAGAGTTTATTATAGGTGGTCACGGTTATGGCAACAGGAGTAAAAACGGTCAAAGATTGGTGAATTTCGGGTTAGAAAACAAACTAAGTATCTTGAATAGTTTCTACAAAAAGAAAAAGAATAAGAAATGGACCTGGATTTCCCCAAATGGATTGCATAAAAATGAAATTGACTATATTATGTCCAATAAACCAAAACTTTTTAAAGACCTGTCAATCATACAAAATTTAAATTTTAACACAGACCATAGAATGATTCGTGCGACGCTACAAGGGAAAAATGTAAAGAAAAGTAGACGATTACAAAAAGAAGCGATACCCTATGTAAATATTAAAAATGATGCGGATTTGATGCACAATCTAAAGGAAACTCTAGAAGCAAAAGAAGATAAGGAACTTAATAAGCCAATTCAGGCGAGATATGACGAGTTTGTCAATACCCTCAAAACCGAAGCTCGTAAAATATTCACGAATAATAAGACAATACTATCCTCCGAAACAATGCAACTACTACAGGAAATAAAGTTGCTTCTTCGTGGCAAAAAAACTAAAGATACACGTAAGGAGATTCCAGAAGTAAGTAAAAAGATAAACGAAAATATAAGGAAAGATAGAAAGAGGAAAAGATCAGAAACATTTACATATCATATTAAGAAAACAGGGGGCGTAAAGAAAGCATTTAAAGAATTAGAAGTAAAGGCAAATTGGATGCCAAATATGAAAAACAAACAGGGAAAATGTACTAGTAAAAGATTAGAAATACTAAACATTGCTACAGAATATTATACAGACATTTACAGAAGTAAAAATAATAAACTCATCACGACTAAAATTGATGACATGCAAGATTCGGAACCTATACCACCTATTCTAAACGAAGAAACAGAAAGAGCTATTCTAACGCAAAAATTAGGAAAAGCACCTGGTCCCGATGGTGACACCAACGAACTGCTCAGAATATCAATGCCTGTGATTGCTCCTAAATTAACCAACTTGTTCAACGAAATAATAGAAACTGAAAATATTCCCAAAGATTGGATGAAATCCCTGATAGTATTATTACACAAGAAAGGAGATAAAGGAGACATTAGCAATTATAGACCGATCAGTTTAATGTCTAATATATACAAGGTCTTTTCAAAAATTTTGCTATTTAGGCTAACTAAAATCCTTGATGAACATCAGCCGAAAGAGCAAGCTGGATTCAGAAGCAACTTTTCGACTACAGATCATATACACGTCCTAAGACAGATATTTCAAAAATACAAAGAATATAATAAAATATATTACCTGGGTTTCGTGGACTTCAACAAAGCTTTTGATTCTTTGGAACACTATTACATATGGGAATCGCTGCAGCAACAGGGGGTACACGATAAGTATATTCGCCTTCTAAAGATTTACGAGAAAAGTATAGCACAAATAAAAACTGAACTGACGGGCGACGAATTTCCAATAGAAAGAGGCGTCCGTCAAGGTGACCTTATTTCGCCAAAGCTATTCTCAGCGGTGCTAGAGATGATGTTTAGGAAAATGGACTGGGATAATTTCGGGTTTAACATTAACGGAGAGAAATTGAGTCATCTGAGTTTCGCCGATGATTTAGTGCTTTTCGCGGAATGCCCAAAGGTCTTGGAAAAAATGCTGCAGCAATTATCAGACGAAAGTGCAAATGCAGGTCTGACAACGAACATAGCAAAGACAAAATTAATGACCAACTCTCCATTATCAGACGATATCAAAATAAACGACCAAGAATTAGAATACGTGAATGAGTACATATATTTGGGACAATTAGTATCATCAACAGGAAACATGCAGAAAGAAATTGAAAGTAGAACAGCCAATACTTGGAAGAGATTCTGGTCACTGAGTGAAATTATGAAAAATAAAGAGATGCCAATGGCGGAGAAGCGGAAAGTATTTAACGTCTGCATCCTGCCATGTCTAACATATGCGTGTCAAACTTGGGCCTTAACCGAACAACAGCAAAATAAGATAAATATTTGTCAGAATGGGATAGAAAGAAGCGTATTGGGAATAAGAAGAAGCGATAAAGTACAACTAAAAAGAATAAAAGAAAAGACTAAGTTCGGGAAAGTGCAATCCATATGCAGGAAAATGAAGTGGCGCTGGGCCGGGCATACGACAAGAGAAAAGAAAGAAAAATGGACCAAAATAATTACAGAATGGTACCCGAGAGAAAGCACAAGAAACAGAGGAAGACAACCTAAGCGATGGGAAGACGATATTAAGAAAACAGCTGGTCCAGAATGGATACGAACAGCACAAGATAGGAACAAGTGGAAAGCCTTAGAGGAGGCCTTTGTCGAAAGACAAGCTGTTAATAGAGAAGACAAACAGAATGCCGAGTAGATTTTAGTTAAGTTTATATTTTTCGAGTTTTTATTTTAAATGTTATTGTTAAATTAGCTATAACAGCTATAAAGGTTTATATTATTATTATGTCTATTTTGACCGGACTATAATAACTTTACAAAAAAAGTTGGCCGAGACAAAAGAAAAATTTTCTTTCATCGGTAAGTAAATTTGTTCTTAAAAATTATGTGTGAAAAAGTGGCATCTAGTTAGATTTAAGTCTGTGGGCTAAATTCTCGCATGAAAAGTCACATTTCTCCGAAGGTTGTAATCCGGTCGTATGCTCGCAATCATGTTATATCATTAACGTCTCTTCAGCCCTCTGAGTTTTAAGGGCTTGTCTTGTAATTGTGTAACGAAAAACCTTATTTGTATTTGTGTATTTATTGAGGTAAGGATTTACACGCCTTTATAATTAAATGACTCAAGATTTTTACTCAAATAATAACAAGTTAAGAGGCTCTAGCTAAATAAAGTGAAATTCTATCAGTTATAATGATTATCATTGTTGATTATTTGTGTGCTGTGGGCATCCAAGGCATTATGCTGAGTGGAAGCTTTCTTGTCACAATTACGACATGCATCTGCCTGGTATCTTTTTCACCCTATTTATTTTCTGTTTTTTACAATATGTTGGTAATAAATGTTATTATTGTTTTATTTATTTGTCGTCTTTACTAACTTAATTTAAGAACTACTACTATTACTGTTTAGGGTTGAGCTTAAGCATGTATTTATATTGTAGGTCATTTTGTGACAATTAAACACTTTTCTTACTTTCTTCTTCTCTCAAAGTCTGAAATGTTTGAGATTGACCACGTGAGAATTCGGTAGTGTATATCAAACATTTTGATCTGTTTAACAATAGTCGTTATCGCGAATAAACTGTCACTTTGTCTCGGATCTCTTGAACGTAACCTTATATTTAAATGTGTTAAATTTAGATACCGGCTGTCGTTTTTACAAGTTTTATATTGCCTTTCGTATGTGTCCGGCAACTTATATAATCATTTTTCAAGCATTTCTTGGCATCCAATTAATCTGAAACTGGACTTGGTAATGTTGAATGACGTGTTCAATTTTGGGCCATCACTATGTACACTATACATAGATAAATAGGAAAAAAATAGGGGAATGCCATAAAATATTATAAAAAAAAAAAAAATTGAAGAAGGGTACAGGCGTACAAATGTGATAATTTGAAACATTTTTCAATAGATAACCCTATTTTTAGGGAAGCCATTACATTTGTGTTTGACATGACGTTTGAAACTTTGAAATTTTTAAGAAATTTTATCTTTCTTTGCTTTGACTTTGAATTGGATATGTTTCGGAGTTTTTAGTGAATGTTTTAGTTTTGCAACCCAGTTTACTATTACAGACATTGATTGATTGCTTCTCTGTTGCTTTTAGTGTCTATTTCGTTAAATGTAACCAGAGGTCTTAGAAATTGCGCGCACTAGCGACTTTTAGTTGACCGGTTTGATTGTTCAGGGAATCAGTATGGAGCTACATTAAAGTGCACGCATTTGGCTATTGAATTCTTGTTGTTTCGTGTCATGGTTGTGTTAACGCGATGACACGTATATTAAATGTCATTTTCAAAATGTTTTTTTTTTGCATATAGATGTGTATTGATAAGTGATATTACATTTAGTACCTACATTTCAGATCAAAAAGTATGTTCTAATAAAAAAATAACTTAGTTCTATACAAACTTCATTCCAATTTACCGAAATATCGTCTTGAAAATTACTTTAACGTGGCATTTCACAAACATCCCTTAATGCGCGACTAAATTCCTCAATATGCGAATCTTTTTAAGCGACATGTTGCTCAATAAATTCATACGTCGATACTGATGGTTTCCAGTGACGTAGCTTCAAGAAAATCGCGGTGATTTTTCACGGAATGGGATAATAAATTTAGAGCGACGATCGGTGACAAGAACACAAGATGAAGTGAACTTACGATGAATGTGAGAAACAGGAAGAATCTATCTAGTTGAGGAAGTAACCAATGACTGGATGGTTGGGATATTCTTGTGGCTTAAAACAAAATTCATGTGGGTTAAATTTATTAAGACACGGAACGGTTTCAGATTGTCTAATACAGAGATGTAGAATTATTTGTTTGTAATATCTGGCCTTTGCCAAGGAGTGGGACATTGTATTTATTTATATATACTTAATTGTAGGTACACCAAGTTAAGACATAGAAAAGGAAACCTAAAACTAAAATATATAAAACGGGCGGCCTTATCACATACCGCGATCTCTTTTACAAGTATAGTTTATTCAATTTAAATAAAATTGAAGTGTCTGTATGTAATATCAAAAATACGACGTTTTTGAATGCATATGAAAGTATCTAAGGTACTAATAACAAATACGCAATGTCTGTTGGTCTTTCTGTCTGTTTGTTCCGGGTAATCTCCAAAACGGCTGGACCGATTTTAACGGAATTTTCACTGGTAGATAGCTAATGTTATAAGGAGTAACATATGCTACTTATTATTTCTAAAAAAAAAACACAGTTTATGTGGGAATATTAAATAAATCAACAAAAAATTTACGAGTTTGACGCGTAATATATATACCTACACGGTAAATTAACTGGTAACATAATTTACCATTAATATAAAAAAAACCGTTAGTTTTGATAACGCAAATAATTTCAATGATACCTTTTTCACTATCGCTGTGTACCAAAATCAAAAACACATCATTTATTGCAATTAGGCCACTAAATGGCATTTCTGTCAAAAATAATAATTATAAATTTTAGTGTCCATTGGCAAAGGTAATCATTTTGTTAAGGAGAAGAACGGATAAGAAACTCTACCATACGTTTTTACCCAGAAAAATGCAAGGTTCATTTGGAATACGCCACGGGAGTAAAACCGTGAAATATCTACTCATCATCATTTCAGCCGAAAGACGTCCACTGCTGGACATAGGCCTCCCTCAGGCGTCGCCACATTGACCGATCCCGTGCGTGTCGCATCCAGCGCCTTCCCGCAACCTTAACCAGGTCATCAGTCCACCTAGTGGGAGGCCTTCCAACGTATCGTCAATATCTACTAATCAATAAAAATACAATAAAATTGTGCGTACACCTATTTGAATAAAAACACATTGAACTGTTCACATAAAAGTCCCTATCTGTACTACCCGAACAGATGGGGCTCGCAGCTGGAACTACGGGTCCGGCTGTTTGGATCAGGGTACGCGGGGTCAGGTAGGCCCTCCACCGTTGCAAGCGCAAAGGTGGAACCTGACATTGGTGTTGGACTCGCGGTGGTCTATGTGGTGGTTGCAGAGGAGTGGCATGTTGTCTGCTCGGCTACATGTGGGTCGAGCGTCATTCCTCGCGCGCAACAAGTGTCTGAAGTTACCGGCCTAAGGCAAAGGGCCACCTGGTGGTCAGACGCGGGGTTCGTGAGTAACCCTCAAGCAAGTGAGCTCCTGTGAGCGAGCTGCATCTCCGGCACTTTCCTGGATAGAAAGTAGAGGACAATCTATAAAATGGGTCCTCGCGAGTCCCTCAGAGAAAAATTTAAAGAGATCGATATACTGACTCTACCTTCACTTTATATTTTGGAATGTATTTTGTATGTCCGTAAAAATCGGGGGCTTTTCAAAACTAGAAGCGACTTCCATCATTTAAATACACGCAGTAAGCACGAAATTGTAATACCCAAATTCAGATTAACGAAAACTAGCAAGTCTTTTCTTATAAACAGTATACGCTTTTATAACAAGTTGCCAAAGTCAGTTATAGAACTGACCGATGGAAGGTTCAAAAACTACATCAAACGTATCCTTATTAACAAAGCATATTATAAAATCAAGGACTACGTTGAAGATAAAAACATTCGGCCTTAGCTCCTTCTGCGCATGCAGCTTCCCTGGTAACTTGTAAACGGCACAAATAAGTGGATGTCTCTAACTATTCTCAATCTCATTTTTTCTTTCCTTCTTTTAATTAGACTTTTTACAATGGTTTTCAATCATCTTTATAGCCCTTTGCTAAGAATAGTTACAGCACTGATAACAACATTTGTGCCACACGTTAAATTTAGTCTTGTTATACTTATTTTTTTTTACCTTTGTATAGATTATTTTACCGATTGTTTTGTGAATGTGTGAACATTGTAGGCCTTCTCGATGCTAGTTAACATTTGTTAACTTTTTTATTTAATATATAATCTTTTAATTTTTTAGTTTCTTACGACTTATTGTCATAAGTCGGGTCTGCGTTGTCCCTCCATATCTAAGTACTAATGCTGTAACATGGAAATATTGTAAAACCAAACCATTTTTAAAAGAGTAACCATGGAGTTTCTTGCCGGTTCTTCTCCATAGGAAACGACCAACCCGAACCGTGCACCTTTTGTCGACGTTTTATAAGTGCCCATGTAGGCCTATGTGAAATAAAAAATATTGATTTTTTGATTTTGACTACTCGTTGGATTAGTTTTCCGGCAACCCAGCTGTAGGCATTGGGTAGGTGCGTTGATTTGTATTCGAGAGGTGAGCGTGCTTGACAGCTCCGGGACCATTCTGGAGAATTGGGGGCCAGCTTCTCTGGCGTCCCTAGCGGCGATTGAATCCGCTAGCATCAACAAGGTGCGCTGGTGCCGGTGCTTGCGCTAGTGCTGGCGTGCTGGGGTGCGTGTTGTGAGCGGCTTTACAGCTCCGGTACCATTCTGGACAAATGGTAGTGAGTAATCACGATGCGACTCACATTTTCTCTTGAGTACCAGGGGCAAGTACTCTGGAGGCGTGACCTACCGTAGATGGTCCCAGACGCCTCGTAAGGGGTTGCCTGGTATAGTGTGCCGTCTTATATACCGAAAGGTGGGTGAAGGTGGCCACTATAGAAAATCTCAGTAGTTTAAAAAGGGGGTATGTTCACATAAAAATAACTAGAACTAACACAAATACAACACTAGTTAAACCATTTTAGAATGCATTTAAACGTCACAGGAATGACCAAATAAAATTGTATCATTCCATTTTCAGTAATACTGGCTGACACAATTTTGTCGAACGAAAAAAAAAATATTTAAAAATCAGACCAATCACAGCTATATACGAAATGCAATTTAAATAAAATGCGTTTGATGTCATACCTCTGAATTATATTCAGGCCGGAACATTGTCCCACTAATATTGTAAATGAACACCGTATGTTTGGATGTTATGATCAAAATAGGCTCGCCTTTGTCCACTATCTCACCTGACAATCAAACGGATTTGGATGAACTTTGGTAACACAAAACATAGTTTGGATTCAAATTCAAACTCAAGACGTTGATTTCAACGGAACCATGTACTGGCATTGTCAAGGAGTCAGTAAATAAAAAAAAATTAAGCATGACGCTCCATAGACCCTTTTAAAATTAAACTATTATTTATGTTCACACATAACCTTTAACAGGGAAAAGAAAGCATACATATAGAAGAGCACAAAAGTACTGATTATTTAAATAGAAACTTCTTCCAGCAGACCTGCGACAGGAAAGTTGGATGATATGAAGCAGACACAGTGTGTAGAACGAAATAAGGACACTTAAAATAGACCTATTCTGTACCTTGCCAAAGGCGTTCATTCGCGCCATCCATCATTCGAAATTAGAATGTAGGATACTTTTTAGTACAATGTTCTTTTTTTGAAAGTACGTTCCAGAGATTTCGGAAATACGAAAAGACGTATGTCTTTTACGTGTATACTCGTACGTAGGGGAACCCGCTAGCGCAACCAGTAGTCCTATTAAAATTGTCACCAACTCGCAGCAGACCGACACTTTATAATTTGAACAGTAACGTTAACTTGTTTATTGTGTATTTTATTAGAGCTCGCGTCGTATTGACCAATAAAGTGGATCCCGTAAAATGGTTTCCATTTAAAATTGGATGGGCCGTTCAGCCGGTTACAAATGTAATAGGACTACGAGAAATACGTTTGTTAATTTATGTGTCATGATTTGTGATGGTTATGGATGTGTCCAGACTTTTCACATTTTATAATACCTATGTGAAAATGAAGTGTGCCTTTTTTTCATGGGGTACCCATGGAAAAAGGTGTGAGTTTAGAATTGGCAGAAACTACAGAACGCCAGCTAATACGATCTTTACATAATTATTCTTCTTATGCTTCACTCACATTCATACACCTAGTCATACACGCACGCCAGTTATGAGTACTGCGTTCACCTGGCCTTTCTGGAGAACATCACCAAAAAGGTCTATGTATGTCTTTCTAGGGCTTCCCCTCCTGGCGTTTTCATTCACGTCTGCCTTGTAAATACCTTTCGTTAGTCGCCTTTCAATCATCCTGTCAACATGGCCAAACCATCTTAAGATACTATACATAGTTTACTAAAACATCTTCTTTAAAACCACAACTCTGTCTTATTACATCATAACCCAATCTATAATTTAAAGTTACACCACACATACTTCGCAAGGAACGCATTTCTACTGCATTAATCCTACTTTCATGTATTTTTTGCCATACCCAACCTTCACTTTCATACATAAGTGTAGGCATCAGCACGCTGTTGTGAACGAATTGAATGAAGTGTGTTATGTATACAATGTGTTTCAGTAGATTTTACAGTTGTAGCTGGTCTGGCCTACATGACTAACCTTCAGCCATCATCAATATTATATTTATTTTGATCACATTCCTAACCAACTAAATATAATATTGTTTAATGCAGGACAAAGGCCTTCCTCCACATTTGTAATATATCTCAGCCTTCTGCTAGTGCGCAAAAGTTCATTAGACAATAACGTTAGAAAGAATTTACATCTTTTTAGTAAAAACAGCGATAGACATAGTTATGTTACTAGAAATAAGGACCAATTAATTCAACCAGGTTTCAGGCTGGCTAAAGTAGCGTCATCTTTTATGGGGTACTGTATAAAATGTTACAATAAAATACCGCCACACATTCTAGAATTGAATGAGACGAAATTTAAAACTTGTATAAAACGCACACTATGCAGGCAGGCATATTATAGGTTGGGGGATTACATCGCTGATAAAAATGCTTGGCCCAACGCTATTCCTGCTCCACAGCCACGAGGGCACAAAAACAAGTGATGAGCAGAAAAGTTCTGAAGTATTGTTGGACCTGCTGAAGACTGTATGAATATATTTGTGTTGTATAAACTCAATTTATTTTTGGATTATATAACTGCACAGCACATATGTGAGTACTATGTACGAACTGTAAATCTACCATTTACTGTACCTATGTGTCGTTCGTTGACTTCAGTGTGCCCTGGCAGTTGAGTGTGTCATGCTCTTTCTAATGTTTCTCTGATGGTGGCACATGTGTTGGATCATTCGGTTCCCTTCATGATGGTTGAGCTGAGTGGTGCCGATCCATGTGTCATGTTCGTGAACGGGCACCATCAGTTTTGATTGGTCATATCTTAGCTGCATCCGCCTGTTTTTAATTACCTATTTATTGTATTTTTAATTGTTTGTTTTACTCTAGACGCTTTTAAGTGCCTTTGTTTTACATCGTTCTCACATATATGTATTTTTCCAACAATATTATTGTAACCAAATACTTGTAAAACACATTTTTTTTTAAGAGAGTAAGTAAGTGTGGAATTTCTTGTCCGTTCTTCTCCATAACAAGCTACATTTCCCAATGGACGGTGGAATCAATTATTATTACATTTAATAATTTTTTTGACGTTCGAAAGTGCCGCTTAATGGCCTAATTGAATAAAGAAATTTTGATTTTGATTTTTTTTTTAATATTCTAGCTCATACCTTCATCTGTCCATCGTTGCCTTGGTCTACTGTGATTTCGGCTGACATTTAATGGGACCCATTCGGTGGTTTTTTTAGTTCATTTCTCATCTGACAGGTAAGAAAAGAACGTTAAAAGTTAACTGCCATGACTTTGACTAATAGTCAATATATTTTACCCAATAACTTTATTTATTTAAACTTTATGTACAATAGTGGTACATAGGCGGACATAATGCAGAAACTCATTTTCTACCATTCAATCTTTGGGTTAAAAAGGATACAACAGTGGTAGGTGCACAAAATAAAAAAATATGAACAGTAATTAAAATCGAATATTCATAAACTAATTAAAATTCTCTCTTACAGAGTGGAGGCCTGTCCCAGCAGTGGCGACATTAAAAAGCTTATAATGATGATGATGAACTAACTAATAAAATACGTAAATAATTACTAAACCAATTGACTAATAAATATTATAATAAACACCAAATTCTAAATAACAGTTTAAAATATAACAACTATGACGAAGGTCGAGGTATGTATAAGAGGACAAATAATAATGCCGGTTTCTACACTTAAATAAAAAAATACTCTCAGTTTCTTTCATGGGAAGCATTTTCCAGAGCTTAATAGTGGAGACTGTTTAAGAATTAGATAGAAACCCAGTGCGGTGAGAAGGAATATAAAATATAATAAATAAATATAATATAAGTTTTTGGAAGCTCGAAGGTTAAGATCATGAGAACTGCCCAACACTTTAAAATATTGTTTTAAACAATCGGGAGTACAAGGATCGTTCATGATAGTAAAGAGCGTGCAGAGGGATCTGAGGGATCTTCTCCGACAGATAGGAAGCCATTTAAATTGAATACGGAAGGAAGAAATATGACCAATATTTCCGAAGGCCGAAGGTATAAGGTCAAACTAGTACGAGTAAATAAAATATTCGAGCCAATAAAAATCAAATCTATTCCCATATTAAAATAATACAACTATCGGAGCGTCTGTTAACTAGATTAAATATACCTATACCAGCACACTATTGAAAACGTGACATTTCACGTATAAATTATTCATAACCTGTTATGAAAAGTAATTCAATTTTTTCCGGTGACTCAGATTTCATATTTTAACCGAAACCTAGTTTTTTGCGTTTGCGTTCATAAATATCAATACACTTTACGGTTGCGTTACTCGGCGTTTTGTTTTTCCATCCGAGTAAATATTGTATTTGAATATGGAACTGAAAGTATCGTAATGAATTGATTTTGAGAGTTGATGTTGTTTTTGTTTATTTGGTTGCTTTGTTAGTTTAGGGTACGTTCACACAGTACACCCATGTTTCCAGGATCGTATTTATCGGATCCGTCGCTACTGGAGGTGATGTTCACACCGCATTTGCAGCACCATTTTAACGTGTGTAAACTCACTCATACAATTACATACGTGAGCGCTGAATAAAAACGTATACGATAGAGCAGACCTGTATAACGGGGTTCCCTATCCATTTGCATAAAAACTTTACACATAATATAACATGGCATAATTTTGTTTATCCTAATAATATTTAAGCATAACATTATTTTCGCATAACAGCTTACGCATATTTTTTTAACATAATTACTCTAATCATATTAAGTTTAAGCATAATATTCTAAAGCATAAATTTGTTTACGCATAATGATAGTAAAACATATTTTTTCAAAGCATAACAAATACGCATAATAATTAACTCGAAAAATGTTAGACACAAATACACATTTTTATACAAAATAAATAAAGAATTCTTATTTTATGATTATATGTTTTTTTTCTGGCTCCTCGCTGCGCTCGTCGCGCTCGCGTTTTTTTTTAATTGTCTCTCGACAGAAAATGTCAAAAATGTCGTCGCTGGCGCTCGCTCCATTCTGTCAGCTAGGTTCTTGATACCCTGGAAGCCGAGTTGTTTTTTGAGAGGTAAAAAAAAATGTACTTCGAAACTTGCATATTTACAAGCAAATGATAAAAATATAAACCTAAAATAAATCAATAAAATAATTTAAAAAACACGCCTACCTTGTCAAGAAGTTATTATTGTGCATGACTATTAATTAATTAATTTGTAATACATGACAGTTACATAATATCTGACAGTTATAAGAAATTCCTAGTGTGGGGCAACGATACATAAAAAAAATTAAATGAAATGAATATTATATCATGTGCATGAAAATTCTAAATAAAATAAGTAAAAATAACTCAAATTTGTTTCCGTTATTCCTATTATGTTTTGTGCTTTAATACTATTATGCTAATAGTCATTAGGGATAGTAACATTATGTAAATTAAAATTATGCCAAAACAAAAATTCTAAATAAAATAAGTAAAAATAACTCAAATTTGTTTCCGTTATTCCTATTATGTTTTGTGCTTTAATACTATTATGCTAATAGTCATTAGGGATAGTAATATTATGTAAATTAAAATTATGCCAAAACAAATTATCCTTCAAGATAACTATGCCAACATAAACAGTATGGCAAAAAAAATATGGCAAAGAATTGTTATGGCAAAATAAATTATGCCAAAACAGTTATGCCATAGTATATTAGGAAAAAGAAATATATGCGAAAAAAAGGGATATGCTCGTTAACAAAGAGGTCCGTATGGACCTCTGTGTTAACGAGCACATAGTTGTTACAAGCGCTATACTTACCGCATAAGGTATTTTGATGTCCAGGTCGGAAAAAGTCTTCAGTCCAAGTTTTCCATAACGGGTTTCTCCTAAGCAGCCCGGGGTCTGGTCTTGTGCCCAGTAGATGGCAAATGGCTCGCCAACTATCACGTGAGACTTAAACATAACTTGCTTTTGCGAATATTGAGATTATTTGAGACTGACACAACTAAGTCTTATTCCAAACGTACTGTATACTGAATTCATCATCAGCCTACTAATGTTCCCACTGCTGGGATACAGTCTTCCTCTCTGAGAGGGAATAGGCCGTAAGCCACCACGCGGACCCAGTGCGGGTTGGTGGATGTCACATGTCTATTAATTTTTCTAGGACATGGCTGTTTCCTCACGCTGTTTTCCTTCACCGTTTTGAGAGCAGTGGTTATAAAATAATTTCCACAAAGTAAAGCGCCTGCGTAGGCTTGAACCCACGACTAATATATGAATTAATCATATTAAACCTACGTTCATTTGTTTTTGATGACTGTCAATTTGAAATTGTGACTCCGGCGATGGAACACCTGCGTTGAATAAACTCGTTGTAATTTTACCTTTAAATTTCTAAATTTTTCGGTCGATCCCGCGTGGTTTTCCCGCCTCACGCATAAAGCAATTTGCACTAGTATGCTAGTATGCACCAGGCGTATACCTAGATAAATAACTCGCATTTCCACATGAAGTTTACTGTGTTACGAGCGATAAAAAATTTTGTTCGTCGAGTTTTTGGTGATGATGGACAATTGAGTGTGTCAAATATGCAATCCGTATTTTGTCCAATAGTTTGTTTAGTTACTATAGTAAGTTTCTTTATTGATTGAGACCTAAGAGACTATGTAATGATGTATACGCTCGCTAATTCTCGCTTTTTTTTGTTTCCAAGATTCCGATCGGAAGGTCTCCAAGGTCCGATGACCTGGGTGAGGACTGCGGCAGTCCGTTAGTTAAGAGAAGTACAGTACCGGTCAATGCGGCGACGCTTGCAGTTGAATTTTGATTGAATGAATGCTAGACATTTTCCGGCTGTAATAAAAATGATGAATCTAGAGTTTTTGAATAGTCTAGAAAATGAAAAAAATACTGATTCAATAACTTTTTCTGCTTTTAATAGTGGGTTGAAAATTCTCTACATAGAAGTCGTGAACCAACAGTGAAGGAACGAACAGCCTCATCAAGAAAATAAAATAATCTCAAACAAATCCGACTCTAATTTCAATGAGATCTAAATTATATTTTTTTGTCTCATTTCTATAGAGAATCCTGAAACCCAGTCTAACGATGCAACTGATATGCTAATAGCCCTCGTCAGCTCCCATTATGCATCCGAACTCGGCATTTTATGTCACCTCTTAAAAAAAATAAGCAGCATGTATAAAAATGTGAATACTTGAATAATTAATTGAAAGAGGCATTCTCTTAATAAGGCTTAATGGTAGTACTGCATTTTCGCTTTCAAATCTCTGGCTTAAGTAAGATTTTGTGAATATGTTCAGAAATCGTGGGAGACTTGTCTACGTGTTATATTACTTGCGAACTGGTGTATACTTGAATTTTTGCTGTATTGTGGTTGTCGTGGCAAACCAAATCGAATGTTCGTGCATTTCTGTGGACAAATATCCGTAGGCTTAGCCAATATTTGTTTCGTGTGGGTATTGACTGACTGACTAGTAGCGTTGTAAGCCAATTCGATACGTAACTACACAGTTTATGCTATTACATTCTGTACTCCGAAACAGGTCGAGGATTGTGTATTTACTATTTATTTAACTCTGATATGTGTGTCTCTTACAAAACCTTCGATATCAAGATCAATTTTACTGTGTGTGTTGTATTCATTTTTGTGAAGTTTTTCATTTTCATTGCCCAGAAATCTAGACTCATGAGTCGGTGTGTTAGGAATGGATTTCCCTACCGAATGTAGTATTCAAAAGCTATAACCTAAGGATATTTATGTAAAGAATGTAGCACGTAGGTTACTTTTAGACAAGTGCTCTCCATCGTTGTCCACATCATCGTTCAACATTACCTGAGAACGTGGACAAGCGCGACCCTATAAATAATAATAAAATATTAAGAACCTAATGCTAAGACCTCGTCTCTCGTGCTTGAGGTCGTGGGTTCGAATCCGGGCAAGTACCAATGTGACTTTTTCATTTCATATGTACTTTCTAAGTTTATCTTGGACATCTCTCTCTCCTGGAGTTTATCTTCAACGGTGAAGGAAAACATTGTGAGGAAACCTGGACTTATAGTGAGTTTATTATATGATTTTGCTCCATTGGTGTCATTGCTGCATGGCGTTCCAGTGCGAGGATAAACGAATAAATAAATAAATTTATATATATACGAAATCAACTTTTTCTATATCTGCACCCAGAGTTGTCATCGAAATATATTTAAATTAAGAAGAGCCAAAGGCCCGGCAACAGGATACTCAGAGTCCGCCGTTATAGTACAGAGAAGTCCAATTTCTCAAATAAAGAATTTCGAAAAATCCGCTTTCAATTTAATACTTGAAAAAATTGCAATCCCGACTCGCAATGATGATTGCGTACAGTTTCATTTTTCCTTAATGTTGATTGTGTAAATATGAAATTTTCAACAATTGTCATCGTTGGAAAATATATTCACATTTAAACATTTTGACAATACTACTGACGATTTATTTTATAAAATATTTATTTACTTGTGATCGTTCGGAAGGCGTGAACATTTTTCATTGTTACATAACGTGAATATTTTTATCTTTTTCAGTTTTTGCTGTTGGATATTGGTGATTGGATATTGGTATCCGACTTACACCTATCTCTTTGTGGTATAACAACAGTATGAATAGGATTAGCCCGAAACCAATACCTAGTAGGTACCTACGCCGCCTTCCTAGATCCCAGGATCCTTGTTTTTATTTTACTTAATTTGTAACTACCAATTACAGTGATCTGATAAACTTAATTTCTAAGATTTAATAGCAAGCCCGTTATGATCACCATTATCACTTATACTTCTTCAAAAAAAAACATTTGTAGCGATTTCATACCGAACACAGGTACAATAAACCATACCAAAAAAGAACCAGTTCCAAATTTGAGTTCAGTACTTTTCCTTCTTCCTATTTCAACCTCAAACTAAGCGTTGGAAAAGCATTCGTTAGCCCTAATACCGCATTGCAGACTGACGCGTCAACAGTTGGTAGTAACTAACTCTGATGGAGGCATTAGCGATACGGTGAATCGATACATTGTGTTCACGCCTGAATCGAATAGAAGTCTTATCGATTTTGCTGTTCACAGGCCATTGCTGGACTTGGGCTTGCTAATAAACTGTACTACTTAACGTGCTACAATAGTGAAGTTTCCTGGGTAGAAAAATGATAAATCTATTTAGTCCGTCAGTGAGATTATCAAATAATATAGGACCCGTTTTTTTGCTTTATCAAATAAATAATAATTGACAAAGATAAAGTGCATCAAAGTCCAGGAGTGGGGGCTTGTAATATCACTTTGTCAGTATAAAGTGTAGCACATCGTGACGTCACACGATATTTCAACGCACTCTATCGTCGTAATTTTTTGTTCACGTGACAAAAGAAGAAAATACTTGTCCAATATTTTTAGGTTATATAACCGATGGACTAAATATATACGTTTTGTCATCATCCCCATTGATATCAATAACTGTATACAGGGATATTTGTAAAACCCTAAAAATAAAAACAGTAAATAATATAATATATTCACAATTATATACAACTTTTAGTATGAGCCTCAGCCTAAAATGACAAAAAAGTCATTTCCATTAATGGTTATTAGTGTTTTCCTTCGCCAACCACATCATCGCAGTTTACCATCAGAAGAGATAGTGGTAAAACGCAAGCCTAGCAACAATATATAAAGTACCATCAGTCGCGGTGGCAATTATTATACATCTCAGGAACTGGTACCCAATACCAAATAAAATCACTTTAGTTTTTGGTAGCCTAACAATCTCAGTAAATGGTTATCAACAGACAAGAATCTCATACACGTGTATTGAAATGAACGAGATGACTATCAAAGGTCTAAAAATATTAGTTATCAAAGATATATGGATAATTTTTATCAGTTCGGATTTAAAACCGTATCATGATTTAAAATTAATTATTAGACTTGGCTAGTAGCAGATTAATCATGCAATAATTATTACTTTAGCGTAAATTACACACAGATGTTAAATCACATAATGCGGTCATGGTGTCTCGAAGACTTTAGAAATTTCAAGCCATGGTCTCTTGCCCTTAGCATGAAAACTATAGTTTAATAAGCCAAAAAGTCAATCAAGCTGGCAATTGATGAAGAAAAAACTAAAACGTTTTTAAAAAGAGATATAACCAACTGCCAAATAAAAACACTACAAATTTAAAAATGTGAACTGAACTGTTTTTATTTCTTCGTTTTTTGACACTGACTGCCGAAATTTAAGATATAGTTCACTTTGCGTTGTTTTTATTTGGAAGTTGGTTGTAATTTTTGTAAAAAAGTTTTAATTTTCTGACTTTTTAGTTGTGGTACATAATGAGCAAGTTCTATAGTAAGGTACCTATAATTCCCAACGTTATTCCAGAATAGATTACCCGAATAACTTAAAACTTGAACATAACACGTGAAATGAGAGTGTACTAGAGTGAAATGTAGGTACACATCTGCGTACCTCCTTAGAGCGTACCGGCGTAATGTTATGTTATGAAATGGCGTAAACCATAAACAGAAATGCGATTGCAGCTATCCCGGGAGATTTGCCGTTGTTTATTGAAGAGTTCTGCTGAATTTCTCTAAAGTTCATCAGAAGAACTTTAGAGAAATCAGAAAAATCAGAAATCAGGTCTGATGACCTTCTTGAGTTTTCAAATATAAAAAAAAAACATCAAAATCGGTTCACCTAGTATAAAGTTTTGAGGTGATACACATAAAAATACTGTCGAATTGAGAAACTCCTCCTTTTTGAAGTTGTTTCCATAAATGTATTCCAATTTTGCTAAATGTCTACCACAAATTGATTTTGTGAAGTGATCCCTTCTCCTGAATTTAGGAAAACTGTAAGCCGGTCTCCTTTTCTCGTATAGGAACCAATTCAAATATTATTCAAACAACTGTTTGCACTAACATCAGCGTTTGCTCAAGTTGATACAAAAAGAGCGTTAAAAATAAATATATACCTAACTATAGTCTCAGTCATCTAAATCTCATTTATCAGCTCAAAACCTCAAACTATCGTCCCAAAACACATGTAAAATAATACAAACCTTCCAAAAATGAGGAAAACCAGAACACATAACTAACAATTTAAATAAAGGGGGCAAACATCAGCGGTGTTGTGGTCTGGACCGTCTTTACCCACGATATACGACTATACCCTCCTCACTATTGGGACATATGACCATATTTTGTATAGGATTACGTCAAGATCAAATTGTGGAGTTAATTGTTTAAGGATTATATGGGATGATGTCAAATGTTAAGTTCCTAAGATTCTTAGTTTAAATTATGGGTTGCGGTGGGATAGGGTTGTTCGATAAGTGCGGTTTAGGTGGATTGGATTAAGTTTGGGTGGTAGGCTCGTGTCTTTATAAATTTTAACGCGTTTGGGTAAAAACATAATTCGTTTAAAGGTGAACCTTCATAAATCATCAAATCTTTTGTTTTTTATTAACTGGCCCCACACTATGGAATTTCTCCTGCATCGTGGGTGCATTAACAAACATATAAACTCACAAAAAGACCAAGCGAAAACCGGAAAAAAAACCATCTGTAGGCTATACAAATATTTGTTCCGTGCTGGAATGGAACCCGCGACACGCAGCGTAGTAACCGATCGTTCAACCTCTGCGCTAACCGTGTCCACGTAGTCGCCATCTTTAAGTGCTTATAAAACATAATTATGATTTTTATTTATTAATCACAAAATCCACAGCTCCTAAAAAACGTATCTTAATATACTTATTTTTCTACTGTTATAGCCAATAACGGATTTACAATTCATTAAATAAAAATCTTTACATCGTACTCAAAACTCATTAGAGAGTATAAATTATTAGTACCTCCATTTTAATCTTTGTTCTGCCAGTGTCTGTATATCATCTACTAGCGGACTCCTCGCGGTTTCACCCGCGTAGTTCCCATTCCCGTTCCGTGGGAATACAGGGTAAAAAAAAATTTACTATCAAAATCAAAAAAACCCGACTGACCGAACTAAAAAGACGTAAACAAGAAGAAAATCATGCTGTGCAGTCGGTGGATACATCCGGTTTTGGTCAGCCAGCAGCACAGCATGATTTTCTTCTTGTTTACGTCTTTTTAGTTCGCTTTTTAAGCAGTCGGGTTTTTTGATATTTTAGTTAACTTTTTTTATTTACAACTTTTTAGTTTTTTTCTTAATTAGGTACACTAAACATATAAGTGTTATATATTTTTGAAATCACTTCTTAAAACCCTTTATTTTGTTACCCCACGCGATGGGTTCGAATAAAAAAAAAACACCACTGCGCCCAAAATCCGCCTTTTTTTTCTTTTCCAATTTGTATGTAGCCGGTGACACTCGCAGGGTTATGACAAATCGATTGACGTAAGAATCATCAAAATCGGCCAACGAGTTTGGTCTCTAGAACGCCACATAGGAACAAACATACATGCATACATACATAGACTGATAAACTCATTACTCTCCTTCGGCAGTCGGGTAAAAAGTAGCCTATGTCACCCGGGGATAGTGTAGCTTCCCAACGGTGAAAGAATTTTTGAAATCGGTCCGTAGTTTTTAAGTTTATTCGTTACATACAAAAATATAAATCTTTCCTCTTTATAATATTAAGTATAGATTACCATTCAAAGCAAGAGTTAACATGCAGTCTACAATGGAGCGAACGGGCTTATAACGAAAAAGAAAACTTCATCAAGTGCCCAAAATACCAAGTAGGATCTCAAAAATCCTCCCTACTAACTTAAACTCACTTCGTGTGCCAAGAGCTCATGGAACGGTTACTCCGTATAGTCTACCATTTTGACACCACGAAGTATCACGTTGTCATGTAACCACTTGTCAAGAACACTCGCAACGTTTGAGCTTGCTCTGGTTGAAGCAAAAAATATTACTAGTAGTGTCCATGTTATAGGCGGCAGCGATTTCTGATTGTTTACGAATATAATGTTCTCCGCTTGTCTTAATATTTTGTATAAAAATTGATCAACGGGTTTTCTTAACTTGCTCTGTTCCACTTCTGGGGAAAGGATTTATTTCACTCCTTTAATCGTTCTCAGGTCCGAGAGTTCTCAGAAAGAGGAACCTGTCCAGTTCGTCTCGCCACCTCCTTTGTGGTAACCAAATCCCACTGTCTCAGGACACAAGTTTGAGCTATTGAGATCTACAGTTAGGCACTTATGAATGAAATCCTCATTATATCAGTAAAAAAACTATCACGATTGTAAACTACTTAATTGATATAAAGTCATTTTCACCTCAGAGAGAAATAATTTTAATTTCCGAGATCAAACCGTCTTGCTTTGTTAATAATTTCAACCGTAAGAATCATATTCATAAAAAAAAATACCATTCCTTTTAAATAACACGACCACTTTTCTTATCAATAAATCGAGAACGCAGCTACAGCAGACTTTAACTCCATTTAAAGCAACTTCCTTACCGGGTCCATGCGTTTTTGTTACTGTACAGACGTTCTGTACGTGTAAGCGCTAAATAAAGAACCTGTGACGGAACGACTCAGGCGCCTTCCTGACGGAGTAAGACATCTGTACAGAAAACGGCCCCTAAATCTTAGTACACGTTCATTAAGTCGTAATCTCTTATAACTTAAACCCTTATGTGCCGGGATAAATCCGGATATGAGTCGTCCGGCTAGTTTCACCGGATGGTTTTAACTATGTTTAACAATCCCGAGTTTTAGTACAAAGGCGATACGGTATCTAGGTCAGTCTGGTATGTGAAAATAATTATGTTGTTCTACAAATAGTGAGACTTTTATTTTTTTATGAATTAGTCTCACTGTTTTGTTGCCAGTTAGGAAATAGTTTTAAGAGGAAACTTTAGTACACTACTTTTTTGAAATATTTTTCATCTCATTAGGTGATCAGTAAGTGGAAATTATTTGTTTATATTGAGCTATGGGATGTTTTTTGCGAATTTATATTTATAATTAAACGCATTGGTATCTAATGACTCTTATCAGGTTACTGATTTCTGTTTTTACATCATGATGCAACGTGTTAACATTTTGGTTGCCTATTGCAGACTATCGAGTAAATACTTTATCAATTACATTCTTAAATCATTCGTTACTCGGCTTCGCTTCCATATATATAGGCGATTAGAATTAATAATTGTTTGTGTGTGTGTTTTTGTTAGTTTGTTGTGTGTGTTTGTTTATTTGTTGGTATATTCGTGAGTTGGTTTGTTTATAATATTAATTTTAATGATTGTGATCATGTCAGCTTAGAAACTTATATAGGCCATACACAGGACAAAAGCATTTCTTTAGATAAAAAGTAGTTTAAAGCATTCAGCGTATAGCTCTCGGTCAGAAAAAGAAAATTTACTTGATTTGATATTACATCCGTCAATTTACAACCCAAAAAAAAAACCCTGTTTATAAAAATATGTAGCAACATACTCTTGCTTGGATGGTTATGGCTTTTTATTTATTATGTTGTTATTAAATCATTTCAATTCAATAAATTGTAAACAAAGGTAAAGCAAAACACATCGAATATCAGAACAACATAATATTAATGTTAAAGACAAAACTTCCTTACTACTAAAAGCAACGGCAAACTTAACTTAAAACCATTTCCTTTTACATAACTTGGCCTTAATGCTCTTTAAAACAAAACTGTAAGCTATTTACATCGGATTGCATCAGAAACTTGCCACTTTGAACAACTACAGTATCTACATTAAAATAGAATCTTACTGGAAGCACTATTCTTAATTCGTTGCATTCAGAAACTTAATCAAGTGAATAAAAACGGAAAAGAGAAAAATACAACTGGCTAGCTGGATGAAATTTTAAATCTGGAATCAGTTTTTTATTTTAAACAAGGTTGTTGAAATAATGTTGCTATTTTGTTCGCTCTTGATTCTGTTTTGTTTTTATTTGATTCTACATTAAATAACAATTAAAATAGTATATTATGCAACTAGTGAATAAAGGACGGATTTAAAGCGAGGGCCATAGATGAATCACGAGCATAGCGAGTGATTCAAGTGTTGGAATCATGAGCGACGCGAGTGATTCATGGCCCTTGATATAAATCCGTTTTATTCAAGAGTTGCATACTATATTTTATACCATGACTTCGAGAAAAAGAAAGATAGCGAAAAACACAAGGAATAATAATAAATAAATGGTTTATTACCTTCAAAATTTACAAAAAATGTCAAACCTTGACCCCTGAGCTAGGTAACATCACTTGTGTTTCAATCTCTATCTCTAACTCTAGCTCTATCTCTATCTGTAACTATAACTCTATCTCTTTCTCTACCTCTATTTCTAACTCTTTCTCTAACTCTATCCTAAATCTATCTCTAACTCTATCTCTATCTCTATCCTAAATCTATCTCTAACTCTATCTCTATCTCTATCCTAAATCTATCTCTAACTCTATCTCTATCTCTATCTCTAACTCTATCTCTAACTCTATCTCTAACTCTATCTCTAACTCTATCTCTAACTCTATCTCTAACTCTATCTCTAACTCTATCTCTATCTCTAACTCTATCTCTAACTCTAACTCTATCTCTAACTCTATCTCTAACTCTATCTCTAACTCTATCTCTAACTCTATCTCTAACTCTATCTCTAACTCTATCTCTAACTCTATCTCTAACTCTATCTCTAACTCTATCTCTAACTCTATCTCTAACTCTATCTCTAACTCTATCTCTAACTCTATCTCTAACTCTATCTCTAACTCTATCTCTAACTCTATCTCTAACTCTATCTCTAACTCTATCTCTAACTCTATCTCTAACTCTATCTCTAACTCTATCTCTAACTCTATCTCTAACTCTATCTCTAACTCTATCTCTAACTCTATCTCTAACTCTATCTCTAACTCTATCTCTAACTCTATCTCTAACTCTATCTCTAACTCTATCTCTAACTCTATCTCTAACTCTATCTCTAACTCTATCTCTAACTCTATCTCTAACTCTATCTCTAACTCTATCTCTAACTCTATCTCTAACTCTATCTCTAACTCTATCTCTAACTCTATCTCTAACTCTATCTCTAACTCTATCTCTAACTCTATCTCTAACTCTATCTCCAACTATAACTCTATCTCTAACTCTATCTCCAACTATAACTCTATCTCTAACTCTATCTCCAACTATAACTCTATCTCTAACTATATCTCTAACTCTATCTCTAACTCTATCTCTAACTCTATCTCTAACTCTATCTCCAACTATAACTCTATCTGTAACTATATCTCTAACTCTATCTCTAACTCTATCTCTAACTCTATCTCTAACTCTATCTCTAACTCTATCTCTATCTCTAACTCTATCTCTATCTCTAACTTTATCTCTAACTCTATCTCTATTTCTAACTCTATCTCTAACTCTATCTCTATTTCTAACTCTATCTCTAACTCTATGTCTATTTCTAACTCTATCTCTATCTCTATCTAAGTTTGTATCGAATATTTTATGCGCAAGGAGGTTGTAAAGCATTGAGATGGAGTTTGAATATGTATTTGTGTATTCTAAATTCAAACACCAAAACAGTGATTAAAAGTGCTTTTTATTCACTGTTTTCAGTGAATAAAATAAGCTTTTTAGATGGGGAATGGTATAATAGTATATTATGCAACTAGTGAATAAAAGACGGATTTAATGCGAGGGCCGTAGATGAATCACAAGTAAGTGAAAGATTCTAACGACTGAATTACGACCGTAGGGAGTGATTCATGTTGATTGAATCACGAGCATAGCGAGTGATTCAAGTGTTAGAATCATGAGCGACGCGAGTGATTCATGGCCCTCGATATAAATCCGTTTTATTCAAGAGTTGCATACTATATTTTATACCATTACTACGAGAAAAAGAAAGATTGAAGCGAAAAGCACAAGGAATAATAATAAATAAATGGTTTATTAACTTTAAAATTTACAAAAAAAATGTGAAACCCTGACCCCTGAGGTAGGTAACAACACTTGTGTTTCAATATCTATCTCTATCTCTAACTCTAACTCTATCTCTAACTCTAACTCTATCTCTATCTCTAACTCTATATCTATCTCTATCTCTATCTCTATCTCTAACTCTATCTCTAACCCTAACTCTAACTCTAACTCTATCTCTAACTCTATCTCTAACTGTCATCTCTAACTCTATCTCTAACTCTATCTCTAACTCTATCTCTAACTCTATCTCTAACTCTAACTCTATCTCTAACTCTATCTCTAACTCTATCTCTAACTCTATCTCTAACTCTATCTCTATCTCTAACTCTATCTCTAACTCTATCTCTAACTCTTTCTCTAACTCTATCTCTAACTCTATCTCTAACTCTATCTCTAACTCTATCTCTAACTCTATCTCTAACTCTATCTCTAACTCTATCTCTACTCTAGGTAACAACACTTGTGTTTCAATATCTATCTCTATCTCTAACTCTAACTCTGTCTCTATCTCTAACTCTAACTCTAACTCTATCTCTAACTCTATCTCTATCTCTATCTCTATCTCTAACTCTATCTCTAACTCTATCTCTAACTCTATCTCTAACTCTATCTCTAACTCTATCTTTAACTCTATCTCTAACTCTATCTCTAACTCTATCTCTAACTCTATCTCTAACTCTATCTCTAACTCTATCTCTAACTCTATCTCTAACTCTATCTCTAACTCTATCTCTACTCTAGGTAACAACACTTGTGTTTCAATATCTATCTCTATCTCTAACTCTAACTCTAACTCTATCTCTAACTCTATCTCTATCTCTATCTCTATCTCTAACTCTATCTCTAACTCTATCTCTAACTCTATCTCTAACTCTATCTCTAACTCTATCTCTAACTCTATCTCTAACTCTATCTCTAACTCTATCTCTAACTCTATCTCTAACTCTATCTCTAACTCTATCTCTAACTCTATCTCTAACTCTATCTCTAACTCTATCTCTAACTCTATCTCTAACTCTATCTCTAACTCTATCTCTACTCTAGGTAACAACACTTGTGTTTCAATATCTATCTCTATCTCTAACTCTAACTCTAACTCTATCTCTAACTCTATCTCTATCTCTATCTCTATCTCTAACTCTATCTCTAACTCTATCTCTAACTCTATCTCTAACTCTATCTCTAACTCTATCTCTAACTCTATCTCTAACTCTATCTCTAACTCTATCTCTAACTCTATCTCTAACTCTATCTCTAACTCTATCTCTAACTCTATCTCTAACTCTATCTCTAACTCTATCTCTAACTCTATCTCTAACTCTATCTCTAACTCTATCTCTAACTCTATCTCTAACTCTATCTCTAACTCTATCTCTAACTCTATCTCTAACTCTATCTCTAACTCTATCTCTAACTCTATCTCTAACTCTATCTCTAACTCTATCTCTAACTCTATCTCTAACTCTATCTCTAACTCTATCTCTAACTCTATCTCTAACTCTATCTCTAACTCTATCTCTAACTCTATCTCTAACTCTATCTCTATCTCTAACTCTATCTCTAACTCTATCTCTAACTCTATCTCTAACTCTATCTCTAACTCTATCTCTAACTCTATCTCTAACTCTATCTCTAACTCTATCTCTAACTCTATCTCTAACTCTATCTCTATCTCTAACTCTATCTCTAACTCTATCTCTAACTCTATCTCTATCTCTATCTGTAATTCTAACTCTATCTCTAATTATATCTCTATCTAAGTATGTATGGAATATTTTATGCGCAAGGAGCATTGAGATAGAGTTTGAATATTATATTGGTGTGTTCTAAATTCATACAACAAAACAGTGATTAAACTCTGTTTATACCATTCCCCCTCTAAAAAGCTTATTTTATTCACTGAAAACAGTGAATAAAAAGCACTTTTAATCACTGTTTTGGTGTTTGAATTTAGAACACACCAATATAATATTCAAACTTCATCTCAATAATACAACCTCCTTGCGCATAAAATATTCGATACAAACTTAGATAGAGATAGAGTTAGAGTTATAGATAGAGTTAGAGTTACAGATAGAGATTGAATTAGATATAGAGTTAGAGATAGAGGTAGAGATAGAGTTAGAGATAAGGAGAATTAGAGATAAGGAGAATTAGAGATAAGGAGGATTAGAGATAAGGAGAATTAGAGATAGAGTTAGAGGTAGAGTTAGAGATAGAGTTAGAGATAGAGGTAGAGATAGAGTTAGAGATAAAGTTAGAGATAGAGATAGAGTTAGAGTTAGAGATAGAGTTAGAGATAGAGATAGAGTTAGAGATAGAGTTTGAGATAGAGCTTGAGATAGAGTTTGAGATAGAGTTTGAGATAGAGTTTGAGATAGAGGTAGAGATAGAGTTAGAGTTAGAGATAGAGTTTGAGATAGAGGTAGAGATAGAGTTTGAGATAGAGTTAGAGACAGAGTTAGAGATAGAGTTTGAGATAGAGTTAGAGACAGAGATAGAGTTAGAGATAGTGATAGAGATTGAAACAGAAGTGCTGTTTCCTAGCTCAGGGGTCAGGGTTTCTCATTTTTTTGTAAATTTTGAAGGTAATAAACCCATTTATTTATTATTATTCCTTGTGCCGCTTCAATCTTTCTTTTTCTTGTAGTCATGGTATAAAATATAGTATGCAACTCTTGAATAAAACGGATTTATATTGAGGGCCATGAATCACTCACGTCGCTCATGATTCTAACACTTGAATCACTCGCTATGCTCGTGATTCAATCATCATGAATCACTCCCTACGGTCGTGATTCAGTCGTTAGAATCCTTCACTTACTTGTGATTCATCTACGGCCCTCGCATTAAATCCGTCTTTTATTCACTAGTTGCATAATATACTATTTAGAGTGTCAATTTTGTTTGCTTGCTAGAAAGGAGAATGATTGATGCAAAAGAGTTTTATTAATATTGATAACCTCGCGTTTGACTACTATTCATTATTGCACCTGATAGTAAGCGATGATGTAGTCGACGGTGAAGCACGCTAGTCTAGAAGTAACCCATTCACTCTTGATTTATTTAACTTACAGATAGTGTCCAGTATTATACAGTTATCCTGTACCTCCTACAATCCTATACCTCTAAACGAATAAATCACTGCCTTTTTCTGTAAGAAAAGATAGAGAGCAATATTTTGGTATGCTCAAATACTTGTCGAAATTAAATCTATCCACGGGCCACATAAATAAATTTTCGTTGTACGTGCCAACTTTGGTAAACTTACTAATCCTAGCTTGTAAAACCACAACAAAACTACCTAAAACTATAATTCAATTCCACCTTCAAAAGGTGTCCCAAATAATTGAATTAACCCTTATTACCAAACTGTCCTTTAGTCAACCCACATCAAAATACATATCAATGAATAAGGCGGGCTACTATGTGATCCGAAGTTGTTTAACTGCATTATACGAGTTCATTTGTCTGACTTCTCCAAGTTCTCTGACACTTCGTGAGCTGTGGCAGAGTCATGGGAATATCCGAAGTCGAGTTATTAATTTGATCTGTCAAGCTCTTGCTTCGTAAAACAATGCTGTTGGCAGGTACCTGTGGATAATTTGTTAGTTACCTTTTGATTGTCTATTTTAGGAGTGTTAGTATTGATTTCAGATTATATGGTTGGATGTGAGTGTGATTTAGTTTATTAGATATATATTTTTTAATTCGTTTATCCTCGCACTGGAACGCCTTACAGCAATTACACCAATGAAGCACAAAGTTATGCTAACTAGGTATAAGTCAAGGTTTCCTCACGCTGTTTTTCTTTGATAAAAGTAGTGACACAAATGTTAAGAGTTTGCTTTGTTGAGAGGATACATAAATAAGAGGTGATTAATATAACTCGGTTCTAAGTGAAAACTCTGGTATGTGGTCCGAAATTTATAGAAAATCATTCATCAGACATGATTCAGATCAGTAGACAGATGAGTAGATGCTACTGAATCAGAATCTACTGATCTTTTTGGATGTTGGGTGCAAAACGCGCATAGCAACTGGCATGCGTTTAATACCAAACGTATGAATGAAGTAGATGGAGCTACAAGAGAATCTAGTATTAGTTATTACTACATGGCAATGTATACTTTGGTTAACATGCTAAAAGAGAAACAAACAAAAACTACAAAATAGAGAATTTAAAAATTATATTGAAAACAAACAATCTCAAAGCAAGTCTGTAATTGTAAATTATTGTTGAGCAACAGTAACGGGTGCATTAGCAGCCTGGGGAGCATCACCCTTCCACGGATCAATTTCAAGAAGAGTCAAATGGAACCTCTGGTTAGTCTCACTCACACTGTTGTCAGCAGAGTGACGGACCCTAGACACCAGCTCGTAAGTTCCACTGGCAGACACAGGAGCGTTCAGGAAACCAATACTGCAGCTAGTGAAGGGCTGGACGGCCTGCAAGAAGTGGGGTTGGCCGGCCGGGAGTTGGTTGTTAGGGTAAGCTTCATAGGGCTGGCCATTGGGGAAGATGACGCGGCAGAACTCGAGGGTGTCCAGGAAAGACTTGGGTATCGATAAGGACGTGCCGATGAGAGGGTTGGTCAGGAAGCTGCGGGTCTCATCCGGTAGTGTAATGTAGGTGACGGCTTGACCTGTTAAGAGAAGGTGGTGATAAGTAAAAAACACAATATAATAGCAACAAACACAAAGTAATAGAGAAGAATATAAAAAAAATACAGTAAAACTGCGCTGAGCATGCCCATACCGAAAAGGTTACCAAATCTACATTTACTAGGTGATAGGCACCCTGCGCTGGCTTTGTGTTGTTAGTCCGCAGTGTTACACGGAAGAAGGTAAAACATAATAGACACTTAACTAAGTATTGATGTATAAGAAATTATATTTTAAAATACATGGTGTAACCTATATATATAATGTGTGGTCTATTGTATTGATCCAAAATCAATTGTAAGTTAGATTGACGAAAATAAAAGCGAATGAATGTGAACACATGCATTGCAAGTATTGAACATTCTCAACACACTCTTAAAAACTTGTGGAAACAAACTCTGTAAAATGTAAAATGAAAACATATGTAAAATGTAAATAATAAATGAAATGTGAATGTGATAAATGATAAGACGAAAGAGAACAATGGTAAGATTGAAAGAAATAAGTTCATCATACATTTTTTTTTAAAATAGTAATAGAATATTTAACTGCCCTAGGATTGGAGAAGGACAGCAATGGACAGTCAAAGGTAGAGAGAACTTGAGGAGCCCTATGTCGCAAGACTGCCTGACCTGGTAACTGATGTTGAATGTTAAAATATAAACACACAAAAAAAAAAGAAATATGTATAGTTAGTATAGTATAGTTAGTATAGTTTTATGTTTTATTATATTACAAACTGTGCAAAGGTAATAAAGACTATTTATTTATTTAATAGAATATTTATATTTCTAAAAGACACCAAAATAAATACTCAAAATAAAAATACTATAAAGAATTCAAAATCAAAGAAAAGAATTAAAAATGAGTATTTGGCCTCAATCTGTATCGTGTAAAGTTTTGAGTACAAATATGGGCAGTCCAAAGCAAATAGATGGATTATGCAAAGACCTTATACGTATTTCTTACTACTAGACTGTGTACCAAAATGTTTTGTTTAGCTAAAATGAAATCTATCATCTTACACCTAGGTTAGCTATTTCCTTATAAGCGGTAGCTAACCAAAAGCGGTCCTGGCGAGAGGGTTTCCGCTGGTAGTGTGTCCTTGTCTGACCTATTGCTAGCACAACTAATCATTGGGTTTGGTAGAAATGGTAGAAAATTTTATATGTTTATTTTTATGTTATACCAAAACGTGTGTCGGTTGCCGGGTGGGGGGTGTTTGTGTGAACAACATCAGCTACGCGGACGATATGGTGTTGCTGGGCCCGACTGCAAGGTCAATCAGGGAGATGCTGAACGTTTGTGAGAAATACGCCGCATCACATGGTCTTGTATATAATGTAAGGAAAACTGAGTTCATGGTCTTTAGGGCCGCCGGCAAGTGCCCTGACACCATACCTTCAATTACTTTGAACGGCGCTAATATAAAGCAGGTGACCAAGTTTAAGTATCTGGGCCATATACTTGTCGACGACCTTAAGAATGATGATGACGTGGAGAGGGAGCGCAGGGCGTAGGCGGTCCGCGGGAACATGTTGGCACGCAGATTTTTTCGTTGTACCGATCAGGTCAAAATAACCTTATTTAAAGCGTATTGTCAAGGCCTGTACACGGAAAGTCTGTGGTTCAACTGCTCGCGGGGGACGCTAAGTGCCTTGCGCGTCCAATATAACAATGTTTTCAGGATGATGTTGAAACTCCCTCGTTTCTGTAGTGCCTCGGGGATGTTTGCCCAAGCGGGTACAGATGGTTTCCATGCTATCATCAGAAAAAAGGTGGCATCGCTTGTGAGGAGGACTCGGGGGAGTGACAATAGCATACTGAAAGTCGTGGCTGAGGACCCGACAGCTCCTGTGCTGAGACATCTCTTTCGGAATCATTGTCCGCAAGAGATGCCTCGTAAGTACATGACTCACTAAGTTCCTGCTGTTATTAAATTTGTTACTAATCCTAGTGTGTAAGTTGTAGTATCTAAGGTAACTAACAAAAATGGTTCCTATGTTGTCCCAAATAAAAACAATATTATTATTATTATTAAAACGAACAATTCATAGACTTTGACACTTATTTAAATATTTTTAGAAAAGTATATAAATATTTCTACAGTTCCTATATTTAATCAATTCGTTGTATTTTTAAAAATGATCATTAATACTGAGTAAGAGTAGTACTTTTAAATGTTTGGGCCTGGTAATACTAAACGTAGGGTGGAGGTTTGCGGATTTTTTGGCGGACTTTATTCGAGTGAAATTCAGCGGCTGTTAATATTATTTGCAAATTAATTCCTAGTGGAATACAATTGGTGTAGTTTTATTTCTCAACTGTCTACGCAACTGGAATATATGTGAAATCATAGAGATCCTTTGAGGTCAAAGCACCGTCAGACGACAGCAGGGTCATCTAACGCCTCTCAGAGAGCTTTTTGTTCCAATCTATATGATGGTCTTGAAGAATGAAACTTGAAGGGACTTGGGATTTGAGGATTATTGAGTCGGGGAGGACTCTCTTCGAACTTCAGATAACCCTATAGTACTCCATCGTAAACTGCTCAATTCCTCTTCGAGTTCGGTGATATTTTCGTCGGTCCGGAGTGTGCGCGTGTTGTACGTTGCCAGGTCCAGTCGTCGGTATTTGTTGGGGTAGCCGGATCTCGTCCGGGATTCTTAGCACCTCTTGCCATACCGTAACCTCGACCGCTACCGTAGTCGAGGGTACAGGCTGCCGGGCAATAGGGGCTATGTTTTATTTGTGCTATTCATGGGGAGTGCTTTGCAGGCGGATTAGCGATCGCAGTATGGTTGTTACAAATGCACAGAGAACGCTGCTGCCCATTCTCTGGTTTTTCCCTTAGTCGCCTCTTACGACACCCACGGGCAAACATGGGATGGTGAAATTCTTTACGCCCGACACCATACGGTTAGTGATGTAGGTACCAAAAAATATAAACACTTTTTTTTATTATCTATAAATTATGTAGGTTTAGGTATCGCAGTTAGGTAGCATCAACATATCGGAATACCTAAACTATCGTTTTTACAATCAATTTGTCCCGTATTCTGTTTGGTCATGGCCACCTCATTAGAAAGAGTCACACTACCAAAGGGAGCCCTCTCGCTCGGACCGGTTTTTGCGCCATAGTGCACAGTCTAGTAGTAAGAAGTATAAATTTTGGAAATTTTGGGATTATGTGACCGAACATGACATGAGTAGAAAAAAGATGATGAATAATAGAATGACAAAATACCGAGAAGAAGAATATTTTAGAGAGAAGGTAATATATACCTTGAGTCAAAGCCGCTGCAACCACAAGTAAAGCCAATAATTGAACGGCCATTTTCACTGCCGGACTGTGAATAGCTACTACGTTTCTTCATTATATAACTAATACGAGTATTCGTAAAATAACCATCAGATAATCAGGACTAATCAATCACATTGATGATAATATAGTTAATTGGAAATGATAAGAGTGGTTCAATGTTTCTTTATTTGTTACTCGAAATGTTGTAAAACTAAAGGATACATCTATCTATATATATAAAAGCGAAAGGTGACTGACTGACTCACTGACTGACTGACTGATCAATCAACGCACAGCCAAAACTGCTACGCCTAGAAGCATGAAATTTGGCAGAAAGGTTCCTCAAGTTACGTAAGTGTGCACTAAGAAAGGATTTTTGGAAATTCCACCCCCAAGGGGGTAAAAAGGGGGTTGAAATTTTGTATGAAAAATCTAATTCCTTCGGCCAAAATTCTTGAAACTTAGTTAAAATATTATTATTTGTAAATGATAAAGATTGACATTATTAGTATTTCGAAACTACCCCAAAATAATGATTAAGGGGGTGTTGAAGTTTGTATGAAAAAATCTGATTTCTTGGGTCAATAAACATGAAACTTGACATAAATACCAAACTAAATAAACAATAAAGAATTTCATTGTTAGTTTTCGAAACTACCCCCAAAGCATGATTTAGGGGATGTTATTTTTTTTGAAGAATCTTACATCTTGGGTTAATAAAACAAGAAACTTGACATAAATACTAACCTCAATAAACAATAAAGTTTATCATTATTAGTCTTTTGAAACAACCCCCAAAGTCGATTTAGGGGGTGTTGAAGTTTGTATGGAAAAATCTGATTTCTTGGGTCAATAAACTTGAAGTTTGCTACAAATAGTAACTTATATGAATAATAAAGATTGTTATTGTTATTATTTGAAACTACCCCCAAAAGATGATTTAGGGGATGTTATTTTTTTGCAGAATCTTATGTCTTCGGTTAATTGCATGAAACTTGATATAAACACCAACCTCAATAAACAATAGAGGTTGAAACAACCCCCAAAGTCGATTTAGGGAGTGTTGAAGTTTGTATGGAAGAATCTGATTTTTTGGGTAAATAAACATGAAACTTGACATAAATACCAACCTAAATAAACAATAAAGGTTGTCATTATTCGATTAAGGGGTGTTAAATCTTTTTTGAAGAATCTTATTACTTCAGTTAATAAACATGAAACTTGACATAAACAATAAAGGCTTTCATTTTTAGTTTTTCGAAACAACCCCCAAAAGATGATTTAGGGTATGTTAATTGTTTTGCAGAATCTTAGGCATGGCACGCACTGCGATTTTTATTCGCGCAATTTTTTTACCGCGCATTCTGTGTCCTATGGAAATGTATGAAGCTGCACGCACTGCGGAAAAAAAAATCGCGCCCAAATAGTACTAAAAAATTCGCGCGGAAACAAATTCGCGCGAATGAAAATCGCTGTGCGTGCTATGCCTTATATCTTCGGTTAATAAGCATGAAACTTGACATAAACACCAACCTCAATAAACAATAAAGGTTTCGTTATTCGTTTTTTGCAACTACCCTCAAAAGACGATTTAGGGGGTATTACAGTGTTTTTGAAGAATCTTATTTATTGGGTTAATTCATTTGAAAGTTGACATAAATACCATCCTAAGTAAACAATAAAGGTTGTCTTTATTAATTTTTCGAAACTATGTCCAAATGATGATTTAGGGGGTGTTGAAGTTTGTATGGAAGAATCTGATTTCTTGGGTAAATAAACATGAAACTTGACATAAATACCAACCTAAATAAACAATAAAGGTTGTCATTATTAGTTTTAAATACGGTTAAGGGGGTGTTAAAGTTTTTTTGAAGAATCTTAATTCTTCAAAACTAACTCAAGCTAAGAATCTTACTGGACAGGGTTTCGTTTTTGACGTGGGGTTCTAGGGAAGCACTAAGGCGCAATTTTGCGGCCATTCAACCTTTAAGGAGCTGAAAAGGGTAAAAATTAGTTTGTATGTAAAATCAAATTCCTTGGGGATAAGGTTGATACTCAAAATTTACATAAAACATTTTTAAAACTTTCTCCCAGATAGGGTTTGGGGTTTTAAAGTTTTTTTTGAGGAATCTCACTGCACTATCTGACTAACATAAACGATAAATAAAAAAGAGAAGAAAAGAGTGAATAGCTTATTTAGGTTTTTCAAAACTCGACCCCCAACGGGGCAAAAAGGGGTTGATAAGTTTTTAGGGGAGGATTTTACTTTGTGGCGGTAACCTAAACTTTATTATTCTTTAAGTCAAATAACGAATCGTCCCAATCCAATAAACCCTGTATATCTACGATACCCATTTTTTATTGTTTTAATAATAGCTAATTTTTGGTTTCCTTCACTAACTGCATATAAGAATATCATATATAGCATAAACGAAATCACGCGAACGAAGTCGCGGGCAGAGTGCTAGTATATCTATAAAAGCGAAATATGACTGACTGACTCACTGACTGACTGATCAATCAACGCACAGCCAAAACTGCTACGCCTAGAAGCATGACATTTGGCAGAAAGGTTCCTCAAGTGACGTAAGTGTGCACTAAGAAAGGATTTTTGGAAATTCCACCCCTAAGAGGGTAAAAAGGGGGTTGAAAGTTTGTATGAAAAATCTAATTCCTTCGGCCAAAATTCTTGAAACTTAGCAAACATAGTATTATTTGTAAATGATAAAGATTGACATTATTAGTTTTTCGAAACTACCCCAAAATGATGATTTAGGGGGTGTTGAAGTTTGTATGAAAATTCTGATTTCTTGGGTCAATTAACATGAAACTTGACATAAATACCAAACTAAATAAACAATAAAGGCTTTCATTGTTAGTTTTTCGAAACTACCCCCAAATCATGATTTAGGGGATGTTATTTTTTTTTGAAGAATCTTATATCTTGGGTTAATAAACATGAAACTTGACATAAATACTAACCTCAATAAACAATAAAGGTTATCATTATTAGTCTTTTAAAAACAACCCCCAAAGTCGATTTAGGGGGTGTTGAAATTTGTATGGGGAAATCTGACTTCTTGGGTCAATAAACTTGGAACTTGCTACAAATACTAACCTATATGAATAATAAAGGTTGTTATTATTATTATTTGAAACTACCCCCAAAAGACGATTAAGGGGTGTTAAAGCTTTTTTGAAGAATCTTATTACTTCAGTAAATAAACATGAAACTTGTCATAAATGAACAATAAAGGCTTTCATTTTTAGTTTTTCGAAACTACCCCCAAAAGATGATTTAGGGGATGTTAATTGTTTTGCAGAATCTTATATCCTAGGTTAATAAGCATGAAACTTGACATAAACACCAACCTCAATAAACAATAAAGGTATTACAGTGGTTTTGAAGAATCTTATTTATTGGGTTAATACATTTGAAAGTTGACATAAATATCATCCTAAGTAAACAATAAAGGTTGTCATTATTAGTTTTTCGAAACTATGCCCGAATTACTATTTAGGGGGTGTTGAAGTTTGTATGGAAGAATCTGATTTCTTGGGTCAATAAACATGAAACTTGACATAAATACCAAACTAAATAAAAAATGTAGGTTGTCATTATTAGTTTTGCTTATCTACTCCCAAAATACGATTTAGGGGGTGTTACAGTGTTTTTGAAGAATCTTATTTCTTGGGTTAATAAATTTGAAACTTGGCACAAATACCAACCCAAGGAAACAATAAAGGTTGTCATTATAAGTTTTTCAAAACTAACTCAAGCTACGAATCTTACTGGACAGGGTTTCGTTTTTGATGTGGGGTTCTAGGGGAGCACTAAGGCGCAATTTTGCGGCCATTCAACCTTTAAGAAGCTGAAAAGGGTAAAAATTTGTTTGTATGTAAAATCAAATTCCTTGGGGATAAGGTTGATACTCAAAATTTACATAAAACATTTTTAAAACTCTCTCCCAGATAGGGTTAGGGGTTTTAAAGTTTTTTTTTGAGGAATCTCACTGCGCAATCTGACTAACATAAACGATAAATTAAAAAAGAGAAGAAAAGAGTGAATAGCATATTAAGGTTTTTCAAAACTCGACCCTCAACGGGGCAAAAAGGGGTTGATAAGTTTTTAGAGGAGGATTTTACTTTGTGGCGGTAACCTAAAATTTATTATTCTTTAAGTCAAATAACGAATCGTCCCAATCCAATAAACCCTGTATATCTACGATATCCAGTTTTTATTGTTTTAATAATAGCAAATTTTTGGCCGCCTTCACTAAATGCATATAAGAAAATAATTTATATAATAATCATTTATTAATCATTTATATATAAACGAAATCACGCGAACGAAGTCGCGGGCGGAGTGCTAGTACATAAATAAACTCACGCCTTTTTCCCATGGAGGTAGGCAAAAACTACAGAACGCCAGGAATTACCAAATAAATTTTTATCACTCCATTTTCAGTTATACTGGCTGACACAATACATTTTCTCAAACGAAAAAAAAGAATATAAAATCAGACCAATCGCAGCCATATGCGAAATGAAATTTAAATAAAATCCATTTGATGTCATACCTCTGAATTATATTCAGGCCGGAACACTGTCCCACTAACATAGTAAATGAACACCGTATGTTTGGGTGTTTGTAAATTGATCACTCCTTTCTTTATCAAAATAGGCTCGCGTTTATCCACTACCTCATCTGACAATTAAACGGATTTGGATGAACTTTGGAAACACAAAACATAGTTTGGATTCAAACTCAAAACTTTGATTTCAACGAAACCATGTACAGGCATTGTCAAGGAGTCAGTAAGTCAAAAAGATGAAGGAAGAAACTCCATAGACACTTTTAAAATTAGATATTTTATTTATGTACACACAAAACCCCTAACAGAGAAAAGAAAGAATACAAATAGAAGAGCACAAAGATACTGCTCATTTAAATAGAAACTTCTTCCAGCAGACTTGCCACATGAAAGTTGGATGATAGATGCAAACACGGTGTGTAGAAAGGAATAAGGAATCTTAAAATAGAACTATTCTGTCCCGTTCCTTGCCAAAGGCCTTCTTTCCGCCATTCCTCTTTCGAAATAAGAACATAGGATACTTTTTGCTACTATTTTCTAATTTCAAAAGTACGTTCCAGACAGTTCAGAGAGCTCAAGTCGTATTGACCAATAAAGTGGATCCCGTAAAATGGTTTCGATTTAAAATTGGATGAGCCGTTCGGCCGGTAATAAATGTAATAGAACAGGAAATTAGTTTGTTAATTTATGTGTCATGATTTGTGATGGTTATGGATGTGTTCAGACTTCACGCTTTATAATACCTACGTGAACGTTAAGTGTATAAATACATACATAAACTCACGCCTTTTTCCCATGGGGGTAGGCAGAAACTACAGAATACCACCTGCTACGATCCTTACATACTTCTTTTGTTTCACTCACGGTCATACATCTAGTCATACACGCACGTCAGTTATGAGTACTGGGCACCTGGCGTTTCTGAAGAACATCACCAAGAAGGTCTACTCGTATGTATGTCTTTCTAGGGCGTCCCCTCCTGGCGATTCCAATCACGTCTGCCTTGTAAATAAATGTCGTTAGTCGCCTTTCTTTCTTCCTCTAAACATGGGCAAACCATCTTAGCATTTTTTTTTAGTTTTTTTCCAGCTTTACAATTTTAGTTACTACATCTTATTTTAAACCACAACGTTGTCTTATTACAACATTCCTCAATATTGATAGATTCTTCGATTAGATTAGATTTTCAGATTTTTCTTGTTTGGTTTTCTTGATTTTAAAGTTACACCACAGTATGTGTGGTGAAAAGAACGTATTTCTACTGCATTAATCCTACTTTCATGTCTTTTTTGCCATACCCTACCTTCACTTCCATACATTAGTGTAGGCATCAGCACGCTGTTGTGAACGAACTGAATGAAGTGTGGACACTGTGTATATTATATGTATTTCTTTAGATTCTACAGTTCAAGCTGGTCTGGCCTACTTCTAACCTTCATCTACCATCAATATCCCGATTTTGATGACATTCCTAACAAACTAAATATAATATTGTTTATTGCAGGTCAAAGGCCTTCCTCCAAATTTGTCATCCATCTCAGAGTTCTTCTAGTGCGCACCAGTTCATTAGGCAGGATTCAATCCGTCCATTGTTGCCTTGGTCTGCCCCGATTTCGTCCAAGTGGGACCCATTCGGTGGTTCTAGCTAAAAGTTAACGTCCATGACTACGAATAACAGTCAACATATTGTTACCCATTAAGGTTATTTATTTAAACTTCATGTACAATGGTGATACATAGCCGGACTTAATGCAACAAGTCATTTTCTACCAGGCAACCTTTGGGTTAATAAAAAGGACACAACAGTGGTAGGTGAACAAAATAAAAACATGATCAATAATTAAAATCGGATATTGATAAACTAACTCAGTAATAAAATACATAAATAATTACAATAACAATAGACTAATAAATATTATAATAAAAACCAAATTCTAAATTGTTTGACAGTATATCATATAATAACTGTGACGAAGGCCGGGCTATGTATGAGAGGACAAATAATAATGCCGGTTTCTGCGTTTAAATGAAATTTTACTCTCCGTTTTTGTGATGTCAAGGGGAAGCACGTTCCAGAGTTTTAGAACTGCCCGACACTTTAAAATATTTTTTTAAATAATCGTCGTACAAGGATCATTTATGATGGTAAAGAGCATGCAGAGGGATCTGAGGGATCTCCTCTAACGGATAAGAAACCATTTAAGCTGAGAACGGAAGGAAGAAATGTGATCATATTTACGAAGGCCGAAGGGTTCAAACTATTACGACTAAATAAAATATTCGAGCCACTAAAAATCAGACCTATTCCCAAATAAAAATAACACAACTATCAGAACGTCTGTTAACTAGATTAAATTTAACCTATACCAGCATACTATTGAAAACGTGACATTTCACGTATAAATTATTCACAACATTTTATAAAAAGTAATTCAAATTTTTCCGGTGGCTCAGATTTCATATTCTAACCGAAACCTAGTTTTTTGCGTTTGGTTTCATAAATATCAATACACTTTACGATTGCGTTACTCGGCGTTTTGTTTTTCCATACGAGTAAATATTTTATTTGAATATGGAACTGGAAGTATCATAATGAATTGATTTTGAGAGCTGATGTCGTTTTTGTTTATTTGGTTGCTTTGTTAGTTTAGGGTACGTTCACACAGTACATCCGTGTTTTCAGGATAGTTTTTATCGGATACGTCGCTACTGGAGGTGAAGTTCACATCTCATTTCAGTCAGAGTACCACCAACTTTCTAACAAAACGGATCAGTCTTCGATTTTTTCAAGGACATGCCGGTTTCCTCACGATGTTTCTCTTCACCGTTTTGAGAGCAATGGTGATGATGAAATAATATACACAAAGTAAAGCGCCTGCCTAGGCTCGAACTCATGACTAATACTGAAACAAAACATATTAAACCTACGCTCATTTGTTTTTGATGACTGTCAATTCGAAAATTGTGACTCCGGCGATGGAACACCTGCGTTGAATAAACTCGTTGTAATTTTACCTTTAAATTTCTAAATTTTTCGGTCGATCCCGCGTGGTTTTCCCGCCTCACGCATAAAGCAATTTGCACTGGTATGCACCAGGTGTATGTACCAGATAAATAACTCGCGTTTCCACATGAAGTTTACTGTGTTACGAGCGATTAAAAATTTTGTTCGTCGAGTTTTTGGTGATGATGGACAATTGAGTGTGTCAAATATGCAATCCGTATTTTGTCCAATAGTTTGTTTAGTTACTATAGTAAGTTTCGATATTGATCTACCTAAAATAATATGTAATGAAGTATGCGCTCACTAATTCTCGTTTTTTTTGTTTCCATGAATCCGATTGGAAGGTCTCCAAGGTCCAATGACCTGGGTGAGGTCTGTTGTAGTTACGGGTTAATGAAACTACGCGGCGACGCAGGTATTGGTGATTGAATGAATGATGACATTTTTCGGCTGAAATGAGAATGATGAATCCAGGGTTAAATACTTTAGAAAATGGAAAAAACTGAGAAAATAACTATTGCTGCTTTTAATAGTGGTTTGAAAATGCTCTACATAGAAGTCTTGAACCATGAAGGAACGAACAGCCTCATTAGAAAATAAAAGAATCTCAAACAAATCCGACTCTCATTTCAATGAGATCTAAATTATGTTTTTCATAAAGGCGCACAAAACGTTTCCAGTTTCATTTGTATAGAGAGTCCTGAAATTCAGTCTAACGACGCAACTGATATGCTAATAGCCCTCGTCAGCTCCCATTGTGCATCTGAACTCGGCATTTTATGTCTCCTCTTGAAAAAAAATAAGCAGCATGTATAAAAATGTGAATACTTGAATAGTTCATTAGAAGAGGCATTCTCATAATAAGACTAATGGTAGGACTGAATTTTCGCTTTCAAATCTCTGGATTTAGTAAGATTTTGTGAACAGGTTCAGAAATCGTGAGACTGGTCTACGTGTTATATTATTTGCGAACTGGTGTATACTTGCATTTCTCCATTATTGTGGTTGTCGTGGCAAACCTAATCGGATGTTCTTGCATTTATGTGAACAAATATCCGTAGGCTTAGCCAATATTTGTTTCGTGTGGTTATTGACTGACGGACTGGTAGCGTTGTAAGCCAATTCGATACGCAACTACACAGTTCATGTTATTACATTCTGCACTCCAATACAGGTCGAAGATTGTGTAAAAACTATTGACTTAACTCTGATATGTGTCTCTTATAAAACCTTTGATATCGAGATTTATTTTGTTGTGTGTGCTGTATTCACTATTGTGGCGTTTTTTCATTTTCATTGCCCAGAAATCTAGACTCGTGAGTCAGTGTGTTAGGAATGGATTCCCCTAACGAAATTAGTATTTAAAAGCTATAACCTGAGAATCTTTAAGTAAAGAATGAGTGCTAGTAGGTTATTTTTAGACAAGTGCGCTCCATCGTGGACCACATCATCGAATAACATTAGGTGAGATAGTGGAATAGAGTGAGCCTATAAATAATAATAAATTTTTCTATAAATATACGAAACATCAACTTTTTCTATATCTGCACTGACCCAGCATTGTCATTGGCGTTTATTAAAATTAAGAAGAGACACAGGTCCGGCAAAGGGATACTCAGAGTCCGCCGTTATAGTACAGTGAAGTTCAATTTCATCAAATAACGAATTTCGAAAAATCCGCTTTCAATTTAATGCCTGAAAAAATTGCAATCCCGACTCGCAATGATGATTGCGTACAGTTTCGTTTTTCCTTTATGTTGATTGTGTAATATGACATTTTCAGAAATTGTCATCATTGGAAAATATATTTACATTTAAACATTTTGACAATTCTACTGGCAATTTATTTTATAAAATATTTATTTGCTTGTGATCGTTCGGATGGCCAAACAATGGAAAATTTTCCATTGTTATATAAATTTAATATTTGTATCTTTTTCAATATTGGCTGTTGGATATTAGTGATTGGATATTGGTATCCGACTCATACCTATTGTTCTTTACAGCATAAGAACAGCATAAATGGGACTATCCCGAAACCAATACTTAGTACCTACGCCGCCTTTCTAGCTCCTAGGTTCCTTGTCTTTCTTTTGCTTTGTCTTTTATCTAACAATTAAATTAAGACATATCTGCTGGATTTCATTTCTAAGATCTAAAGGCAAGCATATTATGAACACCGTTATCATTTATAATTCTTCACAGGTACAGTACCCCATACCAAAAAAGAACCAGTTCAAAGTTAGAGTTCAGTACGTTTCCCTCTTCCTATTTCAACCTCAAACTAAGCGTTGGAAAAGCATTCGTTAGCTCTAATACCGTATTGCAGACTGACGCGTCAACAGTTGGTAGTAACTAACTCTGATGGAGGCATTAGCGATACGGTCAATCGATTCATTGTGTTCACGGCTGAATGGAATAGAGGTCTTATCGGTTTTGCTGTTCACAGGCCATTGCTGGACTTGGGCTTGCTAATAAACTGTACTACTTAAAGTGCTAAAATAGTGATGTTTCCCGGGTAGAAAAATGATAATTCTATTGAGTCCAGTTCAGTGAGATTATCAAATAATATAGGACCCGTTTTTTTGCTTTATCAAATAAATAATAATTGACAAAGATAAAGTGCATCAAAGTCCAGGAGTGGGGGCTTGTGATATCACTTTGCCAGTATAAAGTGTAGCACACCGTGACGTCACACGATATTTCAACACACTCGTCATATTTATTTGTTTACGTGTCAAAATACGTGTCCAGTATTTTTAGGTTATATAACTGACGGACTAAATAGATATGTTTTGTCATCAGCCCCATTGATATCAATAAGTGAATACAGGGATATTTAAAAAACGCTAAATATAATAACAGTAAATAATATAATATATTCACAATTATATACAACTTTTAGTATGAGCCTCAGCCTAAAATGACAAAAAAATCATTTCCATGAATGGTTATTAGTGTTTTCCTCCGCCAACCACATCATCGCAGTTTACCATCAGAAGAGATAGTGGTCAAACGCAAGCCTAGCAACAATTTATAAAGTACCATCAGTCGCGATGGCAATTATTATACATCTCAGGAACTGGTTCCCAATACCAAATAAAATCACTTTAGTTTTTGGTAGCCTAACAATCTCAGTAAATGGTTATCAACAGACAAGAATCTCATACACGTGTATTGAAATGAACGAGGTGACTATCAAAGGTCTAAAAATATTAGTTATCAAAGATATATGGATAATTTTTATCAGTTCGGATTTAAAACCGTATCATGATTTAAAATTAATTATTAGACTTGGCTAGTAGCAGATTAATCATGCAATAATTATTACTTTTGCGTAAATTACACACAGATGTTAAATCACATAATGCGGTCATGGTGTCTCGAAGACTTTAGAAATTTCAAGCCATGGTCTCTTGCCCTTAGCATGAAAACTATAGTTTAATAAGCCAAAAAGTCAATCAAGCTAGCAATTGATGAAGAAAAAACTAAAACGTTTTTAAAACGAGATATAACCAACTGCCAAATAAAAACACTACAAATTTAAAAATGTGAACTGAACTGTTTTTATTTCTTCGTTTTTTGACACTGACTGCCGAAATTTAAGATATAGTTCACTTTGCGTTGTTTTTAACCGACTTCCCAAAAAGGAGGAGGTTCTATGTTCGACTTCAAGTTTGTTTTTTTTTTTTTTTTTTATTTGGAAGTTGGTTGTAATTTTTGTAAAAAAGTTTTAATTTTCTGACTTTTTAGTTGTGGTACATAATGAGCAAGTTCTATAGTAAGGTACCTATAATTCCCAACGTTATTCCAGAATAGATTACCCGAATAATTTAAAACTTGAACATAACACGTGAAATGAGAGTGTACCAGAGTGAAATGTAGGTACACATCTGCGTACCTCCTTAGAGCGTACCGGCGTAATGTTATGTTAAGAAATGGCGTAAACCATAAACAGAAATGCGATTGCAGCTATCCCGGGAGATTTGCCGTTGTTTATTGAAGAGTTCTGTTGAATTTCTCTAAAGTTCATCAGAAGAACTTTAGAGAAATCAGAAAAATCAGAAATCAGGTCTGATGACCTTCTTGAGTTTTCAAATATAAAAAAAACATCAAAATCGGTTCCCCTAGTATAAAGTTTTGAGGTGATACACATAAAATTACTGTCGAATTGAGAAACTCCTCCTTTTTGAAGTTGTTTCCATAAAGGTATTCCAATTTTGCTAAATGTCTACCACAAATTGATTTTGTGAAGTGATCCCTTCTCCTGAATTTAGGAAAACTGTAAGCCGGTCTCCTTTTCTCGTATAGGAACCAATTCAAATATTATTCAAACAACTGTTTGCACTAACATCAGCGTTTGCTCAAGTTGATACATAAAGAGCGTTAAAAATAAATATATACCTAACTATAGTCTCAGTCATCTAAATCTCATTTATCAGCTCAAAACCTCAAACTATCGTCCCAAAACACACGTAAAATAATACAAACCTTCCAAAAATGAGGAAAACCAGAACACATAACTAACAATTTAAATAAAGGGGGCAAACATCAGCGGTGTTGTGGTCAGGGGGCCTACCTCCACCTTTTACAAAACAATACCAATTTGAGTACGCTTTGTTTCAAGCTCTTATTGAGACTTTTCATTATCGTACCCTCACCTTAGTTAAACGATATCAAATTGATGCCGATTAGTGTTGGGAATGAACGAATGATTTGAAATATTTATCTATTTCCCGATATAGAATTGCTAGCGAAGTAAAAAAAGGTTTTTAGTATGTCGTTTTTGCTATCACTAAAATTTAAAATAAAAATTATCATGAGATGTTTATTTCATATAAAAACCAAATAGAATTATATACCATACTAAACATTCATGTCAAACATTTACACTATTATTTTCTTAAGTGTATTTTACAACAATATAATAAATTTAAAGAAAAAATAAGTATTATTGAAATCAAAACCAATAGCTGACACTGTAAAGCATCTCAAAAGACTGAGTATGATATAATTTATTATCTGTGGCTTGACTTTCCATATTATTATGATAACAAATTAAAGAGTGCAACAAATCTTACCATTTTACTTTGTAAGCTTGTATTTTTAAATTGGTCGGATTATTTATAACCTCCATTTTTTGTCGTATGAGCTCTGTTTACAAGCGTACCTTATTATTTTCGTTGTTTTAAAGTAATTTACAATAAAGTTGTTGTGTGTTTGTTGTGAGTTGTGTGACAAAAGGATTGCCATATATTCTATGAACAAAGAGACGCTTACATATATCTACAAACATGTCCAATAGTTGTGACCTAAAGATTGTTATCCAAAATTGCCGCTATCACAATGTTATCACGAATTTCTGTCTTCAAAACTCTCCGTGGTGACAAGGGGATGTATTATACCCTAGACGAATTGGACGATATGGAGCCAAGTCCATGTTTTTTATAAATAATGATTTGCCTACAATTTTATTTGGATGCTGTAAATGAAAATGATTTGTTGTCCAACTACAACAGAGCGGCACGTACAAATAATGAAGAAGCTGTAAATAAGTTAATCGCAACCGGAAAACCTTGACAGATATGATAAAGTCCTCTGGCGTGAAAAATAATTAAATAACATTGTGCTCCTTTCCGCTAACTTGGCTTAAAGAAGGTAATCTATAATCTTATTCTTAAAAGATTGGTTATTTTGTAGAAAATAAAACAATATACTTATTAACTCATTAATTAAGTGCACCTGTTTTTGGTTAATACCTAACACAATATTCAAATTTTGTTATAGGATACACTCGTAGCAAAGTATGGCAGGACCAAACCATAATGATGTTCTGTTAAAGACCCCATCATAAAGACATATCCGCAGGATTAATAAATCTGCTATTACCTCCTTTTATTACATCAATGGCTATTACTGTGTATTGGTAAGTTTTAGTTAATATTATTATGCTATTCTAAATGCAAAAACTTACTTTAACCCCTTGAGTGCTAATTAGCAGACACAATAATAGACAAACAAGTGCCTTTTGGAAACTTTGGTTCCCAAGACAATCACCATAATATTTGATGTAATAGTTTACATCTTGTACCATTTAGCCTGGCCAGAGGCACAGATAATATAATACTGGTCTTGGGTTTCTTCTTCTGGGTGCCAACTGAAAACCAGTGCTGGGTGTCTGACGACCAGCAAATGCTGAGTTGGTAACCCTTTCGTTATGGCCAAGTTTATTGCAATTTGTCTCGGTATTTCATTACTGTCATTTACACTGTTGCTGGTAGGTTGTGACTGTCAAATAAACATATCTTGTTTTTCAGCTATCACCTGCCTACTCTATAAAACTCAGGACTCATATTTTTATTATTTGTCTACAGGATCAGATACTGGCTTTTTGAATGGAGGTGAGTTGAAAGGAAGAAGCCATCATCTTCACCATTCACCATTGATTATCACTCAGAAATGGATACCTATAAATATGAAAAATTGTTCATCAGTTCACCACAATTTTGCCAAACAAGAGCCCAACTCTGTTGTGGTTATATACAATGAAAAACCTTACCATTACTAAAAGTAAGAAAAAGTACCATTGTCCACTGGCAAAAAAAAAACTATGTAATAGGCCTGGTTTCTAGAGAACAGTCATGACATCATGTATATGTCATCAAAAACCAGAAATATTCTGAAATAATCAGTAAATTATTTAAGCACCTAATAGTAAGAAATGAAGAAAGTGAGACGATGAATTTGTATGTTTTTTTTTGTGGCAAATAAACACTTTTTCTTTCTTTCTAAAGAACTTAATAAAACCAGCGCTTTCTATTTTGGCCCCAGAACCGCCTTGAAATAAAACAGGTTAGCATGGGGTTAGACTACTACAAATGTTCTATGTTCCTTGGAGTGTAAAAAACAATGATATGTGTCCAGCATGGAGCTCGTTGAAATATGTTAATTTAATTATGACTTATTCCCTTTATCAGTAATGCATTTTCTGTTCAAAGTAGACCTACCTAATAAATAATTGTGTTTAAAAACAGTGTTATGTTTTATTTTATTGAAGTATTTGTAGTGTTTGATGTAATAAGACAGCATTAGTTGGTTTCGTCATGTTGACCAGATTTATTTATCAAAGGTAGTGGAGAGATAACATTAAGTAAAATGTGTACACATATATATATTGTTGCGGTGGCGGTAAGGTGCCTGGATGTTGTAAGTACCTATCCACGGTCGCCCCCGCTGGGACAGTATCCCACTTATGTTTGTCGTGCGTTCCCTACTTACTCAGCTGGTGGCACACGTCACCACGCACCCCTGAATGCGTATGTAGGGTAGTACGAGAGGACAACCCAAGGATCCACGTTTTTGACTGAAGAAAGAACCAGAACTAAAAGGCGGATTTTCTTGAGAATTGGTTCCGCGGATTTCGGCTTTTCTCCTTCCGGCTGAGCTGCGACCAGTTTATAATAGTAATTTCTGGCTGCGACTGAATTTCTTCTGTCCAGTGGCCCGTCTCCCTTCTTATAGGTATATGGCCCGCTCAGACCAACAAAAAAAGAATGGCCCGTCATTCCCAAATCGACGCCCGCGTGTTTATGGACCATCCTTGCGTTCATTTTGACTTAGCCGAAATCTTTGGAGCCGTGTATTTTATTCAATTTTCTACATAATCCTTACAAATTTGGTCTTAAATGATAGGCTTTAACCACGTACATATAATTACAATAATAAAATTTACACATTTTACCATAATTAAAAGTTTCTAGAACAAAAACGAAAAATTCTGGTTTGTTTACATTTTGATTATAATGATATGCGATTATCTTGGAAACGTGTGGACCGATTTACATGACTCAAACGGATAAAATGGTTTTAGACCAAGACCTTTCATTTGACACTAACCTCAACAAAAAATCTCCACAAACAAAAAATCATGTTTTCAAGTTCTGCGCGTAATTATTAACATGTATGATATCTCATGACAATTATTTGAAAACTATCTTTATCATCTTTTAACATTCGAATTAGGATTATTTAAGTTTGTACATGCTAATTAGATAAAAAACAAAATAATTACAACTCTAATTAATATCTAACAAGAAGTAATTACACTTAGGTACTATACTTCGACATTTACTTACAATCTGTTTAGTTATCTTAGGTACTTACTAGTCAATTTTATTAGATGTACCTACTTAACTATCACTTTATGTACTAAGGTGCTTTCATGAGTAGGTATTACATAAACTTCGTTGTTTTACCTAATCAGCGTGCAGATGGGGTTTTTTAAAATAGGCATACCTACGTATTACGTATAAATTAACTAAGTATAGCAAATACCTCTAAATATAGGTAGTTATATGATGAATAAAAGGCGACTAAGAAAAGATATTTACAAGGCAGATGTGAGTGAAAACGCCACCCGGTAGGGGACGTCCTAGGTCATACACGGATCTAATTAGTAATGTTCTCCAGAAAGGTCAGGTGGGCTGTCAGAGGCTGAGGGCCTCATTACCGGTGTCCTCGTATGACTAGATGTATGGATGTAAATGAAGCAAAAGTAGTAAGGACCGTAGCAGGTGGCGTTGTAGTTTCTGCTTGCCCACATGGGAAAGAGGCGTGAGTTTATTTGAATATTTTCAGGGTAAGTAGAATGGATGAGTTTGACGATAATAATAAATAATGTACAACACGTGGGGTATAAAAGTATATTGATTCTCCAGCTGCAAAAACATTTATTACCTGATTACATCACAGTAGGTGCACAAACCAACACACAATATTGTTAACGCAGTCGGGTAAGATGCAGATGGTTATCAGTTATCAACCACCATTGAGATTATGTCCATGGTTATCACACACAACAATACTAGGCAGTCATCACAAGCACATTAAGGATTAATACAGCAAAGCAGCCATAAGCAATAACGTGAGACACTAGCACAAGCATCACAAAACACCAAATGCATTCTTCTTCGTCGTACGTAGGTTTTACAGGTTTCATATATTTTAGCTCCCTCAGCTTCACGATGCGTTTGTTGGCCTCTATCAGCTTTCTTTTATTTCTTATTTATCCTCGAACTCGAACAGTTTTATACACTTAGAGCCTTTAATTATATCATGTGCTGCTGTTTTGGTTATCTATCCCAAGCATTGTGCTTATTGTCGGTAGACACAAGCTGACGGCGCGGCGGTAGTAGGTTGCGATGGCTCACGTAGCGTCTGCACTGCCCTCCATGATTTCATGGGTTTACTCGCCATTCATAATGTATTCGCCACCTAGAATCAAACAAGAAATTTAGTCCACATATGTTAAAATCGCATGAGATACACAAATCAATCGACAAGTTTACCTACGTAGATAGGTAATAACATAACATGATGCCTGTAGCTCTGTAGGGATTGGCAGAGCTTATGTATCCAATAAATGCGTAAATAAATACGTTTTACTTACCGTATGATCACGGAAGTGATAATTTTTGTATATATTTTGGAAAATGTTGATAAATCGAGCCCGCCAAAGCAACTTTTTTTAACTGTCAAACAAAACCAAAAATTGTAGTAAAAACGATATCGCTGGTTGTCAAAAAGCAGGCTGTGGTTTGAATTTTGAATGAACTATAAGAAAATCGGTATCCAAATATTATCAAAACTTAAACAAAAGCAAACTTCATAGCGTTATCAAATTGAGCTTTCTTAAATGACGTCATGGTACGAAAACGTGAAACAAGGTCAAATTGATACCGCTCTAAGAGCTTGTGGTAACCCCCCTGGACCGTCTTTACCCACGATATACGACTATACCCTCCTCACTATTGGGACATATGACCATATTTTGTATAGGATTACGTCAAGATCAAATTGTGGAGTTAATTGTTTAAGGATTATATGGGATGATGTCAAATGTTAAGTTCCTAAGATTCTTAGTTTAAATTATGGGTTGCGGTGGGATAGGGTTGTTCGATAAGTGCGGTTTAGGTGGATTGGATTAAGTTTGGGTGGTAGGCTCGTGTCTTTATAAATTTTAAAGCGTTTGGGTAAAAACATAATTCGTTTAAAGGTGAACCTTCATAAATCACCAAATCTTTTGTTTTTTTATTAACTGGCCCCACACTATGGAATTTCTCCTGCATCGTGGGTGCGTGCATTAACAAACATATAAACTCACAAAAAGACCAAGCGAAAACCGGAAAAAAAACGATCTGTAGGCTATACAAATATTTGTTCCGTGCTGGAATGGAACCCGCGACACGCAGCGTAGTAACCGATCGTTCAAACTCTGCGCTAACCGTGTCCACGTAGTCGCCATCTTTAAGTGCTTATAAAACATAATTATGATTTTTATTTATTAATCACAAAATCCACAGCTCCTAAAAAACGTACCTTAATACACTTATTTTTCTACTGTTATAGCCAATAACGGATTTACAATTCATTAAATAAAAATCTTTACATCGTACTCAAAACTCATTAGAGAGTATAAATTATTAGTACCTCCATTTTAATCTTTGTTCTGCCAGTGTCTGTGTATCATCTACTAGCGGACTCCTCGCGGTTTCACCCGCGTAGTTCCCATTCCCGTTCCGTGGGAATACAGGGTAAAAAAGTTAACTATCAAAATCAAAAATACCCGACTGACCGAACTAAAAAGACGTAAACAAGAAGAAAATCATGCTGTGCAGTCGGTGGATACATCCGGTTTTGGTCAGCCAGCTGCACAGCATGATTTTCTTCTTGTTTACGTCTTTTTAGTTCGCTTTTTAAGCAGTCGGGTTTTTTGATATTTTAGTTAACTTTTTTTATTTACAACTTTTTAGTTTTTTTCTTAATTAGGTACATTTAAACATATAAGTGTTATATATTTTTGAAATCACTGCTTAAAACCCTTTATTTTAATACCCCACGCGATGGGTTCGAATGAAAAAAAAACACCACTGCGCCCAAAATCCGCCTTTTTTTTCTTTTCCAATTTTTGTGTAGCCGCAGGGTTAAGACAAATCGATTGACGTAAGAATCATCAAAATCGGCCAACGAGTTTGGTCTCTAGAACGCCACATAGGAACAAACATACATGCATACATACATAGACTGATAAACTCATTACTCTCCTTCGGCAGTCGGGTAAAAAGTAGCCTATGTCACCCGGGGATAGTGTAGCTTCCCAACGGTGAAAGAATTTTTGAAATCGGTCCGTAGTTTTTAAGTTTATTCGTTACATACAAAAATATAAATCTTTCCTCTTTATAATATTAAGTATAGATTACCATTCAAAGCAAGAGTTAACATGCAGTCTACAATGGAGCGAACGGGCTTATAACGAAAAAGAAAACTTTATCAAGTGCCCAAAATACCAAGTAGGATCTCAAAAATCCTCCCTACTAACTTAAACTCACTTCGTGTGCCAAGAGCTCATGGAACGGTTACTCCGTATAGTCTACCATTTTGACACCACAAAGTATCACGTTGTCATGTAACCACTTGTCAAGAACACTCGCAACGTTTGAGCTTGCTCTGGTTGAAGCAAAAAATATTACTAGTAGAGTACATGTTATAGGCGGCAGCGATTTCTGATTGTTTACGAATAGAATGTTCTCCGCTAGTCATAATATTTTGTATAAAAATTGATCAACGGGTTTTCTTAACTTGCTCTGTTCCACTTCTGAGGAAAGGCTTTATTTCACTACTTTAATCGTTCTCAGGCCCGAGAGTTCTCAGAAAGAGGAACCTGTCCAGTTCGTCTCGCCACCTTCTTTGTGGTAACCAAATCCCACTGTCTCAGAACACAAGTTTGAGCTATTGAGATCCACATTTAGGCACTTATGAATGAAATCCTCATTATATCAGTAAAAAAACTATCACGATTGTAAACTACTTAATTGATATAAAGTCATTTTCACCTCAGTGAGAAATAATTTTAATTTACGAGATCAAACCGTCTTGCTTTGTTAATAATTTCAACCGTAAGAATCATATTCATAAAAAAAATAGCATTCCTTTTAAATAACGCGACCACTTTTCTTATCAATAAATCGAGAACGCAGCTACAGCAGACTTTAACTTCATTTAAAGCAACTTCCTTACCGGGTCTATGCGTTTTTGTTACTGTACAGACGTTCTGTACGTGTAAGCGCTAAATAAAGAACCTGTGACGGAACGACTCAGGCGCCTTCCTGACGGAGTGAGACATCTGTACAGAAAACGGCCCCTAAATCTTTATACACGTTCATTAAGTCGTAATCTCTTATAACTTAAACCCTTATGCGCCGGGATAAATCCGGATATGAGTCGTCCGGCTAGTTTCACCGGATGGTTTTAACTATGTTTAACAATCCCGAGTTTTAGTACAAAGGCGATACGGTATCTAGGTCAGTCTGGTATGTGAAAATAATTATGTTGTTCTACAAATAGTGAGACTTTTATTTTTTTATGAATTAGTCTCACTGTTTTGTTGCCAGTTAGGAAATAGTTTTAAGAGGAAACTTTAGTACACTACTTTTTTGAAATATTTTTCATCTCATTAGGTGATCAGTAAGTGGAAATTATTTGTTTATATTGAGCTATGGGATGTTTTTTGCGAATTTATATTTATAATTAAACGCATTGGTATCTAATGACTCTTATCAGGTTACTGATTTCTGAGAAAAGAGAAAAATACAACTGGCTAGCTGGATGAAATTTTAAATCTGGAATCAGTTTTTTATTTTAAACAAGGTTGTTGAAATCATGTTGCTATTTTGTTCGCTCTTGATTCTGTTTTGTTTTTATTTGATTCTACATTAAATAACAATTAAAAACAGAGTTTTAGAGTGTCACTTTTGTTTGCTTGCTAGAAAGGAGAATGATTGATGCAAAAAAGTTTTATTAATATTGATAACCTCGCGTTTGACTACTATTCATTATTGCACCTGATAGTAAGCGATGATAACACATCGACGGTGAAGCACGCTTGTCTAGAAGAAACCCATTCACTCTTGATTTATTTAACTTACAGATAGTGTCCAGTATTATACAGTTATCGTATACCTCTAAACGAATAAATCACTGTCTTTTTCTGTAAGAAAAGATAGAGAGCAATATTTTGGTATGCTCAAATATTTGTCGAAATTAAATCTTTCCACGGGCTACATAAATAAATTTTCGTTGTACGTGCCAACTTTGGTAAACTTACTAATCCTAGCTTGTAAAACCACAACAAAACTACCTAAAACTATAATTCAATTCCACCTTCAAAAGGTGTCCCAAATAATTGAATTAACCCTTATTACCAAACTGTCCTTTAGTCAACCCACATCAAAATACATATCAATGAATAAGGCGGGCTACTATGTGATCCGAAGTTGTTTAACTGCATTATACGAGTTCATTTGTCTGACTTCTCCAAGTTCTCTGACACTTCGTGAACTGTGGCAGAGTCATGGGAATATCCGAAGTCGAGTTATTAATTTGATCTGTCAAGCTCTTGCTTCGTAAAACAATGCTGTTGGCAGATACCTGTGGATAATTTGTTAGTTACCTTTTGATTGTCTATTTCAGGAGTGTTTGTATTGATTTCAGATTATATGGTTGGATGTGAGTGTGATTTAGTTTATTAGATATATATTTTTTAATTCGTTTATCCTCGCACTGGAACGCCTTACAGCAATTACACCAATGAAGCACAAAGTTATGCTAACTAGGTATAAGTCAAGGTTTCCTCACGCTGTTTTTCTTTGATAAATGTAGTGACACAAATGTTAAGAGTTTGCTTTGTTGAGAGGATACATAAATAAGAGGTGATTAATATAACACGGTTCTAAGTGAAAACTCTGGTATGTGGTCCGAAATTTATAGAAAATCATTCATCAGACATGATTCAGATCAGTAGACAGATGAGTAGATGCTACTGAATCAGAATCTACTGATCTTTTTGGATATTGGGTGCAAAACGCGCATAGCAACTGGCATGCGTTTAATACCAAACGTATGAATGAAGTAGATGGAGCTACAAGAGAATCTAGTATTAGTTATTACTACATGGCAATGTATACTTTGGTTAACATGCTAAAAGAGAAACAAACAAAAACTACAAAATAGAGAATTTAAAAATTATATTGAAAACAAACAATCTCAAAGCAAGTCTGTAATTGTAAATTATTGTTGAGCAACAGTAACGGGTGCATTAGCAGCCTGGGGAGCATCACCTTTCCACGGATCAATTTCAAGAAGAGTCAAATGGAACCTCTGGTTAGTCTCACTCACGCTGTTGTCAGCAGAGTGACGGACCCTAGACACCAGCTCGTAAGTTCCACTGGCAGACACAGGAGCGTTCAGGAAACCAATACTGTTATTAATTATTTATATATAAACGAAATCACGCGAACGAAGTCGCGGGCGGAGTGCTAGTACATAAATAAACTCACGCCTTTTTCCCATGGAGGTAGGCAAAAACTACAGAATGCCAGAAATTACCAAATAAATTTTTAACACTCCATTTTCAGTAATACTGGCTGACACAATACATTTTGTCAAACGAAAAAAAAAAATATAAAATCAGACCAATTGCATTTCGCATATGGCTGCATATGCGAAATGCAATTTAAATAAAATCCATTTGATGTCATACCTCTGAATTATATTCAGGCCGGAACAATGTCCCACTAACATAGTAAATGAACACCGTATGTTTGGGTGTTTGTAAATTGATCACTCCTTTCTTTATCAAAATAGGCTCGCGTTTATCCACTACCTCATCTGACAATTAAACGGATTTGGATGAACTTTGGAAACACAAAACATAGTTTGGATTCAAACTCAAAACTTTGATTTCAACGAAACCATGTACAAGCATTGTCAAGGAGTCAGTAAGTCAAAAAGATGAAGGAAGAAACTCCATAGACACTTTTAAAATTAGATATTTTATTTATGTACACACAAAACCCCTAACAGAGAAAATAAAGAATACAAATAGAAGAGCACAAAGATACTGCTCATTTAAATAGAAACTTCTTCCAGCAGACTTGCCACATGAAAGTTGGATGATAGATGCAAACACGGTGTGTAGAAAGGAATAAGGAATCTTAAAATAGAACTATTCTGTCCCGTTCCTTGCCAAAGGCCTTCTTTCCGCCATTCCTCTTTCGAAATAAGAACATAGGATACTTTTTGCTACTATTTCCTAATTTCAAAAGTACGTTCCAGACAGTTCAGAGAGCTCAAGTCGTATTGACCAATAAAGTGGATTTCGATTTAAAATTGGATGAGCCGTTCGGCCAGTAATAAATGTAATAGAACAGGAAATAAGTTTGTTAATTTATGTGTCACGATTTGTGATGGTTATGGATGTGTTCAGACTTCACGCTTTATAATACCTAATGAAAATTAAGTGTATAAATACATACATAAACTCACGCCTTTTACCCATGGGGGTAGGCAGAAACTACGGAATACCACCTGCTACGATCCTTACATACTTCTTTTGTTTCACTCACGGTCATACATCTAGTCATACACGCACGTCAGTCATGAGTACTGGGCACCTGGCGTTTCTGAAGAACATCACCAAGAAGGTCTACTCGTATGTATGTCTTTCTAGGGCGTCCCCTCCTGGCGATTCCAATCACGTCTGCCTTGTAAATAAATGTCGTTAGTCGCCTTTCTTTCTTCCTCTAAACATGGGCAAACCATCTTAGCATACTCTTTACAATTTTAGTTACTACATCTTATTTTAAACCACAACGTTGTCTTATTACAACATTCCTCAATATTGATAGATTCTTAGATTAGATTAGATTTTCAGATTTTTCTTGTTTGGTTTTCTTGATTTTAAAGTTACACCACAGTATGTGTGGTGAAAAGAACGTATTTCTACTGCATTAATCCTACTTTCATGTCTTTTTTGCCATACCCTACCTTCACTTCCATACATTAGTGTAGGCATCAGCACGCTGTTGTGAACGAACTTAATGAAGTGTGTACACTGTGTATATTATATGTATTTCTGTAGATTCTACAGTTCAAGCTGGTGTGGCCTACTTCTAACCTTCATCTACCATCAATATCCCGATTTTGATGACATTCCTAACAAACTAAATATAATATTGTTTATTGCAGGTCAAAGGCCTTCCTCCAAATTTGTCATCCATCTCAGAGTTCTTCTAGTGCGCACCAGTTCATTAGACAGGATTCAATCCGTCCATTGTTGCCTTGGTCTGCCCCGATTTCGTCCAAGTGGGACCCATTCGGTGGTTCTAGCTAAAAGTTAAGTTCCATGACTACGACTAATAGTCAACATATTGTTACCCATTAAGGTTATTTATTTTTCTCAAACATGCTTGGAAATTTGAGCATTACTTTGACAACCTTCTTCGAGATAAATCGAAATTGCAGTACAGGCCTAATACATGCGAGCAGCGGCCGGCAAAAGTTGTATGAAAATCCATATCTGTCGTTTGCAGCGGCCAAATAAATTACATAGTAATCTCATATCTGTCGTGTAATTTAAAAATGGAGCGATCTTTTACTCCGAATCATGGCAACCAAGGAGGTAACTTATCAAAGGTTTTATTTAAATTTCGAACTGGCTTGCAAATAGAAAGCTGTGTATTGAAAAAAAAACAAATGTACACTTTAAGGCCTTAGCACGCACTGCGATTTTTATTTGCGCGGATTTTTGTAGTATTATTACCTCGTGATTTTTTTACCGCAACGCGTGCGGCTTCATAGAATTCCATAGGCCGCAGAATGGGTGGAAAAATCGCGCGATGGAAAATCGCAGTGCGTGCTAAGCCTAACGCTAACGCGGGAATAATTATTATTGTTCGGTTTTCGTCATTGATTTTGAAAAGTAATTGTATTTGACAAAATGAGTTCTAGGTACTACTTAGTTTTAATTTCCGCGCATTATTTGAGAAAAGCACTATACAAGCCTTGGCCACAACTAGGCATTGATGGACTTACGTATGTGTGCCTCGGCTTCGCCTCGGCCCACATTTACACGTTCGTCCATCAATGCCTCTTTTGCTGGCCGCTGCAGTAATGTACTATAAACTTCATGTACAATGGTGATACATAGCCGGACTTAATGCAACAAGTCATTTTCTACCAGGCAACCTTTGGGTTAATAAAAAGGACACAACAGTGGTAGGTGAACAAAATAAAAACATGATCAATAATTAAAATCGGATATTGATAAACTAACTCAGTAATAAAATACATAAATAATTACAATAACAATAGACTAATAAATATTATAATAAAAACCAAATTCTAAATTGTTTGACAGTATATCATATAATAACTGTGACGAAGGCCGGGCTATGTATGAGAGGACAAATAATAATGCCGGTTTCTGCGTTTAAATGAAATTTTACTCTCCGGTTTTGTGATGTCAAGGGGAAGCGCGTTCCAGAGTTTTATAGTGGGGACAGTGTAAGAATTAGATAGAAACCCAGTGCGGTGAGAAGGAATATGGAGAAGTAAGTTTTTGAAAGCTCGAAGGTTAAGATCGTGAGAACTGCCCAACACTTTAAAATATTGTTTTAAATAATCGTCGTACAAGGATCATTTATGATGGTAAAGAGCATGCAGAGGGATCTGAGGGATCTCCTCTAACGGATAAGAAACCATTTAAGCTGAGAACGGAAGGAAGAAATGTGATCATATTTACGAAGGCCGAAGGGTTCAAACTAGTACGATTAAATAAAATATTCGAGCCATCTAAAATCAGACCTATTCCCAAATAAAAATAACACAACTATCAGAACGTCTGTTAACTAGATTAAATATAACCTATACCAGCATACTATTGAAAACGTGACATTTCACGTATAAATTATTCATAACATTTTATAAAAAGTAATTCAATTTTTTCCGGTGGCTCAGATTTCATATTCTAACCGAAACCTAGTTTTTTGCGTTTGCTTTGATAAATATCAATACACTTTACGGTTGCGTTACTCGGCGTTTTGTTTTTCCATACGAGTAAATATTTTATTTGAATATGGAACTGGAAATATCGTAATGAATTGATTTTGAGAGTTGATGTTGTTTTTGTTTATTTGGTTGCTTTGTTAGTTTAGGGTACGTTCACACAGTACATCCGTGTTTTCAGGATCGTTTTTATCAGATACGTCGCTACTGGAGGTGATGTTCACATCTCATTTCAGTCAGAGTACCACCAACTTTCTAACAAAACGGATCATAAGATAGCCATTGCTTTCGCTGCTGAGCTGCTGCTGCTCCACGCCATCGCCGAATTAAAACGTATACGATAAAGCGGACCTGTAAATGGACTGCTGTATATTGTGTCGGATCGGTATTTTTTTACTGGATCTATAAAACAGTCTTGTGTGTGAACTCACTAATATAACTACCTACGTCAGCGCCGTATAAAAACTTATACGATACAGCGGACCTGTAAAACGGATATCAGTGCGAACGAGCACTAAGTTGTTACAAGCGCTATTGATAAGTATGAGGTCGTTTGATGTCCAGGTTAGATAAATTCTTCAGTCCAAGTTTACCATCTGGAATTTCTCCTAAGCAGCCCGGGGTCTGTTCGTTTGCCCAGTAGATGGCAAATGGCCCGCCAACAATCACGTGAGACTTAAACATATCTTGTTTGCAAATATTAAGACTCTTAAAAGAAAGTTGAAGTTTGTTTGAAAGTCTTATTACAAACGTACTGCATACTGAATTCGTCATCAGCCTATTAATATTAACACTGCTGGGACACAGGCCTCCTCTTTGTGTGAGAGAACGGGCCGTAAGTTACCACGCGGGTTAAACTCGTTATAATTATACCTTTAAATTTCTACATTTTTCGGTCGATCCCGCGTGGTTTTCCCGCCTCACGCATAAAGCAATTTGCACTGGTATGCACCAGGTGTATGTACCAGATAAATAACTCGCGTTTCCACATGAAGTTTACTGTGTTACGAGCGATAAAAAATTTTGTTCGTCGAGTTTTTGGTGATGATGGACAATTGAGTGTGTCAAATATGCAATCCGTATTTTGTCCAATAGTTTGTTTAGTTACTATAGTAAGTTTCGATATTGATCTACCTAAAAGAATATGTAATGAAGTATGCGCTCACTAATTCTCGTTTTTTTTGTTTCCATGAATCCGATTGGAAGGTCTCCAAGGTCCAATGACCTGGTTGAGGTCTGCTGTAGTTACGGGTTAATGAAACTACGCGGCGACGCAGGTATTGGTTATTGAATGAATGATGACATTTTTCGGCTGAAATGAGAATGATGAATCCAGGACTAAATAGTTCAGAAAATGGAAAAACCTGAGAAAATAACTATTGCTGCTTTTAATAGTGGTTTGAAAATGCTCTACATAGAAGTCTTGAACCATGAAGGAACGAACAGCCTCATTAGAAAATAAAATAATCTCAAACAAATCCGACTCTCATTTCAATGAGATCTAAATTATGTTTTTCATAAAGGCGCACAAAACGTTTCCAGTTTCATTTGTATAGAGAGTCCTGAAATTCAGTCTAACGACGCAACTGATATGCTAATAGCCCTCGTCAGCTCCCATTGTGCATCTGAACTCGGCATTTTATGTCTCCTCTTGAAAAAAAATAAGCAGCATGTATAAAAATGTGAATACTTGAATAGTTCATTAGAAGAGGCATTCTCATAATAAGACTAATGGTAGGACTGAATTTTCGCTTTCAAATCTCTGGATTTTGTAAGATTTTGTGAACAGGTTCAGAAATCGTGAGACTGGTCTACGTGTTATATTATTTGCGAACTGGTGTATACTTGCATTTCTCCAGTATTGTGGTTGTCGTGGCAAACCTAATCGGATGTTCTTGCATTTATGTAAACAAATATCCGTAGGCTTAGCCAATATTTGTTTCGTGTGGTTATTGACTGACTGACTAGTAGCGTTGTAAGCCAATTCGATACGCAACTACACAGTTCATGTTATTACATTCTGCACTCCAATACAGGTCGAAGATTGTGTAAAAACTATTGACTTAACTCTGATATGTGTCTCTTATAATACCTTTGATATCGAGATTTATTTTGCTGTGTGTGCTGTATTCACTATTGTGGCGTTTTTTCATTTTCATTGCCCAGAAATCTAGACTCGTGAGTCAGTGTGTTAGGAATGGATTCCCCTAACGAAATTAGTATTTAAAAGCTATAACCTGAGAATCTTTAAGTAAAGAATGAGTGCTAGTAGGTTATTTTTAGACAAGTGCGCTCCATCGTGGACCACATCATCGAATAACATTAGGTGAGATAGTGGAATAGAGTGAGCCTATAAATAATATTAAAATTTTCTATAAATATACGAAACATCAACTTTTTCTATATCTGCACTGACCCAGCATTGTCATTGGCGTTTATTAAAATTAAAAAGAGACACAGGTCCGGCAAAGGGATACTCAGAGTCCGCCGTTATAGTACAGTGAAGTTCAATTTCATCAAATAACGAATTTCGAAAAATCCGCTTTCAATTTAATGCCTGAAAAAATTACAATCCCGACTCGCAATGATGATTGCGTACAGTTTCGTTTTTCCTTTATGTTGATTGTGTAATATGACATTTTCAGATATTGTCATCATTGGAAAATATATTTACATTTAAACATTTTGACAATTCTACTGGCAATTTATTTTATAAAATATTTATTTGCTTGTGATCGTTCGGATGGCCAAACAATGGAAAATTTTCCATTGTTATATAAATTGAATATTTGTATCTTTTTCAATATTGGCTGTTGGATATTAGTGATTGGATATTGGTATCCGACTTATACCTATTGTTCTTTACAGCATAAGAACAGCATAAATGGGACTATCCCGAAACCAATACTTAGTACCTACGCCGCATTTCTAGCTCCTAGGTTCCTTGTGTTTCGTTTGCTTTGTCTTTTATCTACCAATTACATTAAGACATATCTGCTGAATTTCATTTCTAAGATCTAAAGGCAAGCATATTATGAACACCGTTATCATTTATAATTCTTCACAGGTACAGTACCCCATACCAAAAAATAACCAGTTCAAAGTTAGAGTTCAGTACGTTTCCCTCTACCTATTTCAACCTCAAACTAAGCGTTGGAAAAGCATTCGTTAGCTCTAATACCGTATTGCAGACTGACGCGTCAACAGTTGGTAGTAACTAACTCTGATGGAGGCATTAGCGATACGGTGAATCGATACATTGTGTTCACGCCTGAATCGAATAGAGGTCTTATCGGTTTTGCTGTTCACAGGCCATTGCTGGACTTGGGCTTGCTAATAAACTGTACTACTTAAAGTGCTAAAATAGTGATGTTTCCCGGGTAGAAAAATGATAATTCTATTGAGTCCAGTTCAGTGAGATTATCAAATAATATAGGACCCGTTTTTTTTTGCATTATCAAATAAATAATAATTGACAAAGATAAAGTGCATCAAAGTCCAGGAGTGGGGGCTTGTGATATCACTTTGTCAGTATAAAGTGTAGCACACCGTGATGTCCCACGATATTTCAACACACTCGTCATATTTATTTGTTTACGTGGCAAAAGAAGAAAATACGTGTCCAGTATTTTTAGGTTATATAACTGACGGACTAAATAGATATGTTTTGTCATCAGCCCCATTGATATCAATAAGTGAATACAGGGATATTTAAAAAACGCTAAATATAATAACAGTAAATAATATAATATATTCACAATTATATACAACTTTTAGTATGAGCCTCAGCCTGAAATGTCAAAAAAATCATTTCCATGAATGGTTATTAGTGTTTTCCTCCGCCAACCACATCATCGCAGTTTACCATCAGAAGAGATAGTGGTCAAACGCAAGCCTAGCAACAATTTATAAAGTACCACCAGTCGCGGTGGCAATTATTATACATCTCTGGAGCTGGTACTCAATACCAAAAAAAACCACTTTAGTTTTTGGTTGCCTAACAATCTCAGTAAATGGTTATCAACATACAAGAATTTCGTATCACGTGTATGGAAATGAACGAGACGACTATCAAAGGTCTAAAAATATTAGTTATCAAAGATATATGGATATTTTTTTCAGTTCTGATTTAAAACCGTATCATGATTTAAAATTAATTTTGCGTACCTCCTTAGAGTGTACCGGCGTAATGTTACGTTATGAAATGGCGTAAACAATAAACAGAAATGCGAGTGCAGCAATCCCGAGAGATTTGCTGTTGTTTATTGAAGAGTTCTGTTAAATTTTCCCAAAGTTCGTTATCAGATCTTCTTGAGCTTTCAAATATAAAAAGTCATCATAATCGGTTCACCTAGTAAAAATTTTTGAGGTGACACATAAAAAATACAGTCGAATTGAGAACCTCCTTCTTTTTGAAGGCGGTTCAATAAAGATATTCCTATTTGGCCAAATTGCTACCACAAATTGATTTTGTGAAGTGATCCTTTCTCCTGGGTTTAGGAAAATTTAAGCCGGTATCCTTTTCTCGTATAGGAACAAATTCAAATATTATTCAAACAACTGTTTGCACTAACATCAGCGTACGCTCAAGTTGACCTAAAAAGAGCGTTAAAAATCAATGTATATCTAACTATAGTCCCAGTCATCTAAATCTCATTTATCAAGCCCAAACTCAAACTAACGTCCCAAAACACACGTAAAATAATACAAACCTTCCAAAATTGAGGAAAACCAGAACACATAACTAAAAATTTAAATTCTCGTAAAGGGGGCAAACATCAGCGGTGTTGTGGTCTGTGACCGTCTTTACCCACAATATACGACTATACCCTCTTCACTATTGGGACATATTACCATATTTTGTATAGGATTACGTCAAGATCAAATTGTGGAGTTAATTGTTTAAGGATTATAGGGGATAATGTCAAATGATAAAGAACTAAGATTCTTAGTTTAAATTATGGTGTGCGGTGGGATAGGGTTGTTCGATAACAGAGCTCCGGCAGGATCTCATGACGACATGGAGCTCTCTCCACTTACTGTCGCAACCCAGTGCTGGGCACACCACAATTGCGGCGATAAGGCCCCTCTTTGAGGAGTGGCTTGAGAGGCGCCACGGCGTCCTCACCTTCCGCCTGACGCAGGTCCTCACCGGACATGGCTGTTTCGGGAGTTTCCTGTTCCGGATAAGGCGGGAGGAAACGCCCGGGTGTCACCATTGTGTGGATCGCCCGGAGGACACGGTGGAGCATACGGTGGAGGTCTGCCCCGCTTGGGCGGAGCACCGCCGTGTCCTCGTGGAGGCGATCAGTGGTGGCGACCTCTCGCGTCCGGCCCTGGTTCAGGCCATGGTACGAGGCGAGAGGGCATGGGAAGCTGTCACCTCCTTCTGCGAAGCAGTAATGCTCGCGAAGGAGGAGGTGGAACGCGTGAGGGAGACGCAACGGGGACTCCCTCGCGCCCCTAGCCACCGCAGGAGACGCCCTGGGCGTCGGGAGTCGCAAGCCGATTCCCGGCCACCGTAGGCGCGGGCTTGCGGACGGCGAGTAATGGGTAGCTCGCCGTCCGATAAGGATCAGGCCTGAGTCGACGGCGCGTAGTGTTCCACGCGCGCCTCAAAGAGATGTCAGCAAAACTGACGGGGTCCATTAGGGCCGATGCCTGTCTGGGTCGCGGATAAATTTGAAAGAAAGTTACCGCGGCCCTGGCAAAAGCAACTTAAGGAACACGGGTGGGTTTTAGTCAGTAAATCAGTAAAAGTCTGACACGCCCTCCTGCTTGACCCAGAGCGGGAGAAGTCATTGGATGATATCCAAAACAAAAAAAAAAAAAAAAAAAGGGTTGTTCGATAAGTGCGGTTTAGGTGGATTGGATTAAGTTTGGGTGGTAGGCTCGTGTCTTTATAAATGTTAAAGTTTTTGGGTTTAAACATAATTCGTTTAAAGGTGAACCTTCGTAAATGACTCTGGAATTCCACACTATGGAATTTCTCCTGAATCATGGGTGAGTGTACAAACATATAAACGCACAAATAGAACCAGCCAACACCGGAAAAACTATCTGTAAGCTATAGAAATATTAGTTCCGTGCGGGAATGGACCTCGCGACACGCAGCTTAGTAACCAATCGCTCAACCACTGCGCAAACCGTGGTTTAGTAGTCATCATCTTTAAGTGCTTATAAATAATATATATATATAATAATAATATAAATAAATATCATTTAATATATAAATATTATATGATATTCATTTATTAAATGATTAATAAATAAATATCATATAATATAATAATATTATATGATATTTATTTATTAATCACAAAATCCATAGCTCTTTAAAAAATACCTTCACACATTTATTGTACTACTATTACATCCAATTAAGGATTAACTATTTATTAATTTAAAAAAAAACGTTTTTACATCGTACTCAAAACTCATTAGCAGCATTAGGTCTATGTATTTCTATCTAGGGCAGTCCCTCCGGCGTTTATAGAGTAAGTACATACAATTACTAAAACCTCCATCTTAATCTTTGTTCTGCCAGTGTCTGTGTATCATCTATTACCATTCAAAGCAAGAGTTTACATGCAGCCTGCAATGAAACGAACGGGCTTATAACGAAAAAGAAAACTTCATCAAGTTCCCAAAATACCAAGTAGGATCTCAAAAATCCTCCCTACAAACTTAAACTCACTTCGTGTGCCAAGAGCTCTTGAAACGGTTACTCCGTATGGTCTACCATTTTGACACTACGAAGTAAGACGCCGTCATGTAACCAGTTGTCAAGAGCACTCGCGCCGTTTGAGCTTGCTCTGGTTGAAGCAAAAAAAATTACTAGTATTGTCCATGTTATTAGCGGCAGCGATTTCTGATTGTTTACAAATAGAATGATCTCCGCTAGTCTTATTATTTTGTATAAAAATGTATTAATGGTTTTTCTTAACTTGCTCTGTTCCGCTTTTGAGAAAAGCCTTTAATCTTTCACAAGCCCCAGCGTCCTCAGTGAGAAGAACTTGTCCAGTCCCCCGCCACCTCCTCTTTGGTAAATCCATCCTACTGTCTCAGACACCAGTTTGAGCTATCGAGACCCACATTTAGGCACTTACGAATGAAATCCTCATTCCATCAGTAAAAAAAACTATATAATTATAAGCTCACGATTATAAACTATTTAATTGATATAAAGTCCTTTTCACCTGAGAGATAATTAAGTTTAATTTTCCTAGATCAAACCGTCTTGCTTTGTTAATGTACTCAACCGTAAGAACCATATTTATAAAAACTTTATCAATCAATCTGCCTAGACTTTTCCCAACTATGTTGGGGTGAGCTTCCAGTCTAACCGGATACAGCTGAGTACCAGTGTTTTACATGAAACGACTGCCTATCTGACCTCCACAACCCAGTAACTGCGTAACACGGTACCCCTTGGCAAGACTGGTGTCAGTGCTTAAGTTTTTGACTACCCGTAACAACTAAAAACGTTATAAAAACTATAATTCCTTTTAAGTAACACGACCACTTTTCTTATCAATAAATCAAGAACGCAGCTGCAGCAGACTTTAAATCCATTTAGGCAACTTGCTTACCGGGTCCATTAGTTTTTATATCTGTACAGACTTTCTGTGTACACTTGTAAGCGCAAAGTAAAGAACCTGTAAAGAAACGACTCAGGTGTCTTCCTGACCGTGTGAGATATCTGTACAGAAAACGCACCGACTCAGTGAAGAAGTAAGTACAGTAAGTCTCAGTACACGTTCATTAATTCGTAATCTCTTATAACTTAAACCCTTTTGCGCCGGGATAAATCCGGATATGAGTTGTCCGGCTAGTTTCACTGTATGGTTTTAACTATGTTTAACAATCCAGAGTTTTAGTACAAAGGGTATCGCCTTTGTACTAAAACTACTAAACTAGGTTTCTAGGTCAGTCTGGTATGTGAAAATAATTATGTTGTTCTACAAATAGTAAGAAGTTTATTTTATGAAGGAGTCTCACTGTTTTGTTGCCAGATAGGAAATAGTTTATCTGTTGTAAGAGGAAACTTTAGTACACTACTTTTTTGAGATATTTTTCATCTCATTAGGTTATCAGTAAGTGGACATTTTTTGATTCTTTCAAGAAACAATTGGGCTATGGGATGTTTTTCGCGAATTTATATTTGTAATTAAACGCATTAGTATCTAATCACACTTATCAGGTTACTGATTTCTGTTTTTACAGCATGATGCAACGCTTTAAACATTTTGGTTCCCATTGCAGACTATCGAGTTAATATTATATCCAGTAAATTCTTAAATCATTAGTTACTTACGGCTTCGCTCCAATGGCCTATACACAGGCCAATGTTTTTCATAAAAAGAAGCCCACTCAACGTATAGCTGTAAAAGAAAATTTACTTAATTTGATATTAAAACCGAAAAAATTCCAACTAAAAAAAAATTTTCTTTTTATAAAAACTAAGTAGGAACATACTCTTGCTTGGATGGTTATGGCTTTGTATTTATTATATTGTGATTATACCATTTCAATGCAATAAATTGTAAACAAAGACAAAGCAATACACATCGACTAACAGAACAACTGAAAAGTAATCTTATATAACAAAGACAAAACTTCCTTACTACTAAAAGCAACGGCAAACTTAACTTAAAACTCCGTAAAACAAAACTGTAAGCTATTTACATCGGATTGCATCAGAAACTTGCCACTTTGAACAACTACAGTATCTACATTAAAATAGAATCTTACTGGAAGCACTATTCTTAATTCGTTGCACTCAGAAACTTAATCAAGTGAATAAAAATGGAAAAGAGAAAAATACAACTGGCTAGCTGGATGAAATTTTAAATTTGGAATCTGTTTTTTTGGTTTAAACAGGGATGTTGAAATCATGTTGCTATTTTGTTTGCTCTTGATTGTTTTACTTTTATTTGATTCTACATTAAATAACAATTGAAAAAACTTTTTAACAAAAAATCAAACCAACTTCCAGAACAAAAAACTACAAAGCAAAAATTTTTTTTTTTTTCCGAAGTCGGTGTCGAAAAACGGGAAAGAATGGGTAGGTACAAAAGACACCGACCGTAAAAAGTTTTTATTTTTCTCTTTTTAGTTTTGGTAGGTACCTCCAATTAACATGATTATCATTTATAGCCAAAGTACATCTCATGGCGATTCCAATAAGCCCAAACACGAATAGGATACATTGTTTTATATAAGAATTCCAGTGCCTACCTTCCGGCTTCATCATCAGATCAGTTCGATGGTGCCATTTTCATCAGTACCATTTATTTATAAGTATTTGCTTCATTATAGTCGGTTAACTATTCGAGATATCTTATGCCCGTGACATATTTAGAATTTAGGAGTTCCATTGGCCATCTGTGGTCTTCTTCATCAGTTCCACTTCACCAAATGATACTTTCTGAGTGCAAATGATTGCATTGTTGATGAAAATACCAAAATAGCTATATGTTTGCCTATAACATTTGAGGAGTACCCTCGATTTCTCTAGGATTCCATCATCAGATCCTGACCTGATGATTATGGGACCAACTAGGAAGTATTCCCTTTCAAACAAAAGAAGAATTTTTGAAATCGGTCCAGGCGTCTTTGAGTAATCGGGGAACATAGATAAAAAAAAAAAAAAAGATTCCGACGAATTGAGAACCTCCTCCTTTTTTTGAAGTCTGTTTAAAAGAGTTTTAGAGTGTCAATTTTGTTTGCTTGCTAGAAAGGAGAATATACATTGATGCAAAAGAGTTTTATTAATATTGATAACCTCGCGTTTGACTACTATGAATTATTGCACCTGATAGTAAGCGATGATGTAGTCGACGGTGAAGCACGCTAGTCTAGAAGTAACCCATTCACTCTTGATTTATTTGACTTACAGATAGTGTCCAGTATTATACAGTTATCATACACCACAAACGAATAAATCGCTGCCTTTTTCTGTAAGAAAAGATAGAGAGCAATATTTTGGTATGCTCAAATACTTGTCGATATTAAATCTTTCGGGCCACATAAATAAATTTTCGGGGTAAGTGCCAACTTTGGTAAACTGACTAATCCTAGCATGTAAAACCACAGCCAAAACTACCTAGAACTATAATTCAATTCCACCTTCAAAAGGTGTCCTAAATAATTGAATTAACCCTTATTACCAAACTGTCCTTTAGTCAACCCACATCAAAATTTAAATACATATCAATGAATAAGGCGGGCTACTATGTGATCCGAAGTTGTTTAACTGCATTATACGAGTACATTTGTCTGATTTCTCCAAGTTCTGACATCATGACACTTCGTGAACTGTGGCAGTGTCATGGGAATATCCGAAGTTGAGATATTAATTTGATCTGTCAAGTTTCGCTTCGCAAAACAACGCTGCTGTGGATGATTTTTTAGATACCTTTTGATTGGCTATTATAGGAGTATTTGTATTGATTTCATATTATAAGGGTAGATGTGAGTGTCATTTAGTTTATAAGAAAGATATTTATTAATTCGTTTATCCTCGCACTGGAACGCCTAACAGCAATTACACCAATAAAGCACAAACTTATGCAAATTATAAGTCCAGGTTTCCTCACGATGGTTTTCTTAGATAATATGGTGACATTAATTTTAAGAGTTTGCTTTGTTGAGGGGGCAAATAAATAAGAGGTGATTAATATAACACGGTTCTAAGTGAAAACTCTGGTATGTGGTTCGAAATTTATAGAAAATCTTTCATCAGACATCAGTTGCAGAATCTACTGATATTTTTGGACATTGGGTACAAAACGCGCATAGCAACTGGCATGCGTTTAATACCAGAAGTATGAACGTAGATGGAGCTACAAGACTACAATTTTAGTAATATACTACATCACAATCTATACTTTGGTTTCCATGCTAAAAGACAAACCACAAAATAAAGAAAATAAAATTTATATTTATTACAAACAATCTCAAAGCAAGTCTTTAATTGTAAATTATTCTTGAGCAACAGCAACGGGAGCACTAGCAGCCTGGGGAGCATCACCCTTCCACGGATCAATTTCACGAAGAGTCAAATGGAACCTCTGGTTTGTCTCACTCACGCTGTTGTCACCAGAGTGACGGACCCTAGACACCAGCTCGTAAGTTCCACTGGCAGACAGAGGAGCGTTTGAGAAACCAATACCGCAGCTAGTGAAGGGCTGGACGGCCTCCAAGAAGTGGGGTTGGCCGGCCGGGAGTTGGTTGTTAGGGTAAGCTTCATAAGGCCAGCCATTAGGGAAGATGACGCGGCAGAACTCGAGGGTGTCCAGGAAAGACTTGGGGATCGTTAAGGAAGTGCCGATGAGAGAGTTGGTCAGGAAGCTGCGGGTCTCATCCGGTAGTGTAATATAGGTGACGGCTTGACCTGTGAAAAGAAGGTGGTAGTAAGTATAAAATGAAATAGAAAAAATAAATCACCACAGAAACAATACGACAACAACAAACACAAAGTAAAAGAGAAGAATATTTAAAAATACAGTAAAATTGCGCTGGGTGCCTATGACGAAAAAGTTACCAAATCAGCATTTACGAGGGTTACATTTTTGTGTTACAATTGCATGATGGGCAATGCAATAGACTCAACATCAATTGTTAGTTAGATTGACGAAAATGAATGCCCATTAATGTGAACACATTTATTGCAAATATCGCATACATTCTCAATGTGTTGAAAACTCTGTGTATTTAATAAGATAAATGACAGAATGGTAAGATTAAAAAGAAAAAGTTAATCATAATATTATTGAAAGAATAGAAATGGAATATTTGTATTTCTAAAAGAGATAAAAATAAATACCCAATAATTATTTAAAGTATTTTTATACTATAAATAATTAAAAATCAAAATAAAGAGTTCAAATGTGTACTCTTGCCTCAATGCGTATCGTGTAAAGTTTTGTGTATGAATATGGGAAGACCAAAGAAAATGGATGGATTATGTGACCGAACATGATATTATGGCTAGAAAAAGGTGGTGAATAATAGATGTATAAAAGAAGCAGATACACTGCACCCACCACAAATAAATCGGAAGAAGGATTAAAGAATGAGAATGTACCAAGAAGAAGAATATGCCAGAGAGAAGGTGATATATACCTTGAGTCAACGCCGCCGTTGCAACCACAAGTAAAGCCAATAACTGAACTGCCATTTTCACTGCCGGACTGTGAATAGCTACTAAGTTTCTTCCTTATATAATATTTGTATAATCGACATCAGATAATCAGGACTAATCAATCAAATTGGTGATTATCTTCTTAGATTCATCAATACTTAGTTAAATTGGCAATGATAAGAGTGGTTCAAAGTTTGTTCGTTTGTTACTCGAAAGTTTGTAAGAATATCAGTGGAAGAAATTAAAATTAAAGGATACATACATACATAAACTAACGCCTTTTTTTCCATGGAGATAGGCAGAAACTACAGAACGCCACCTGCTACGATGCTTACAAACTTCTTTTGCTTCACTCACGTTCATACATCTAGTCATACACGCACGCCAGTTATGAGTACTGCGCTCCTGGCCTTTCTGAAGAACATCACTAATAAGCTATGTATTTTTAAGGCGTCCCCTCCCGGATTTTCTATTCACGTCTGCCTTGTAAATACCTTTCGTTAGTCGCCTTTCATTCATTCTCTCAACATGGCCAAACCATCTTAGCATACTCTTTACGTGTAAAATTAACATTTTCTAAAAGTGATCATAAAAATTGTATTTTCTTGTTTAATCAATTAATATTGCGCCCTTACTACACATTTCAAAGATTAATTGAACGGATAATTTAAAGTTGATGCCAATAGATGGCGTGGTTTTAAATTTATCATGCATTACACTCCATTTTTGAAATGTGTAGTGTAACACATTTTGGTACATTAAAACTGAGAAAAAGGAAAACATTACTAAATAAACAAATCGTCACTGTATTTAAAGATATAAAAAAAATATCACGATCCGAGTAAAACCTGTTACTTGCAAGTTGCTGCTAACATTATCTATCGCCGTGGAATCGAACGCGATTGATGTACTTATAAAAATAATCAGTTTAGTCAGACGAAAAACAGTTAGTACTAGTTACGTCGGCATGGCTTCTTTGTATGTGATGAGGCATCTGTATGCCAGCATTGTATTATTTATGACGACACATACTTCGCAAGTAAAGCATTTCTACTGCCTACTTTCATGTCGTTTTTGCCATACCCAAATTCACTTCCATACATAAATGTAGGCACCAGCACGCTGTTGTGAACGGTGAGTTGAGAAAATAAAGGATATTATTTGAAAATCATACAATATTAACAATGATCACCACCCCAAACAACCGTATAGATGCGGAATCAAAGGGTTTTGCACAATTAGTGCAATTTTCACAATGATTTTAATCACCAACTGCCAAAATACGAATTAAACTAAATATTTGAATTGGTGCCAAGGAAATAGATATTTGTGTGTGACCATTATGTGATGTTCAATGGGGCTGAATTTTTCTGGAGTGATGAATTCCTACCGGAAGGCGTAATGCTGGTAGGCCTTGTCACGAGTTGTGATAACCTGGTGAAGGCGCTATATCAAGCAATGGGCATATCCTGGTTGTTATGATGATTTTGATGATTTTTAGGAAAATTTGCAAAAGGGTGAATTTTGAAATAAGATCTTTTTTGTAACAAGGAAATAAATAATTAGTTAAGTACCAGATAACAATACAAATTAATAGTACGATCGAAGATAATCAGAAGATTGGAGGATATAAGATCGTATCAAAATTACGTGAGTTTCAGTAGACACAGATAATAAAGATAAAGTTAAAATATTCTTTATGTATTTTTTTAGTCGAATTAGGTATACACGTGATTCCACCTGATTCTACAGACTGAGTTTTTTCTCTAATCAGGTGTATACATGATTTCTCCTGATTCTACAGACTGAGATTTTTTCACTCTAATCATGTAAACAGATGCTTCCTCCTGATTCTACAGACAGATTTTTTTAACTCTAATCTGGTGCATATATGATTCCTTCTGATTCTACAGACTGAGATATTTTTACTCTAATCAGGTATATACATAATTCCTCCTGATTCCACAGACTGAGTTTTTTTTAACTCAAAACAGAACAAAAACGTGTATTTTTGGGAAATAAAAGTAGTCCGTGACACTTGGCGACAACGTAGCAAATAAACGTCATCGGATCAGATCGTCCAGAGATTTTCCTTTATAAACATTTATTAAGAAACAAATAATCAATTTTATCTCCTTTTAATATGTACTAGTTATTTAGAAGTTTTTAGTTGTTCCGTATGGTGCCGGACGTTAAGAATTTCACCATCCCATGTCTTCCCGTGGGTGTCGTAAGAGGCGACTATGGGACAAACCAGAGAATGGGCAGCCGTGTTCTCTGTGCTTCTATAACAACTATAAGTAAGTACTATAAGGTAAGAACATCTTTTGCCCAGAATTTCTTCAATTTCAGAGCAAGCAGACTATATAATAAGATTAACAAAGTTCTTGAAATTGTTAAATTGTCTAGTGTAGAATGTAGAAAGAAGCTTACAAAGTGGCTTTTAGAACTCGATTACGAAGAAACGGAAAAACTGCTTACAATCCTATCCTAGTTTAGCGTTTTTTTCATAAACACATACCGTCATCCTTTTACGCACACATTCATGCACACATCCATCTTTATACGTACTCACACAAAACACCATCTTACTATCTCTCTGTTACACACACACACACATACAACACCACACCACGCACACGACACCTTCCACTTCACACTTAGCATACTAACAAACATACACAAGCGTTTTTAATTTTTAATTGTTTAAAATATTTTTTGATAGCCTTATTTTTTTTTTTGTTGTCTTTGTTTCTTACAATAGTCCTACATGCCTAAGTTCTACATTAATTTGTGTAAATCCCAATCTCGGCGAGGGGGCAGGAGTCCATAGCACAGGGTATCCTAGTTTGGATTCCTGACTCCCACAAACCATTGTACCTCCAATATTTGTAACATAAAATAGAAACAAAATTGTACTTTGTGGGAGATAAATAAAAATATAGAAAAAAAAAAAAAAACTATACTGCGATCGCCAACCCGTCTGCCAAGCGTAGCGATTATGGTAAAACGCCCCCAATGAATTGCAAAAATAAAAAATGGCCACTAGTACCCGGCAGCTTGCCTACCCTCGACTACGTTAGCGGTCGAGGCTACGGTATGGCAAGAGGTGCTAAGAATCTCCGGACGAGATCCGGCTACCCCAACAATCACCTACGATTGGACCTGGCAACGTACAACACGCGCACACTTCGGACTGACGAGAAGGTCACCGAACTCGAAGAGGAATTTAATAGGTTGCGATGGAGTATTATTGGGTTATCTGAAGTCCGAAGAGAGGGGGAGGACTCGATAATCCTCAAATCCGGTAACCTTCTCTATTTCCGAGAGGGTGACCGGCAGTACCAGGGTGGTATCGGGTTTATCGTCCACAAGTCCCTTGTGAAAAATGTGGTCAAGATCGAGAGTGAGTCGACCAGGGTGGCGTACCTTATACTCAGAATATCCACAAGATATTCGCTGAAGGTCATACAGGTCTACTCTTCAACCTCGGCACACCCCGACGATGAGGTAGAGACCATGTATGAGGATATCTCCAGAGCCATGCATGGTTTCAAAACTCACTTCACCGTTGTCATGGGGGACTTCAACGCGAAACTGGGCAAACGAGACGAGGATGAGCTGCAAGTGGGGCAATTTGGAGTTGGACGACGGAACCACCGGGTTCACCTACTGGCCAGTTTTATGGAGAAGGAGGGCTTCTATATAATGAACTCCTTCTTTAAAAAGCGCGAACACAGGAAATGGACCAGGCAGAGCCCCGATGGTGCGACAAAAAATGAGATCGACTTCATCATGTCAACCAGGAAGCAAATGTTCAATGATGTCTCTGTGATCAATTCGGTAAAAAACCGGGTGCGATCATCGCATGGTAAGAGGCACATTGAACATTAATATTAAGCTTGAAAGGTCTCGACTGATGAAGTCCACGCTCCGTCCAGCACAGATCCAGGTCCAAAACCCCGAGAGCTTTCAGCTCGAACTCCAGTATCGTTTCGAGTGCCTAGGGAGCTCCGTGGATGAATACAGCAGCGGGTTCGTGGAAGCTGTCCATACGGTCGGGTCCAAGTTTTTCAAGACCCGTCGTACAGATAGAAAAAAAAAGCTCTTTGACCCTACCCTCAAGTTTATGAAGGAGAGGCGTGAGATGATCCTGCAGTCTTCAGATGAGGCGTGCAAATACCGGCAGCTCAATAGACAGATCTCTAAATCCTTAAAAAGATACCGCCGTCGATTTAATACCGAGCGTATTAAGGGAGGCCAATGTCCAGCAGTGGACGTCTTTCGGTTGAAATGATAATGATAACGATTAAATAATAGGAGGGTTTAGTTTGAGTTGGTTAGATTTTCTTAAGTTAGGGCACAAAAATACAAACCACAGTGTAATTATGATAACAATTTAATTTGTACCAATGCAAATAGCTACAATTGGGTTGATGAATTTAAAAAAAAATACGTTTTTTTTTAAATTTATTTTAAAACTTTACTTATCATAAATTATATTGTCGTTGCAAAAATCTCTTCAATATTTTTTTTCAATTTATTATAAGCAATTGAAAATCGATAAAATTTTCAAAAGAACCACCTGTCTACGAACGGGCCATGATTGGTCGCCATGTTGGTGACGTCATAACGTTCAAGGAATACACGTGAATTGACTAAAATATCCGAAAATTTGTGCAAAAATATTATTTATAACAGCAAATTTTATTTAGTCATGTGTGATAAAGGATTCTTAAAAGCTGATTTCGATAATATACCCACCTGATGGACGATTTGGCAGTTTTGAGCATAAATAAAGTAGTGGTAATTAATATTACGTGTTAGTGGACCGGTCTTTGTGTTCTTTACCAGGTACATTTAGAAACAGAATTATCATAACGTAATCGTTTTCACATATGGGTAGATGATATTGGTGTAAAATAAAAAGTAAACAAACACGATGTGCAGCCTTTATTTATATTTTTTTTGCACAATCCTTAAAATGTTCGGTAATTACCATTATTTACATATCTCTTAATAATATTAAATACTAATATCTATATTATATATTTTCAAACACTAAAAGACTTTGTAGAACAAAACTGGGTGTAAATATAGATAAATAAAAATAAATATATTTGTAGGTGAAAATATTAACTTGGTAGATTTTTTACACTAATTCTTCAGTAAATATCTCTTAAATGCGTTGACCGATTTTCACAATTCAAACAGAAATATTAGCTTTACGCCTATATCTATCATTTAAGAATAAAATAATGAATATATCTTCATAAACAAAAAATCATGTTTTCAAGTTACGTAATTATACAAAAATGTCAACTTTGCACGAAAGTTCCCATAAAAAATTACTAATCTCAGTCTGTAATGATCAAAGTAAGATATTAATACGAATCTAACACTAAATTAGAACAAGATAACATAATAATTAACACATTCTAGTTGGAATCTAGTAAGGCATAGAACATTTCTCAAAACTTTATTAGGAATAGATTGCTAGGTACTTGGCTATTGCGCGATTCACATATAATAGGGATTTGTTTTATAGTATTTGTACATAATGGTATGAAGCAAGCACGATAACATTTAAGGATCAATATTTTTGATCAATATATTTGATTTTCATCAATATATTGACGATAATAAAAAGATTGAATCAGTTAAAAGTCAAAACACTGTATCAGCTATGTGCTACATGAGTAAAAGTTAAAGTTGTGACGTCACACGGGCTCGGGTTTGTTCGCGAACTGTCGAGGTGTTTTCGGTATTGGATTCAAGAAAAACTTTTTAATTTGATATTACTTTGTAATTACAGCGAATAAAAAAAACTATAAATAGTTTTGTATGTATACTTATGTTTGATCTTTCAATTTTTTACATAAAAAAATTGGTTCAACAAACTAATTATCTGGGCCACTAGAAAAACAAAATACCAGATTACACTACCAATACCATGCAGTTTCGAAGCTTACAAACGAATAGGTAAATCTGTAAAAAAAGCATTCCCGATTCAACAGACAATTCCAAGAATTACGAAGATATTTTCAAGCACTATTGTGACAAAATAGTAGATAGGAACAGAAGGTCAGAATCATACAATGAATAAAAATAAGCACACACATATAAACACGAAGGTACACATACATACTGTAGCGTTTTATTTTTATTTAAATTAAAAAGAAATACACCGAAAATATAAAAAAAAGAAAATGGTAAAACACATTATTTAAAAAAAGAAAACCGCAATAGTTAATATATAATTAATTATTTTAAATACCTAGTATATTAACTGACGGGGTCCATTAGGGCCGATGCCTGTCTGGGTCGCGGATAAATTTGAAAGAAAGTTACCGCGGCCCTGGCAAAAGCAACTTAAGGAACACGGGTGGGTTTTAGTCAGTAAATCAGTAAAAGTCTGACACGCCCTCCTGCTTGACCCAGAGCGGGAAAAGTCATTGGATGATTTCCAACAAAAAAAAAAAAAAAAAGGGTTGTTCGATAAGTGCGGTTTAGGTGGATTGGATTAAGTTTGGGTGGTAGGCTCGTGTCTTTTTAAATGTTAAAGTGTTTGGGTTTAAACATAATTCGTTTAAAGGTGAACCTTCGTAAATGACTCTGGAACTCCACACTATGGAATTTCTCCTCAATCATGGGTGAGTGTACAAACATATAAACTCACAAATAGAACCAGCCAACACCGGAAAAAACTATCTGTAAGCTATACAAATATTTGTTCCGTGCGGGAATGGAACTCGCGACACGCAGCCTAGTAACCAATCGCTCAACCACTGCGCAAACCGTGGTTTAGTAGTCATCATCTTTAAGTGCTTATAAATAATATATATATAATAATAATATAAATAAATATCATATAATATAAAAATATTATATGATATTTATTTATTAATCACAAAATCCATAGCTCTTTAAAAAATACCTTCACGCATTTATTGTACTACTATTACATCCAATTAAGGATTAACTATTTATTAATTAAAAAAAAAACGTTTTTACATCGTACTCAAAACTCATTAGCAGCATTAGGTCTATGTATTTCTATCTAGGGCAGTCCCTCCGGCGTTTATAAAGTAAGTACAATTACTAAAACCTCCATCTTAATCTTTGTTCTGCCAGTGTCTGTGTATCATCTATTACCATTCAAAGCAAGAGTTTACATGCAGCCTGCAATGAAACGAACGGGCTTATAACGAAAAAGAAAACTTCATCAAGTTCCCAAAATACCAAGTAGGATCTCAAAAATCCTCCCTACAAACTTAAACTCACTTCGTGTGCCAAGAGCTCTTGAAACGGTTACTCCGTATGGTCTACTATTTTGACACTACGAAGTAACACGCCGTCATGTAACTAGTTGTCAAGAGCACTCGCGCCGTTTGAGCTTGCTCTGGTTGAAGCAAAAAAATTTACTAGTATTGTCCATGTTATTAGCGGCAGCGATTTCTGATTGTTTACAAATAGAATGATCTCCGCTAGTCTTATTATTTTGTATAAAAATGTATTAATGGTTTTTCTTAACTTGCTCTGTTCCGCTTTTGAGAAAAGCCTTTAATCTTTCACAAGCCCCAGCGTCCTCAGTGAGAAGAACTTGTCCAGTCCCCCGCCACCTCCTCTTTGGTAAATCCATCCTACTGTCTCAGACACCAGTTTGAGCTATCGAGACCCACAGTTAGGCACTTACGAATGAAATCCTCATTCCATCAGTAAAAAAACTATATAATTATAAGCTCACGATTATAAGCTATTTAATTGATATAAAGTCCTTTTCACCTGAGAGATAATTAAGTTTAATTTTCCTAGATCAAACCGTCTTGCTTTGTTAATGTACTCAACCGTAAGAACCATATTTATAAAAACTTTATCAATCAATCTGCCTAGACTTTTCCCAACTATGTTGGGGTCAGCTTCCAGTCTAACCGGATACAGCTGAATAATAGTGTTTTACATGAAACGACTGACTATCTGACCTCCACAACCCAGTAACTGCGTAACACGGTACCCCTTGGCAAGACTGGTGTCAGAGCTTAAGATTTTGACTACCCGTAACAACTAAAAACGTTATAAAAACTTTATAATTCCTTTTAAGTAACACGACCACTTTTCTTATCAATAAATCAAGAACGCAGCTGCAGCAGACTTTAAATCCATTTAGGCAACTTGCTTACCGGGTCCATTAGTTTTTGTATCTGTACAGACTTTCTGTGTACACTTGTAAGCGCAAAGTAAAGAACCTGTAAAAAAACGACTCAGGTGTCTTCCTGACCGTGTGAGATATCTGTACAGAAAACGCACCGACTCAGTGAAGAAGTAAGTACAGTAAGTCTCAGTACACGTTCATTAATTCGTAATCTCTTATAACTTAAACCCTTTTGCGCCGGGATAAATCCGGATATGAGTTGTCCGGCTAGTTTCACTGTATGGTTTTAACTATGTTTAACAATCCAGAGTTTTAGTACAAAAGGCCTTTGTACTAAAACTACTAAACTAGGTTTCTAGGTCAGTCTGGTATGTGAAAATAATTATGTTGTTCTACAAATAGTAAGAAGTTTATTTTATGAAGGAGTCTCACTGTTTTGTTGCCAGATAGGAAATAGTTTTATCCGTTTTAAGAGGAAACTTTAGTACACTACTTTTTTGAGATATCTTTCATCTCATTAGGTTATCAGTAAGTGGACATTTTTTGTTTCTTTCAAGAAACAATTAAGCTATGGGATGTTTTACGCGAATTTATATTTGTAATTAAACGCATTAGTATCTAATCACACTTATCAGGTTACTGATTTCTGTTTTTACAGCATGATGCAACGCTTTAAACATTTTGGTTGCCCATTGCAGACTATCGAGTTAGTATTATATCCAGTAAATTCTTAAATCACTTACGGCTTCGCTCCAATGGCCTATACACAGGCCAATGTTTTTCATAAAAAGAAGCCTATAGTACTCAACGTATAGCTGTAAAAGAAAATTTACTTAATTTGATATTAAAACCGAAAAATTATCAAATAAAAAAAAATATATTTTTATAAAAACTAAGTAGGAACATACTCTTGCTTGGATGGTTATGGCTTTGTATTTATTATATTGTGATTATACCATTTCAATGCAATACATTGTAAACAAAGACAAAGCAATACACATCGACTAACAGAACAACTGAAAAGTAATCTTATATAACAAAGACAAAACTTCCTTACTACTAAAAGCAACGGCAAACTTAACTTAAAACCATTTCCTTTTACATAACTTGGCCTTAATGCTCTGTAAAACAAAACTGTAAGCTATTTACATCGGATTGCATCAGAAACTTGCCACTTTGAACAACTACCAGTATCTACATTAAAATAGAATCTTACTGGAAGCACTATTCTTAATTCGTTGCACTCAGAAACTTAATCAAGTGAATAAAAATGGAAAAGAGAAAAATACAACTGGCTAGCTGGATGAAATTTTAAATTTAGAACCTTTTTTTTTGGTTTAAACAGGGATGTTGAAATCATGTTGCTATTTTGTTCGCTCTTGATTGTTTTACTTTTATTTGATTCTACATTAAATAACAATTGAAAAAACTTTTCAACAAAAAATCAAACCGACTTCCAGAACAAAAAACTACAAACTTCGGAAAATAAATTTATTTTTTGCTTTGTAGTTTTTTGTTCTGGAAGTCGGTTTGATTTTTTGTTAAAAAGAGAAAAATAAAAACTTGGTATGTATGTACTTTGGCTATAAATGATAATCATGTTAATTAACGATTCCAATAAGCCCAAACACGAATAGGATACATTGTTTTATATAAGAATTCCAGTGCCTACCTTCCGGCTTCATCATCAGATCAGTTCGATGGTGCCATTTTCATCAGTACCATTTATTTATAAGTGTTTGCTTCATTATAGTCGGTTAACTATTCGAGATATCTTATGCCTGTGACATATTTAGAATTTAGGAGTTCCAGTGGCCATCTGTGGTCTTCCTCATCAGTTCCACTTCACCAAATGATACTTTCTGAGTGCAAATGATTGCATTGTTGATGAAAATACCAAAATCGCTATATGTTTGCCTATAACATTTGAGGAGTTCCCTCGATTTCTCTATGATTCCATCATCAGATCCTGACCTGATGATTATGGGACCAACTAGGAAGTATTTCCTTTCAAACAAAAGAAGAATTTTTGAAATCGGTCCAGGCGTCTTTGAGTAATCGGGGAACATACATAAAAAAAAAAAAAAAAATATCACGATCCGAGTAAAACCTGTTACTTGCAAGTTGCTGCTAACATTATCTATCGCCGTGGAATCGAACGCGATTGATGTACTTATTAAAATAATCAGTTTAGTCAGACGAAAAACAGTTAGTACTAGTTACGTCGGCATGGCTTCTTTGTATGTGATGAGGCATCTGTATGCCAGCATTATATTATTTATGACGACACATACTTCGCAAGTAAAGCATTTCTACTGCCTACTTTCATGTCGTTTTTGCCATACCCAAATTCACTTCCATACATAAATGTAGGCACCAGCACGCTGTTGTGAACGGTGAGTTGAGAAAATAAAGGATATTATTTGAAAATCATACAATATTAACAATGATCACCACCCCAAACAACCGTATAGATGCGGAATCAAAGGGTTTTGCACAATTAGTGCAATTTTCACAATGATTTTAATCACCAACTGCCAAAATACGAATTAAACTAAATATTTGAATTGGTGCCAAGGAAATAGATATTTGTGTGTGACCATTATGTGATGTTCAATGGGGCTGAATTTTTCTGGAGTGATGAATTCCTACCGGAAGGCGTAATGCTGGTAGGCCTTGTCACGAGTTGTGATAACCTGGTGAAGGCGCTGTATCAAGCAATGGGCATATCCTGGTTGTTATGATGATTTTGATGATTTTTAGGAAAATTTGCAAAAGGGTGACTTTTGAAATAAGATCTTTTTTGTAACAAGGAAATAAATAATTAGTTAAGTACCAGATAACAATACAAATTAATAGTACGATCGAAGATAATCAGAAGATTGGAGGATATAAGATCGTATCAAAATTACGTGAGTTTCAGTATACACAGATAATAAAGATAAAGTTAAAATATTCTTTATGTATTTTTTTAGTCAAATCAGGTATACACAAGATTCCACCTGATTCTACAGACTGAGTTTTTTCTCTAATCAGGTGTATACATGATTTCTCCTGATTCTACAGACTGAGATTTTTTCACTCTAATCATGTAAACAGATGCTTCCTCCTGATTCTACAGACAGATTTTTTTAACTCTAATCTGGTGCATATATGATTCCTTCTGATTCTACAGACTGAGATATTTTTACTCTAATCAGGTATATACATAATTCCTCCTGATTCCACAGACTGAGTTTTTTTTTACTCAAAACAGAACAAAAACGTGTATTTTTGGGAAATAGAAGTAGTCCGTGACACTTGGCGACAACGTAGCAAATAAACGTCATCGGATCAGATCGTCCAGAGATTTTCCTTTATAAACATTTATTAAGAAACAAATAATCAATTTTATCTCCTTTTAATATGTACTAGTTATTTAGAAGTTTTTAGTTGTTCCGTATGGTGCCGGACGTTAAGAATTTCACCATCCCATGTCTTCCCGTGGGTGTCGTAAGAGGCGACTACTTTTTAATTTTTTATTGTTTAAAATATTTTTTGATAGCCTTTTTTTTTTTTTTTTTGTCTTTTTTTCTTACAATAGTCCTACATGCCTAAGTTCTACATTAATTTGTGTAAATCCCAATCTCGGCGAGGGGGGCCAGGAGTCCATAGCACAGGGTATCCTAGTTTGGATTCCTGACTCCCACAAACCATTGTACCTCCAATATTTGTAACATAAAATAGAAACAAAATTGTACTTTGTGGGAGATAAATAAAAATATATAAAAAAAAAAAAAACTATACTGCGATCGCCAACCCGTCTGCCAAGCGTAGCGATTATGGTAAAACGCCCCCAATGAATAGCACAAATAAAAAATGGCCACTAGTACCCGGCAGCTTGCCTACCCTCGACTACGTTAGCGGTCGAGGCTACGGTATGGCAAGAGGTGCTAAGAATCTCCGGACGAGATCCGGCTACCCCAACAATCACCTACGATTGGACCTGGCAACGTACAACACGTGCACACTTCGGACTGACGAGAAGGTCACCGAACTCGAAGAGGAATTTAATAGGTTGCGATGGAGTATTATTGGGTTATCTGAAGTCCGAAGAGAGGGGGAGGACTCGATAATCCTCAAATCCGGTAACCTTCTCTATTTCCGAGAGGGTGACCGGCAGTACCAGGGTGGTATCGGGTTTATCGTCCACAAGTCCCTTGTGAACAATGTGGTGAAGATCGAGAGTGAGTCGACCAGGGTGGCGTACCTTATACTCAGAATATCCTCAAGATATTCGCTGAAGGTCATACAGGTCTACTCCTCAACCTCGGCACACCCCGACGATGAGGTAGAGACCATGTATGAGGATATCTCCAGAGCCATGCATGGTTTCAAAACTCACTTCACCGTTGTCATGGGAGACTTCAACGCGAAACTGGGCAAACGAGACGAGGATGAGCTGCAAGTGGGGCAATTTGGAGTTGGACGCCGGAACCACCGGGTGGTGAACCCGGTGGTTCCGTCGTCCTGTACAGTTTTATGGAGAAGGAGGGCTTCTATATAATGAACTCCTTCTTTAAAAAGCGCGAAAACAGGAAATGGACCAGGCAGAGCCCCGATGGTGCGACAAAAAATGAGATCGACTTCATCATGTCAACCAGGAAGCAAATGTTCAATGATGTCTCTGTGATCAATTCGGTAAAAACCGGGAGCGATCATCGCATGGTAAGAGGCACATTGAACCTTTAATATTAAGCTTGAAAGGTCTCGACTGATGAAGTCCACGCTCCGTCCAGCACAGATCCAGGTCCAAAACCCCGAGAGCTTTCAGCTCGAACTCCAGTATCGTTTCGAGTGCCTAGGGAGCTCCGTGGATGAATACAGCAGCGGGTTCGTGGAAGCTGTCCATACAATCGGGTCTAAGTTTTTCAAGACCCGTCGTACAGATAGAAAAAAAAAGCTCTTTGACCCTACCCTCAAGTTTATGAAGGAGAGGCGTGAGATGATCCTGCAGTCTTCAGATGAGGCGTGCAAATACCGGCAGCTCAATAGACAGATCTCTAAATCCTTGAAAAGATACCGCCGTTGCTTTAATACCGAGCGTATTAAGGGAGGCCAATGTCCAGCAGTGGACGTCTTTCGGATGAAATGATAATGATAACGATTAAATAATAGGAGGGTTTAGTTTGAGTTGGTTAGATTTTCTTAAGTTAGGGCACAAAAATACAAACCACAGTGTAATTATGATAACAATTTAATTTGTACCAATGCAAATAGCTACAATTGGGTTGTTGAATTTAAAAAAAAATACGTTTTTTTTTAATTTATTTTAAAACTTTACTTATCATAAATTATATTGTCGTTGCAAAAATCTCTTCAATATTTTTTTTCAATTTATTATAAGCAATTGAAAATCGATAAAATTTTCAGAAGAACCACCTGTCTACGAACGGGCCATGATTGGTCGCCATGTTGGTGACGTCATAACGTTCAAGGAATACACATGAATTGACTAAAATATCCGAAAATTTTTGCAAAAATATTATTTATAACAGCAAATTTTATTTAGTCATGTGTGATAAAGGATTCTTAAAAGCTGATTTCGATAATATACCCACCTGATGGACGATTTGGCAGTTTTGAGCATAAATAAAGTAGTGGTAATGAATATTACGTGTTAGTGGACCGGTCTTTGTGTTCTTTACCAGGTACATTTAGAAACAGAATGTCATAACGTAATCGTTTTCACATATGGGTAGATGATATTGGTGTAAAATAAAAAGTAAACAAACACGATGTGCAGCCTTTATTTATATTTTTTTTTCACAATCCTTAAAATGTTCGGTAATTACCATTATTTACATATCTCTTAATAATATTAAACACTATCTATATTATATATTTTCAAATACTAAAAGACTTTGTAGAACAAAACTGGGTGTAAATATAGATAAATAAAAATAAATATATTTGTAGGTGAAAATATTAACTTGGTAGATTTTTTACACTAATTCTTCAGTAAATATCTCTTAAATGCGTTGACCGATTTTCACAATTCAAACAGAAATATTAGTTTTACGCCTATATCTATCATTTAAGAATAAAATAATGAATATATCTTCATAAACAAAAAATCATGTTTTCAAGTTACGTAATTATACAAAAATGTCAACTTTGCACGAAAGTTCCCATAAAAAACTACTAATCTCAGTCTGTAATGATCAAAGTAAGATATTAATACGAATCTAACACTAAATTAGAACAAGATAACATAATAATTAACACATTCTAGTTGGAAGTAAGACATAGAACATTTCTCAAAACTTTATTAGGAATAGATTGCTAGGTACTTGGCTATTGCGCGATTCACATATAATAGGGATTTGTTTTATAGTATTTGTACATAATGGTATGAAGCAAGCACGATAACATTTAAGGATCAATATTTTTGATCAATATATTTGATTTTCATCAATATATTGACGATAATAAAAAGATTGAATCAGTTAAAAGTCAAAACACTGTATCAGCTATGTGCTACATGAGTAAAAGTTAACGTTGTGACGTCACACGGGCTCGGGTTTGTTCGGGAACTGTCGAGGTGTTTTCGGTACTGGATTCAAGAAAAACTTTTTAATTTGATATTACTTTGTAATTACAGCGAATAAAAAAAACTATAAATAGTTTTGTATGTATACTTATGTTTGATCTTTCAATTTTTTACATAAAAAAATTGGTTCAACAAACTAATTATCTGGGCCACTAGAAAAACAAAATACCAGATTACACTACCAATACCATGCAGTTTCGAAGCTTACAAACGAATAGGTAAATCTGTAAAAAAAGCATTCCCGATTCAACAGACAATTCCAAGGATTACGAAGATATTTTCAAGCACTATTGTGACAAAATAGTAGATAGGAACAGAAGGTCAGAATCATACAATGAATAAAAATAAGCACACACATATAAACACGAAGGTACACATACATACTGTAGCGTTTTATTTTTATTTAAATTAAAAAGAAATACACCGAAAATATAAAAAAAAAGAAAATGGTAAAACACATTATTTAAAAAAAGAAAACCGCAATAGTTAATATAGAATTAATTATTTTAAATACCTAGTATATTTTGCATAATAAAAACTCATGAGTGAAATTATTGCAAGTTTTATAGGTACACGTACTTATCCTCAACGCAGTTGCAACCGGTTTAATGATGGCTTAAGTATACACGTAAAGTACGATTCCATAACGTAATATAGGTAAGGTAATACAAGTTTTTAACTACGGAATCTTAAAAGGTAAGCTACGTAATTATAACACCAAAAATATAAAAAAATATGATAACAGCGATTTGTCGGAACAATCCACGCTGAATGAACAAAACCGCCTTCGTTAGTACCTCTCCAAAAACTCAGGCCGTTTAAAAAAAAATGTACGGAACCTGTTGAAAGATGATCGCAATCCAGAAGACAGCAGGTACACCAGTGGTCATTCGTTCTGTCCCGGGGGTAAAGCCGATGTCGGCTCAACTGATATCAATTTTGATTCATGATAAACTCTTGTCAGCGACATGGCTTTTTTTTATTAGCTTGTCACCAGTCTTGGCAGAACTGCCCATTCTTCCAGTCTATCGCATGGCAACTGTGAAATGGTAGTGAAACGACAGTAGGTGTCTCTGACAGAGCTCAGTCGCAGCGGCATATTGTCCGCGAGCTCCGGCGCGCCCGTGGGCTCGTACATCACGTACCCTCTGCATAATGATAAGGAATGTGTTCCTGCCGTTCCCGCACATGAATTGACATAGCCATGGTCATATTGTTGCTTGCCATTGTAAAACATGCTTTTAAATAGTCACTATAAAAATATGAAAGTACCAATAATTTGGTAGAAGTTCTGTAAATAAGAGAAAAAATGTCTTCTGTTTTCTTGACAAAAGAAATATAATTTGAATAATAGTAACCGGCCTGTTTTAACAAATTAAAAAGACGTGAAAGCAAAGCGTCTTGAAGCGATTACGCTACAATACGTACAGTTTTAGACCATCGTGATCTCCCTACCTGAAGCTACAGGACTGGTAGAGCCACTAGGTTAAGCAACACTTACCAAGGTGAGTTTTTGGATGGTTCAATGTTTTACCTTGAGCGGCCGAGGTGGTGAAGCCGTCAGGTTAAGCAACACTTACCAAGGTTGGGTTTTTGTATGGGTCAGTGTTTTACCTTGAGCGGCTGGGTGGTCCATGATGAAAATGATGATGTTTGTGATGATTTCTATGATGATAATAATCATTTCCGTGGTTACACTTGCTGTAACGTAGGTGTGTGTCTAAGTGTGTGGAGCTAACCTTCTATACCAAACTATTTAGTGCTAAAGCAAAGGTATTTTCAATGTACATTCTGTCTGCATGTTACTTATTTGCTCTTCAAAGGAAACGTACAAGAACTGCACGTTTACATTCCTACTAACAAGGCTTCAAGTCTTGTGTGCAATACTTGAATTCTGGCATTTATTTAGATTTTTATTTAAATCGACGAAGGACATACCAACTGAGTGGTACTGCGAACTGTATATTTATTTCATTTATTTTGTGAATTTGTGAAAGAGTATTTGAATGTATTCGTATTATTTTTAAGGGTTTCTGTGAAAAGATGGTTAGTACTATCTTCTTTTATCATATCGACATCACATCGGTACCACATACACAAGCTTTTTGTTTAGAGGTCATTGTCACTCCAGTTGTAATTGGTGCTCTAAGTGGGATAAATACACACTCACATAACACATAGAAAGATAGTGCAGTTATGTGAACTCTAACCCACTAAAACTCCACGGTGTCGGGTACACGGGCACACGTTAGCACTCACCGCAAACCCGCCGCGGCTATCTGTCACCCAAGCGGCACCGCAACCTACTTGTTGGCCGCTACGTAGTCGGCTTATCAGCGAAAACCCTGACGAGTGGCCCCTCCTCGGGTTCCAATTTGCTTCACTGTGGGTGACCAAGCAATGCTTCGACAGTGCGGTAACCCACCCGGGGGGGGAGAACCCTGAGGCCCTAGATAAGCAACATTCTTCCATTAAAAGCGTGGCGATAGCGATTAGAAAAATGTCAAAAATTTATGTATAATATGTCAAACGCTATTGAAATATCACGTCGGTTTTTCAGGTCTATAAAACGATGGGCATTTATACGAAAACATGATATTTTAAACAATATTCTTCGCTATCTTTTTCATTTTAATTTTACCAAGGTTATTTTGCTGTTAGTAACTACAACAAAACTAATACAAAATATTGACACCAGACCGTGACACTGGCTCCTCTTTCTATATAAACAAAACGGCATGTTTCTATTTGTATGCGAAGCATCTGCTGTCACTTTTCCCTTGAGAAACTAAACTTTTTTTTTCTGTAAATATTGCTTTGCCTTTCTGTCGAAAGCATTTTCTAGACAGAGTCTAGTTCCTGTTACTATCAACAGAAACAGATTTTTTTCGAAGTCCAAAACGTTTTATTTGGAATTCTATATAAACACATCAACACGGTCCAGGGATATTTTTAAAAAAGCGAATTACTATCAATGTGTTAATTATTTATAAGACATGTATATATTTAAAAGATACGTTATTTAATATTCTACCATTTTTTAATAATGGTTAAGGTACTTCCATTAAAATTTCAGGATTTTATGGAAAAAAAATGAAGCATAGACGGAAACCGTATATGAATTAACTTTTAATTTATGAGTAAAAACTGAAAAAAATAGAAAAATCATTTAATTTGTGTTTATAAACTTGAAGTTAGTAGTCTGAGAAAGCGCCCATGATGTTCATAACACATCGGCAACGATTCGGCCTGCTCAGAACAAGGTTGTCAATGTCTTGCTGCGGAATATTGTCCCATTGTCCTTCTGAGGTGCGCAAAAAGTTGATCTTCTGTAGCCAGATTTTCAGGAACTTCCTTCAGAGCTCTTCTTTGCAGCATATCCCACGCATGCTCAATGGGATTTAGATCTGGCGATTGAGCAGGCCAGTCTAAGGCCCTAACATTGTGTGTATGTAACCGAGCTGCTACCGTTCTCGCCGTGTGTGCCCGGGCATTGTCGTGCATGAGCAGGAAATCCAAGACGAATTCCTGCCCAAACCATAATTGTTCCTCCTTGGTATGGGTGAACTTCCTGAGGGTTCTGAGACGGCTCCATCGTCCAGGAACTCGCCAAACACGCGTCCTTCGTGAATCTGGATGGAAGCCGAACCTGGATTCATCCGTGAACAGCACATTGGACCATTGCTCACAGCCCCAGTCCACGTGGTTCCGAACCCATTCTAATCGTCGTCCACGATTGCCTCTCCGTAAAGGTGGTACCTGGAGTGGTCTACGAGAGCGTAGATTGCTTTCATTTAGTTTGGTCACTCACAAGCACTTGGTGTTCTACTCGCAGCCTTTGGACCAATTGAGTCGCCGTTGCATTTGGTTAAGCTCGCGCAGTAATTTGCAAAAATCGGTCTTGTCTGGGGGTAGTGATGCGACTTGGCCCCCGGTGCCTCTCCGCTACTTCACCTGTGGCACGATAGAGTGTCCACAATCTTGAAATTACATTTTGGTGGGTCCCTATGGCCTCAGCAACATTGCGCTGAACAGACCCAGCTTCCAGCATTCCCACGGCTCGTAACATCTCCGCCCTCGTCAAATGTTGGCGTTGCATGGCTACAATACCTCAATTTTAACTTTATCTTTCGTTTAAAAATGAAAAAAAAACTATAACTAAACGTAATTCGTATTGTTTTCTAAATTTCGCACAAATGAAAATTCCCTCTCCTACACTTGATGTGTAGGAGAGGGAATTTTCTAATTATTTTTTAGACATTTTTATGCCAACGAAACAAAAGAATTTTCAAAAATTTGAATTTGGAATTAGTCTGAGATAAATTACAAACAAATCGGTGTATAAAAGATTCCAATGCGGCCAGTACTTTTCGAGTTATTTAATTGAGTATGAAATATCCCTAGACCGTGTTGATGTGTGTATTTTGTTTAATAAAAACTTATGATTAAAATTTTTGCAAGGGTACACGAGCTTATCCTCAACGCAGTTGCAACCGGTTTAATGATGGCTTAAGTATACACGTAAAGTACGATTCCATAACGTAATATAGGTAAGGTAATAAAAGTTTTTAACTACGCAAACTTAAAAGGTAAGCTACGTAATTATAAAAACAAATAAAAATATGATAACAGCCTTTTGTCGGAAAGGGAGGAAGAAAAGGAAGTCATGTTGTGTAGGTTTATTCAAAAAGATATTACTGTGCTATTTTGGGACAAAAATTATTTTACTGGCATATTCGAAAAACTTTATGTTATTTTAAGAACTGTGATAAGAGCCCGATAAACTTTTATTTTAAATTCTCAAACTGCAGCCATAAAAATATAACTTTACAAAAAACCTCACACGTAACTAGCTCAGAATAAACGTAAAATAAACCCGTTTACAGTATCTAACAAATAAAAACACTACAATAAAACAGTAGCGCATAAACAGCTCCCAGAAAATCTTACTCTAAGAATTAAAACGCTGACAAGACCGAAAAAGCTTGAGGAAATTCATGGCGACTAAGAATTTATATAGTCTTACCTGAACTGGAGGAAAATACGAAGAAAGTTCTAGGTAGCACCATGAACAAAAGTTTATTATACTATCTGGATGCAAACCTTACCTACCATTTATCTTTGTCGGTGGAACTTAACGGAAACTCCGGTAAAGTATTTAGTAGAGGAAATTAAAGACAAATTAAGTGAGCAGATTTTTATTGAAACTACTTAATTGTGTTTTTGTGTAGAAGTGGTGTTAGTGTGTAAGAAAGCAGATAAAAATTAAAAACTCGTATGTGGATAAAATTTAAAATAAATATCGCACGATGTAAATTCGTGTATTGATTGCTTACATTTCATTGCACAATATTGTTAGTGTGTGAACAAAATCTTTAACGATACACTATATGTAAACTCTGGCAAAAGTTAATTTATTGGTTATCTAACTGATATGCCGCACTAATTTGCCTGGTTATAGCAATTTGTTAGAATTTTCAAAGAATGCCAGTGAAGATTTCAATATCATCTTCGTCATTGTCATCTTCCTGCCCCTATCCCAATGTTACTTGGGGTAGGCTTTAGTTAAGATTTGATAAAATAGTCAATTTATGTTGGCAATCAATTTGATAAACTATTTTATCTAAATTCATAAGACAATCACAGTTGAATTTCCTTATTCGAAACCAATTTGAAATCGTTGCATGAACTTCAAGCTAAGTGTAAATAAACAGATTGCCAAACATTCACCACGGATATTCGTTTAATAGTTATTTCCAATAGCACTGCGATTTAACGCAACGCCGCCATGCATTTTAGTAGCTTTAATTTAATCTACAAGTACAATGATATACTGAAAATCTGATACGAAATCTGGATTATATAGAATACATATATATATTTATATAAAACTCATGCTTTGTTACTTAATTGATGGACGAATTTAACAGTTAACATTACAATTCAAATAGTAGAATATTGTTATTTGCTTATTCTTAGCTGGTCGATGACAAAAATAGTTTTTATAAATAACATGGCATAAGACGCAAGATGAATATGATGAAGATGATGGCAGGCCAAGATTTGCAAAGAGACAAGGGATATGATGCCTTTAAGATAAGTTGAAACTGGTATTTCAGACTTACCTTGCACATTTGAGCTGTTGTTTTCTTGAAATTATGGCATTTTTTCTGTCGATTGCACGTTTCCTAGTTTAATTTTAACTGTAATGAGTTTTTTATTTATAGACTTATTCTTTATAAATGGTGAAATTATTTATATGTTAGGATTCTGTCTAATCTAGATCCAGTTCCGCAAGCCTAAATCCATCACACATGAAACGACAATTCTGTGTTACAAGGCATTATTTTGCTACAGAGCCGAAGCGTGAAGCGATCCTTGCATACGTTTAGTGACGGGTGGTTCTCATGTGGTCACATGTCTTACTCTGTCCGAACCCACAGGCGTGCTGTTACAATTGTCACTTTAGCTGGTGACAGCTTTGTACTTCAGCTGATAAATACAACGTTTGAAATTAAATTCATTCTTGTTTGTGATTTCAAAGTGGACCGCGACGACGTAATTCATAATATTACATCTGTTGCCGAAAAGAGCAAGTACATCTGTGCCTTTTGAACACCAAAGGGCATGTCTTTTCCACCAAATCACTTACTTACATTACAGCAGCTTAAAAACTATATACATATTTTTACATATTACTTCTACAGCACAAAACATGATAACTATTAATAACAAAAACGAGGACAACGATTTGAATTTATTAAAAATAAATATTTATGCTATGATAAAAAAAAAAAAAAAATTATGCTATGATGCCATGCCATAATTTAGGGCTAGCCTGAGCAGGTTTTTTTCATTATAAATTACTAATGAGAATTCACAAATAGTAAATTAAATAAATTATATACATCATCATCATCACCATATCAGCCGCAAGACGTCCACTGCTGGACATAGGCCTCCCCCAAGCGTCGCCACATTGACCGGTCCCGTGCGTCCCGCATCCAGCGGATCCCTGCAACCTTCACCAGGTCATCGGTCCACCTGGTGGGAGGCCTTCCAACGCAACGTCAATTATATACATAGTACGTGCTAATGTATCTAATAAAGCAAACAATGTTATACTTTTTTGCATTTGTAATAGTTGTTCTAGAAAATTGTCGTGTTTCAACATTTCTCTTAGTTTCCGTCACCTAGTTTTCAATAGAAAGGTAATTTTCGGTGTTGAGATGTACATGCACATTGTGCAGAGCATCCTTGTCCTTGCATACATTTGGAAGTTTGCGGTCAGCGCGTTACGACCTGCCCCAACATGTTCCAGCTTGTCCTGTTGAATTTGTGACGCCTTTGTACTGAGATCTGTGTTTGCTAAATGTGGGGGTTTAAAATTGGACGTTCTATTTTCAAGAGATTTCGACGATTAAATATTAAACCTTATATTTAGTATTTGGTTGGTAACCGTAACCGTCTATTTATAATATTGTATCTTAATTTTCTCAATCAATCTGTCTTTCAACTATGTTGGGGTCAGCTTCTAGTCTTACTGGATTTAGATGAGTATAGTATTTTACATAGAGCGACTGCCTATCTAACCTCCACAAAACCAGTAACTGGGTATCCAACACGATATCCCTTGGCTAGATTTGTGTCAAATTTCAGGCTTCTCATTACCCGCAACGACTGTCCAAGAGTTTCAAATGACAGCCGGGAACAACGAGTTAACGTGCTTGCCGAGGCACGGAGGAAAACCGCCTCAATCGACCCCACTCCCATTCTCATTAGATCTTAAATGCCTGCTGTTAAGAAAATTTATTATGAAATATTGCTTTACCTACATCAAGTAGGCCTTTTAAGATAATTAATGGATATTTTCTTTTTATTTATTTATCATTCCCAACATATTTTACTTGCCTTTATTTTTAGCATTATTCAGTCTTTTGATCATTTTCTGTTATGAAATTATAAAATACTAGCTGACCCCCGCAGCATCACTCCCGTCAAAATGATAGCCTATGTTACTCGGGAATAATGTAGTTCTCCACAGGTGAAAAAAAAATCGGTCCAGTTGTTTCGGGGCCTATTCGGTACAAACAAACAAACCAAAAAAATCTTTACTCTTTATAATATTGGTATAGATAACATTATAACATGTTTTTATTCTGTGAGTATATAACGCATTGAGCCCGCCTATGTATCACCATTGCACATGAAGTTAAAATAAATAAATACGTACGTTTTGTAAGTTTCCAAACGAATTTATTATTGTAGTAAAATATATCAGTGTTTATTTTTTTAACAAGCTCAGTTACGGCACCCAGAGAACGAATCAAAGTTTCGAATATCTAACCAAGCACCAACTTTCGTTTTATATATATAATATATCCTGCCTTCTTATCCATTAGGGTATACGACAAAGCATATCGCACCTATCTAAAGACTACGTGAGAACTACCGTACGATACCATTCAACAGAATGTAAAATGTAATCTGTCAAACTTTCAAATGAAGTGTCATTTAAATTCTCTAGGTACATCTATACGAAATGACGGTTCGTGTTTCAGTACAATTCAGCTGGCTGGCGATACGGTGGGACTTTCCGACTTTATATCGCCATATTAAACTGGATTCGCGCTTTAGGGATGTTTATATTGAATATCGATGATCGTGGGTATTTTATTTTTTTGCAGTGTATGTTCGACCAGAGATTCGAGACAAAGTGTAATTTTATCATGTTGAAATGCCAAAATGATCACGAAACATTTCGATAGTTATTTGGCACTCCCATCCACTTTTGACTTTTCAATCGCTATCGCTACGCTACCGTTGAATGTCATTTGTGGAGACCCTCTAAACGTCCTTAGAATGTACTTAGAGCATACATTCTCCATTTTGGAAACACTTATGTTTGATCCCTTATTCGTCTTATTATAAACGTAGTTGATGTTTGCGATAACCTTTATTGTTATTAAACTTAAAATTTTCACTTCATAAAACCGTCCCGTGTAAGTGAAATATAGTAAAATTATTTCGTGTCGGTTGGTATACGTACTGTAATACTGCATTTCAATTATGAATTTTTTCCTCCTTAATTTATATCAAGTAAAAGTTTATTCTTGCATAGTCTACTAAAATCACCCTACCTTTAGCCTTAGCCGCAGTAGGATAAAAGCAAATACGCCAAAAATGGAAGATTTTTTTTGTAGTGGTTCGTTCTTATGTTCCTTGTTTGCTTGAGATATCATGTGGGCGAAAAAGAAGAAGCGCCCACCACTATTCCGTCCGTTTCCACTGCGTTGTTTTGTATTGTAAATATACAGTGGACGGCAAACAGCTCGCACTGATTCCTAATATTAACATAATCCCGTATTTTGTTGGAATTATTCATCTTTAGTGCACTTGCAGCATAAACATCTGTTTCTAGATCCGGAAAGACAGTTGTTTTGGTCTCAGATTTGACCAATACATTATGGATTATGTTCGCTGTTGGCTTTTGTTTTTTGTTTATCCTATTTTGGTTTACAAGCTTCCCGAGATTTTTCTCGTTATTCATTTTTGGTTCTTGAATATATTAAGATTTTGTTTTCTCATCTTTTTACTTTTTGAAGCTTTCGTGTTAACGTTGTTTTGGTTTCTGTAATGATTTAAAACAAACTTAGCCTCATTTATCTCTACATCGAATTTCCAAGAAAATCCGAGTTTGTAGGCTGGTAAGTACGAAATCTAATGTTCAGCAAAAAAGTTAGTGTGTCGCCTTCAAAATCTTAAAAGCAATATTTAATGAGAAAAAAATGAACATAAAATTAAATTAAAAACTTTATTACATAGAAATAAACGTTGGCTTACAAGATACGCTGGTAATAAAAGTAATACTAAAGATAACAAAGTATTATAAATTCTCTAATAACGGATACATAGTTGTACTTTTAAAATCACTGAATGGAAATAAATTGCTTTAGAAACCAATTATAGAAGAGACACTGCAAATAAGAAATAAAGTAATTGTTGGTATAAAACTATATTATCGATATAAATATAATAGATATAATATAAACCATATCTCCTGTTTTGTAACCAACTTCGTTGTTAGAGAAGGTTAACATTTTGATGCATACGAAGTTTTTTTTAACACAATTTTGTCTGATTCATACCTAATTTAATTTTTCGATAAAAATATTATACAAACTATTCGAAACTACCTAAATGATTGTGCCAAAGGTAACAATGGACAGAACTAGACAAGAACGGAACAGTGCAAATAAAAGACATGGCTAAATGAGGAACATAATCTATTTTATCGAATAGTGCCTTGCAGTGTAAACACCCATTAAGGAACCGGAAAGTTTGGTCCCAGTTGTAGCGATTACTGTTTAATGTTCCTCAATTTCTAAGGCTCTAGACAAGTAAGTGATCAGCAAACATCATCATCATCATTATCAGTCTTTTAATGTTGCCACTGCTGTGACACATGTCTCCTTTCTTTGAGAGGTAATGGGGCTTAATCCACCACGCGATCCTAATGCGTTTTGGTTGATGTCACATGTCTTCGAATTTTAGGTTCTAGGACATGCCAGTTTCCTCACGGTATTTTCATTCACTGTTTTTAGAGCAGCGATGATGAAATAATTTATGCACAGTAATGTGCCTGCCTGGGTTCGAACTTCGGCGTTACCCAGTGATAACGGCCCTGCTCACAGCTCACTGCTATCAGCAAAAATGATAGTCAAAAAGTTATTTTTATCTTCTTTGGCAACTGAGCCGATGACGACTATTCTGACAGTGTCATCCACATTGCCAGTACAAAAATTGGATTGACAAGTTTTTTTAAATGACTAAGGAGATTAGTTAATAGTCTCGGGTGTCTTTATTATTACGTTCATGAAAAACGTATATGCTCAACATAAAAGAAACAACAGTGTATTTCAAATAACGGAATGGTGCGCTTAGTACAAAGTGCATGCACCTGACCCTCGTCCGTAGGGATCACAGGCAGTATAACGAAATTAAAGTGCAGTTTTCTTGTACCTTTGAAGGTAGAAAAACGTCTGTATCTTAATTATTTGAAGAAGACGTGTATAATAATAATAACAACGATAACGAGTGAGCGATCATTGTACCGATAGTAGTGTCAGCCAATGGCTTAATAACCACGAGCCTCGACCAACACCTTAGGAGGCCCTCGTTAGGCGGTTGGATCAAGGACTTGATTCAGAAAGCAGCAGATAAAAAAATATCTTCTGTTTTCTTGACAAAAAAAATATCAAAATTTTAATAATTGTAACCGGCCTGTTTCGACAAATTAAAAAGACGCTTAAGCAAAGCGTCTTGTAGCGATTACGCTACAATACGTACAGTTTGAGATCATCGTAATTTCCCTACCTGAAGCTACAGGGATGGTAATGCCGCGAGGTTAAGCAACAATTACCAAGTGCGGTTTTTGGATGGGTCAGTGAATTGAATTCGTTTTGTGAATTTGTGAAAGAGTGTTTGAATGTATTCGTATTATTTTTAAGGGTTACTGTGAAAAGGTTGTTAGTACTATCTTCTTTTATCATTTCGACATTACATCGGTACCACATACACAAGCTTTTTGTTTAGAGGTCATTGTCACTCCAGTTGTAATTGGTGCTCTAAGTGGAATAAATACACACACACATAAAACGTAGATAGATAGTGCATTTATGTGGAACTCTAACCCATTAAAACTTCACGGTGTCATCCTTTGCTGCTTATGGCGGGAACACGTGCACACGTTAGCACTCACTGCGAACCCACCGCGGCTATCTGTCACCGGACCTTCCTCTGGAGAATACCCCCATCAACGGCGCACTAGAACTAACTGTACGCTGTGACCACCCAATGGACCAAACCAGAACATGGGCGTCAGACGACCCCGTGTATGGAACCAGTGGTGTCATACACGGGGTGGTATCCTCCTGTAACGGGTCAAGGTCAATGGCCCCGCCACCTACCATTTTTTGCAGGGGATAGGGAGAGCGGCCAACTCTATACCGAAACTCCTCCTCCCATGCGGCTCCACTGCGTCAGCCATCAGACGGTGGCGACCCCGTCCTGACCTCGGAAGGTAGATAGAGCGCAGCACCGCAATATCGACACTCCACTTCCGCCGCGGTCTCCAACCCTCAGCTGCGATATTGTATGGGTATGAGAGGTCCCATACGACATCGCTGCCCACCTCAGTTTTGACGTCACCGAAGCGGCACCGCAACCTACTTATTGGCCGCTACGTAGTCGGCTTATCGGCAGAAACCCTGACGAGCGGCTCCTCCTCGGGTTCCAATTTGCTTCACCGTGGGTGACCAACCAATGCCTCGAAATTGGGGGGAGAACCTTGAGGCCCTAGACAAGCAACATTCTTCCGTTGAAAGCGTGGCGATAGCGATTAGAAAAATATCAAAAATATATGGGAATGTCAAACGCTATCGAAATGTCACGTGACCAATTCTTATATTTTGAATTTCGACCGTCGACAGCGTTTGAATTTTTCTCGAAATGGTTTTTCACGTTAATAAAACGAAGGGAAGTTATACGAAAACCTGATTTTTTAAACAATATTCTTCGCTGTCTTTTGTTCTTTTTTTTTCATTTTAATATTATCCAGGTTATTTTGCTGTTAGTAACTATAGTAACACCAGACCGTGAGACTGACTCCTCTTTCTTTATAAACAGCATGTTTCTATTTGCATGCGAATCATCTGCTGTCACATTACCCTTGATAAACTTAACATAAAACTAAACAAGTCGCAAATACTATACGTTAGCCATTTAATCTTGCTTTTTTCAAATAAACATCATTAATTCAAACTCTGTATTTTATGAGGGGAGATGAAAAGTAAATGACTGGTGGCATTCTGAATATAAAATTAAATTAAAAGGAATAGGAGAGGGAGATACAGAAGAAATTGAGGAAGATAGACTGCATGATAAAGTGATAGCTAAAGAAGAATAATGGTATTTTTTTTTGTGGTAAATCCAAGTAACAAAACTAGAGCAGTCTGTTACAAGAAGTTTTTATTTTAGTATTAATAATGAAGAAACCAACTTAAATATAATACATTATTAGATGACATTATTTACACACAATATTTAACATTTGGATACTTAACTAATTGACATGTACTGTCATAACCTATTATTTATTAATAAAACATATATATACAATTGAATATTCTAAAAAAATAAAATACCTATATACAAAAACAAAGGGGAGACGGAAAAAGCTCATTGTGCATCAAAAAATTCGTCCACATCGATGTCAATGGGAAACGTGGCCAGAACGCTGGCAGCATTGCCACGTTGAATGGCAATGCTGATTCTTTGGCCGAAGAAAAGGCCAGCCCTCTGGTCACGTGAAGAGTCGACGAGCTTTGTGCTAATTTCTCGAAAAACTCGATGCGCACTCGGACCCCATGGACCTAATGTTTCAACCCCAAACGGCTATTATTAGATGAAAATAAAACTAGAATGTTTGGCTTGTAAGAAATAACTTGCTGCATCATAAAGTTTGGGCAATAATATGTATTTTTCTGAACGTTGTTATAGCAAAGCTAGACGTTATTCTAGATAGGTTAAATGATATATTGTGGTCGAAATAAGTTTATTGCTAGCATTATGTCTCTGCCTGTTTAGACTTAAATGAATACTTAAATAAGAGTTTTAGTATTAGCGTGTTTTCTTAGACTTATGTTAGCTCATAACATTAGTGTATTATTAAGCTTTCTTATTGATATTATTTGTGTTGATGTAGAGCTCAAGTAGAGATAAATAATGATGTTTGTTTTGTTACATTCACAAATAAATAGGTATAATTTCTTGGAGGGTGTAGTCTACAGTATTAAGCTTCGCAAATGCCGAAACAGCTGTAATTAAACTTATGATTATAAAAGATTTATTTTAATGAATAGCGTGACATTCAAAAATTTAAAATCATTTTGAAACTCATTACTTCACTTCATGACAAAATCATTTTTTTCCTGCAAATATTGTTTTGTCTTTCTGTTGAAAGTATTTTCTTGGTCATAACAGAGTCTGGTACCTGTTACTAAAGTTTCCAAAACGTTTTATTCGTAATTCTGTAGAAAGCCAAGTTTCCCATGGCAGCAAAAGCCTGTAATTCTGCAAACCTTATTATAAAGACATTTATTTAACAGTCTACCTTATCTGATCAAGCGTGGAGATAAAAGTGTCTTCTATTTAGCTTTGAAGTATTAAAGGGATAAATTAGGTTTTAAATATCTATTTTAACGTTCGGCAGTTCATTGTTGATTGTTTTTTGTTTTTCGCTTATGAAAAGATATTTGTTAAGATAATTTGTGGCAATTTAGAGTGATTTTAGGAAGTTCGATAAGGCAGTAATGTCGTGTAGGTTTATTCAAAAAGATATTACTGTGCTATTTTGGGACAATAATTATTTAACTGGCACATTTGAAAAACTTTATGTTATTTTAAGAACTGTGATAAGAGCCCGATAAACTTTTATTTTAAATTCTCAAACTGCAGCCATAAAAATAAAACTTTACAAAGAACCTCATACATGACTAGCTCAGAATAAACACAAAATAACCCCTTTTACAGTAGCTAACAAATAAAAACACTACAATAAAATAGTAGCGCATAAACAGCTCCCAAAAAATTTTACTCTAGGAATTAAAACGCTGACAAGACCGAAAAAGCTTAAGGAAATTCATGACGACTAAGAGTTTATATAGTCTTACCTGAACTGGAGGAAAACACGAAGAAAGTTCGAGATAGCATCATGAACAAAAGTTTATTATACTATCTGGATGCAAACCTTACCTACCATTTATCTTTGTCGGTAGAACTTAACGGAAACTCCGGTAAAGTATTTAGTAGAGGAGATTAAAGACAAATTCAGTGATTAGGTTTTTATTGAAACTACTTAATTGTGTTTTTGTGTAGGAGTGGTGTTAGTGTGTAAAAAAGCAGATAAAAATTGAAAAACTCGTTTGTGTACAAAATTTAAAAAAAAAAATCGCACGATGAATGTTTGTGAATTGATTGCTTACCATATATTGCACAATATTGCTAGTGCATGGTGACTTTAACAAAATCGTTAACGGTACACTGTATGTAAATACTGGGAAATGTTAATTAATTGGTTGTCAAACCGATATGCCGCACTAATTTGTCGTGTTATAGTAATTTGTTAGAATTGTCAAAGAATGCCAGTAAAGAATTGAATATCATCTTCGTCATTGTCATCTGCCTCCCCATTTCACTTGGGGTAGGCATCAGTGAAGATAATGTTATGTTGATAATACAGCCAATTTATGTTGGTAATCAATTTGATAAACAATTACTTATTTTATCTAAATTCACAAGACGACAATAACAGTTTAATTTCCTTATTCGAAACCAATTTGAAATCATTGCATGAACTCCAAGCTAAGTGTAAATAAACAGATCGCCAAACATTCACCACGGATATTCGTTTATATAGCTATTTCCAATAGCACTGCGATTTAACGCAATGCCGTCATGCATTTTAGTAGCTTTAATTTAATCTACAAGTACAAAAATATTCTGAAAATCTGATTATCAAAATCTGGATTATATAGATCATGCTTTGTTACTTTATTTATGTATGAATTTAGCAGTTAACATGACATTACAATTCAAATAGAAGGATATTGTTATTTTCATATTCTTAGCTAGTCGATGACAAAAATACTTTTTAATTGATTAAATAACTTGAAATAAGACGCAAATTGAAAAGGCAGGCCATGATTTGCAAAGAGACAGATGATATGATGCCTTTAAGTTATGAGCTACCGCGGCCCTGACTCAAGCAACTGAAGGAGCTCGGGTAGGTTTTAGTCAGTAAAAGTCTGACACGCCCTCCCGCTTCACCCAGAGCGGGAGAAGTCATAGGATGAATTCCGACCCAAAAGAAAAAAAAAAGGCCATGATTTGCAAAGAGACAGATAATATGATGCCTTTAAGTTATGAGTTCAAACGGGTATTTCAGACTTACCTTGCACATTTGAGCTGTTGTATTCTTGAAATTATGGCATTTTTCGGTCGCTTGCACGGTTCCTAGTTTAATTTTAACTGTAATGGGTGTTTGTGTGTTTCTATTTTTTTATTTATAGTCTTATTCTTTATAAATTATTTATATGTAAGAATTTGCAAGTAATACCAAAAGGGTCTAATCTAGGTTCAGTTCCGCAAACCTAAATCCATCACACATTAGATTAGATTAAGACGGGCTGGTGTCCGCAACTCCATGTCTAAGCGCGTATTTTGCGTACGGGTGCGATTCGTCTTTCTCACTCAATCCAACCCAGCTCCTCGAGGAAAGCCAGCAGCGCCTTGGTGTTGCCAACCAACCCCTGCACGGTACCTGGGTCACCGAGGAATTTGGCCCTGTAGCCAGCGATCACTGGGCAGCTTAGGAGCAGATGTGCTGCTGTCTCGTCCTCCTCCATGCACGCCCTGCACATTGGGCTGTCTGTGATCCCTAAGACAAAAAGATTTTTGTTAAAAGTCCCATGGCCAGTTGTTACGGCTGTGACTGCACGTAACTGTGTTTTAGTCAGTCTCAGGACTTTCTGCGTAAACCGGCCATCTAAAGAGGGAAGTGCCTCCTTGGCCTGTCTGCACTCGATGTGGTCATTCCACAATTTGTGGTGCTGTTCTCTGGTGCGCTTCCTTACCAGATTGCGGAGGTAACCGTAGGGTAGTGGTACGATGGTTCTGGTCCCACCGCCACCATACTAGAGCCCCTTCGGGCCAGCTCATCCGCTGCATCATTACCTCGAGAATCACTGTGCCCCTTGATCCATTGAATGGTTACTTTATTGTATGTACCGGCCTGGTTCAGGCGATGATGACACTCGAGTATCAGCCCAGAGTTGACCGTGTGGCTACTCAGTGCCTGCAGGACGGCCATGCTGTCCGAGAGAATGCGTATAGGGAAATCCTTCACCTCCCTGGCTAAGATGGCTGAGGCTGCCAGGGTGATACCCAAGCACTCGGCTTGGAACACCGTGTTATGAGCCCCAAGTGGCGTGGCTAGGTGGATGTTGAGGTCCTCCGAGAACACCCCTGCACCTGTGCCAGTACCTGTTTTGGATCCGTCTGTGAAGATCCTTACCTCGTCAGGGCGTAGCCCTTCGCAGCGGTGGTCCTCGTGCAGTTGAATCCTGTATTTCTTGTCAAAGATGAATTGCTTAGGTATTCGATCGTTGATTGCTTTTGTTAGGGGGAGTTCGTTGTTGAGTTCCTCAAGCAGAGCGGTGTGTTGTGTCTCTCTCTTACCACATAGATCCAGTGCCTTAAGGCGTACTGCTGCCATCGTTGCCTCTTGCTGTATAAACAGGTGGAGTGGGGGGAGTCCAAGCATGGCCTCGATCGCAGCCGTCGGGGTAGTCCTCATGTAGCCCGTCACTGCCATGCAGGCCAGTCTTTACAACTGCAGTTCCGTGTTGAACAGCTTGGGTAGGCGAAAAGGGCCTAGAGCTCTTTTCTGAGTAAACATGACTAGTTCAGTTTTAGTGGGGTTTACTGATAGGTCATACTCTCTGCACCACCGCTCCACTATACGCAGAGCTTGCTGAGTGAGATTGCAGATGGTTCCAGTCACCTTCCCAGGTACGAGGATTGCTAGATCGTCTGCATAACCTATTGTGAAGTACCGGTGATCGTTGAGCCTGTTGATGAGATCGTTGATTACCAGATTCCACAGTAGGGGGGAAAGTACTCCTCCCTGCGGGCAGCCCCTGGCTATTAAGGCCAGCTGCTGTTCCCCCTCTAGACGAACTGCTCGTTTGCTTAGCATGTTGGTTATCCAGTCAATTAGTACCTGATTTACTCCGTGCTTGGAGAGTGCAGCACCGATGCTGGAGAAGTTTGTCTTGTCGAAGGCCCCTTCGATGTCTATGAAGGTGAACAGGCAGGTACCTTTCTGATGAATTGTTTCCTCTATTTGGCTTACCACCAAATATAGAGCGGACTCAGTAGACTTACCCGAGCTGTAAGCGTGTTGGTTACCGTGTAGAGGTAATGACATTAGGGCGCCGTCGCGTAGTTCCCTCTCGCACAGCCTTTCCATGGTCTTAAGTAGAAACGAGGTCAGGCTGATTGGTCTGTAGGATTTGGCGAATATTGCTTTCACTTCCCTCCATCCTTTTGGGACGTGTCTAAAGGCAAGGCATGCTCTCATTAGTGGCACAAGTCTTAATGCTACAGACTTACCTCCCCACTGCAGTAGCGCAGGGAAAACTCCATCTGGACCTGGCGCCTTGAAAGGATGGAAGCTTTTGATGGCCCACTGGAGTTTCTCCAGCGTGATCACCCTGTGTGCGTAGAGCCAATCATCGTGAGTTTGTATCTGCGTAGTATCTTGCCAGTTTGTTACCTGGACGAAGACGCTTCCTGGGAAGTGTGTTTCTACTAGGACTCGTCTTGCTTCTTCAGGTGTCGTGGTGAGTGTGTTGTCGGGTTTGCGGAGTGTGGCGAGCTCAGGTGTAATCTGCTGTGCCAGTACTTTCCTTACCCTATTTGCTTGTTGGCAGGATTCAATGCTACCACAGTATTTTCGCCAACCAGCGGTACGCCTGAATCTGATGCATTTTTTATAGCTGGATTTGGCCTCGTAGTAGGCGTCCCAGTCATCATCCGCACATGTGTTCATAGCTCTGTTTAGGGCCTTTCTTACCTTCCTGCGTTGGCGTTCCAACTCCGCGCCCCACCAGGGTTATTTGCCCGGTGATTTCCGTGGCATTGTTTCCGGGCAGGCGGTATGGTAGCTGCTTATCATTGTCTCGGTAAGTTCACTTACCTGCAAGTCTATCTGCGTTGTGCTCGCAGTAGTCAGTGCCCCGTGTGCGGGCGCTAGCTTTGAATCAAGTGTGCGAGTGTAGACGGTTCTATCCGTGTTGCGCGGATTGCGCCGAGGCGGTGCAGGTGCTACACAGGTCTGCATGTCAAAGCGGATCCATCTGTGATCCGAGCAGGAGGCCTCGTTTGAGACCTGCCACCCAGTGATGATTTCCGCTGCGCCTTCTGTCGCCAGAGTCAGGTCGATAATTGTGCGACTGCGTCTAGTAACAAACGTCGGTGCCGCGCCTGTGTTTAGCAGGGATAGGTTAGTCGTAAACAAATAGTCCATCAATGCCTTACCTCTTTCATTTTGCGTATCCATTCCCCACAGAGGGTGATGTGCGTTTGCGTCAGTCCCAATGATGATCTCCTCACCGCTGGTCTCGAATTGGGTTACGAGGCGGACAAGCTCATGCGGAGGTGGAATCTCCGCCTCAGGCATATAGGCGGAGGCGAAGACGATCGACATCATTGAGTTGCCATGCTGCATTGTCAGCCTAGCAGCAGAGATATCTCTGCAACAGAAATCAGTTAGTAGCTGTGCTTTGGGGTTACCTGTAACAAAAATACACGCTCTAGGGTGATCATGGTTAGAGGTAACAAGGAGCTTACCACCTAGGTTTGATAATCCTTTGATTTGGCCGCCCCTAATCCACGGCTCCTGAATCAGGGCAATGGCCGTGTGTTGAACGTTGTCGCTGTCTGGCTGTGGTGGAGGTTTGCCTGCACTAGTCTACAGGTTAACGAAGGGGTCACCATCTTGGGTGGGTCCCTCCTCGTATTCCTCTTGTTGCAGACCGGCGAAGGCGTCTCTCTCGATGAAGTCATCCTCCATGGGGCCAGAAGCCGGCGACAGTGTGATGTCGTCCGGCTCCTCGCCCGACCGAGGAACTGTGATCGTGGCATCGATAGGAGTGGCCAGCACTGCAGCTGCAGCAGGTTCGACCGCGGATATATCCGGGTTGCTGGGCGGGGGGTCACTCTCCCTTGCGTTGACGAGCTGCCTTGTGGTCGGGTCCCATCCCCGAGGGACGCACACAAATCTGCCGTTGGCCCCCTGGAAGTTGATGTACACCGAGCCCAGGCCAAACCACAGCCTGCGCTCGGCGCCCATCAAGGTCGGGATCTGGTCCTCGGGGACACCCAGGACCACAAACCAGCACGCCTTTTGCCTCGCCGAGCGAATAACGACCCACCTCTTGATATCAATCCATGGGTTTTGATACCAGAGTGTCCTCGCTGCTATGTTGAGGTCCTCATACACCCCACTGTCATCCGGTATGACAATCCCGCAACGCACTTGCTTCTGCAGCTCTGATTGGGCCTTGACCATCAGCGTGGTGCCAGCCGGGATGGCCAAGTCGGGCACCGTCCTCTTCAGCCAAGCTAAGGTGTAGTCATTACTACACCACAGCTTGAGCGCCCCACTGCCGAATTGCGGCTTGGCGGTGAAGGACGGCGTCCGGCGCTCGGGTGTCTCCATAGTGGGGGATAAGGCCTTTTTGCCCTGGGCGGCAGGGATTGTAGGCCCCGCGGGATCTGCGGGGGGGCAAAGGGCTTGTTTGGTTCTTTTTTTACCCTTGCCCTTACCTTTGCGAGTTTGCACCCGCCAGGTTGGCGCAGCCTCTCCACTGCCCGCTGCTCCCATCTGGCTGGAGGCAGCGACCACGAAGGATGTGGCCTGAGGGGCTACAGTTGGGGGAAGATTAGGATGAGGATGCCTAGGAAGGCTTGGGCCAGCGGAGGGATTTTGCAACCCCGGCTCACCTGCCCTTGCCGTGGGGAGGGAAGGGTCAGTGCTGGTCCCATGCAGCATTGAACCCTTATGATTTGCGGGTTGGGACAATACACTGAACCCAGCGGAGTTAACCGCAGGTCCAGGGACACGCGGGGTGCTAGGTGCACTCCGTTTGGTGATGTTACCCGTTCTGGGTCCTGTAGCTTTCGCCGCAGGTTTCCCAAGGGACTGTGCTATATTCCTAGCTGCGGTTTTCACCGCAGCCGGAGGGGCGGCTGTGGTTTTCACCGCAGCCTGGGGGGCACCCACGCAGGATTCAAAGGTGTTAACCGCCGGTCCCGGGGCAAGAGTTTTGTCAGCTTTCGCCGACTTCACCCTTAAGGTATTCAAGTTAGCTACAAAATCCATGAATACATACAAAAAACTTCATCTCTCCGGCTCCCACCCTCCATCGGGCCCGCATCTGGGAACCTCCCACTACTTAAAGTGGGACGTTAGGACTACCTTTGAGATATAGGTACGCAGGGCTGGCTACAGTGCAACATCGGGTGCTCGTTTGGGCTGCCTTGAAAGAACAGCCCTCCCTTACACCGTCAGCGTGACCTTCACCTCCGCTTCAACCATCCAAGGACGACCTCCGCGGACCCCACGTACCTCGCTATACTCTCAGAAGGAGAGATCAGCCGATTGATCGTGGGTAAGCTACTCCCACAACCTCCCGTGTAGGAAGAAATCTGGGCCAAAGTGGCGTGTTGTGTGCAGCCTGCTCCACTCAACCACCAGGATCCCTTCATCCCTCTGTACGGGTCCCCGCGCACGGCACAAACACGCGGGAGGTCATTGCAATCCATCATTGTTCTAGTTTAATGGTGGACACCCAGGGGCACGACCTAGCCACCCCTGTGTTGCGTCGCCCGGTGATTTCTGTTACGTCTATTTCATAGGAAATTAGACCAAAAACAGGGCGGCAACCACGAGAAGGCAAATCACCGCACTTGCCTTGAGGATCTACACGACCGTAGCGTTCTCCCTCAAGACCACGCCACCTTGCCGTCTCTGAAGGAGCCAGACAAGGTAGGACTGCATCGACAAAGCCAGGCCCTACAAGGCCTGTCGCTCAAAGCTTCAAAGCGTAAGTTTGCTAAAACAGCCCAGCCCCTCTCATCATCCATCACACATGAAACGACAATTCTGTATTACTCGTACAATGCATTATTTTGGTACAGAGCCGAAGCGTGAAGCGATCCTTGCATACGTTTAGTGACGGGTTGTGCTCATGTGGTCACATGTCTTACTCTGTCCGAACCCACAGGCGTGCTGTTACAATTGTCACTTTAGCTGGTGACAGCTGTGTACAGCTGATAAATACAACGTTTGAAATTAAATTCATTCTTGTTGGTGTTTTCAAAGTTGACCGCGACGACGTAATACATAACATTACATCTGTTCCCCAAAAGAGTAAGTACATCTGTGCGTTTTGAACACCAAGGCAAGTCTTTTATTTAAATAGTGCACTCCACCGTTACGGTGCTTGCCAGCAAATTACTTACTTACATTACAGCAGCTTAAAAACTATATACAACTTTTTTCGTTTCGTTTCCCATTGACATCGATGTGGACGAATTTTTTGATGCACAATGAGCTTTTTTCCGTCTCCCCTTTGTATTTGTATATAGGTATTTTATTTTTTTAGACTATTCAATCGTATATATATGTTTCAATAAAAACATTACTTTTTTACATATTAATTCTTCAGCACGAAACAGGTTACTATTAATAACAAAAACGAGGACAACGATTTAAATTAATTAAGAATAAATATTTATTCTATGATGCCATGCCATAATTTAGGGCGAGCCTGAGCACGTTTTTTTTTCATTATTACTGAGAATTCACAAATAGTATATTAATTAAATTAGATACATAGTACGTGCTAGTGTATCTACGGAGCAGTGGTGGCCCAGTGGTATCGGCCGCGACTTACAAGTTGTAGGTCGTGGGATCGAGCCCAGGTAGGCGCTTTACTTTGTGTAAAATATTTCATCACCACTGCTCTCAAAAACGGTGAAAGAAAACATCAGCATGTCCTAAAACCAAAAATTCGAAGACATGTGACATCCACCAACCCGCACTGGGCCCGCGTGGTGGATTACGGTCCATTTCCTCTCTCAGAGAGGAGGCCTGTGTCCCAGCAGTGGGAACATTAATAGGCTGATGATGATGATGAGTGTATCTAATAAAGCAAAAAATGTTATTCTTTTTTGCATTTGTAACAGTTGTACTAGAAAATTGTCGTTTACACGCATTGTTTCAACATTCCTCTTAGTTTCCGTCCCCTAGTTCTCAATAGCAAGGTAATTTGGCGTTGAGATGTACGTGCATATTGAGCAGAGCATCCTTGTCCTTGCATACATTTGGAAGCTTGCGGTCAGCGCGTTGCGACCTGCCCAACATGTTCCAGCTTGTCCTGTTGAATTTGTGACGCCTTTGTACTGAAATCTGTGTTTGCTAAATGTGGGGGTTTAAAATTGGACGTTCTATTTTCAAGAGATTTCGACGATTAAATATTAAAACTTATATTTAATATTTGGTAGGTAACCGTCTATTTATAATATTGTATCTTAATTATCTCAAGAATAGATGGCGGTAGCTGTCGCGTTAACATCGGGTCCGTGTTATTTATTCTAAAAAAATTGTTAAAGTGATGATAAAACTGTTTCTGCTATTTAAAACTGTGAATTAACATCTAAAACCTATGTGACATTGTTATCTAGTGAATTGTGTGACGGACTTAATAAAAAAAAAGGATTATAAAATAATAATGTAACACCATACTCCAAATAAGTGTAGCGTAAAATAAGTGTATCTTTCGTCAAAAACCAATCAAATAAACATACTAAGTAATCAAGTGCAGTGAACAACTAGAATATTAGCAAAAAAGTGTAAAAATCTAAAATAAATGACTTATGTTTTTGTGATTGAGGGTAAAAAATGTTTTCTGCGTGAATCATAGTAACAACTTTAATGATTTAAAAAAATAAAATACGGAACAACCAGTGTACCAATTCGCAACGTTTATTAATGTTCGCATGGCGTGAAACTTAACAACTGTACCTGTGGATCTACTGGTCGTGGGATCAAATCCCCTTCACAAAACGTACTTTTTGTGTCATGTTTTTGTAATTTAACAAAACTACGATTTCAAATAATAATATTTAAAACAAAAATTGTATAATTTCGTTACAACAATTTTTATAGGAAAAAGTTACGAAAAATACAAAATAAGATGGAAAATATTACTTATAGAAACAAACTAGCCAGGTCACAATCACAAACTAACTTATCGCATTCAAGACAAGACATATTAAACTCAACTATGCTAGATTCTAGTATGATGAGCATACAGAGTGCTACACAAATTAGCAATCAATCATTTGTGGAGGATTTCAGACAGGAAATTAAGGAAATTAAAGAAAAACTAAAAATTGCTGACAAAGAAATCGATAATCTTAGTTATGAGAATACCAAATTGAAACAGGAGATACAGGATCAGCAACGACAAATAGAATTGCTGAAAGAAATCACCAACCCTACTCCACAACTCAAAAAAAGCAACTTAACACCTATCTCAAGAAGAGTTTTGAATATGAGAGTAAACACTTCACGCCATTCTCCTCTACGTCTAGCCAGAAGTAATCTGCCAAAAAGTGCATCGGAGCAACCCAGAAAACTCATAACACAGCAGTATCAATCGGAGAGCGATGCTCAGATCCAAACGGACACCCCACGTCATTGCAGTAAAAAAGGAACTGGTAAGGGGATTCAGCACCTGTCATCAGAAGGTGAACCGGTTGAGCACCGGAGCAGCTGTCACAGAGTGGTTATACTGGGAGATGGTCAGGCCCGTGGCTTGCGCGACGCACTGCAGGATCTCCTAGGGCCTGAGTATTCTGTAGTTTCCTATTTGAAACCAGGTGCGGCATTGAGTGAGGTTCTGCAGTGCCCCAAGAACATAATCAGCAACCTGACAAAAAACGACTACGTCATTGTATTAGGCGGATGCAGTGACAAAAATCCCTATGATATTGATATACATCTACACCGTTGGCTAGCATTAACTGCGAATACAAATGTGATCATCTCGGAAGTACCCAAAAACAGGTTTTTACAAGAATCGAAACTTAACTATTTACTCAGGTTTATTTGTAATAAATATAAAAATGTTCTGTACATGGATATGAACTACACTAGATTATCACCAAGTGGACGAAATTATGTAGTTAACCTTGCAAGATCTTTATTAAAAGAAATATTATGTTTAAATTATCATTTCCAACTCTTTCAATATGAACAAATTATTCAAAATAAATGTAAAAAGTCCTTTGAAAACAAATCTGTCCAGGTTAACATAGATTCTGACAAACATGTACTAGTCAATAAACTAGACGATAAGAATCAAACAGCTGAAGTAAAAACACCTACGAATACTTTTTTTCGTGAATAAAAATGTATACATTATGCACCAAAATATTGCAGGACTCCTTACAAAATCTGACATGCTCACAGTGTGTCTATATGAGTTACTAGAAAAAAGTATACAAGTGGACCTATTATGTATTACGGAGCATTTCATGATGGATGGCTATGAAGTCCATCTCAATATACCTAACTACTGTTTAGCTGCATGCTTTAGTCGCAGGGAAAATAAAAGAGGTGGTGCTTGTATACTCATAAAAAATGGTCATCAGTGGAGAGAATTGCCGAAAATCGCTAATTTGTCTATAACGGGTATTTTTGAATGTTGTGCCATAGAACTTATAAATTATAGAATTGTAATTGTATGTATATATAGAGTACCAAATCCAAGTAATTTTGTTGAATTTATGAGTAGATTAGAGATACTATTACGTGTTCTGATGAAAAAACAATTTAAAAATGTTGTACTCGCGGGTGATTTTAATGTAGATATATTGAAGAAAAACAAACAGACTCTAGAATTTGAAAATTTATTATTAAACTTTAATTTAAAATTATCTATACGTCAACCTACTCGTTTAAAGAGCAAGACATGCATCGACAATTTTGCGCATAATTTTAATAGGTGTCGTAAAGCTATGGTTTTGGAACTAGCTTTGTCTGACCATACGGCACAACTACTCAATTGCCCGATTAGCACCGCAAGCACTAGAAATCATTGGCGGACCATTAGACGGGACTATAGTAAAGAGAACATAGACAAATTTAAATCCTACCTCAATAGCCTATCGTTTGCTGAAGTATACGAAGCTAAGGATCCAAATATTGCTTACAATGCCTTCACAGAAATGTTTTCTTTCTTATATACACAGTGCTTTCCTGAAACTCTTATTTCTGTAAATGTGAAAAGAAGGCCTAGTTGGGTCTCTCATGGTGTTAAAATATGTAGCAAAAGAAAACGTCAATTATTATGGCAATATAGACAAAAACCTACCGAAATGAATAAATATAAATTTAAGAGTTATTCTAAATTGCTTAAAAAGATTATCTATTTAACTCAACGCGCACAAAATATACATAAAATTAAAATGTCAAGTAATAGATCTAAGACCACTTGGGAAATAATAAACCAAACAAAACTGAACATACCAAAAAACACTATAGACAAAATTCGATATAATAATGAAACTGTAACTGACCCCAAAATTATTGCAAATATATTTAATGATTACTTTATAGATAAAATTAAACCTATGACTAGCTCGGGAACCACAGTCACTAAACATATTTTAGCCAAAAAAGACTCAATGTTCATGGCCCCAAGTCTAGCACTTGATATATTAAAAATTATCGCGGCCTTAAAAAACACAAACAGTGTAGGATACGATGGCATATGTACAAAAATTATTAAGACTGTAGCATATGAAATCTGTAGCCCCCTAAGCTACATTATTAATTTAAGCATCAGTGAAGGTATATTTCCCAGTGCGCTAAAAAAATCGATTGTTAAACCACTATTTAAGAAACAGGATAGGGAGCTAATGGAATTTTATAGGCCAATATCATTAATACCAATAATTTCAAAAATTATCGAAAAATATATTTACAGGGAACTTAATATCTATTTTGAAAAAAATCATATTCTTTGTGATGAACAGAAAGGATTTAGGGAGAAAAAAACTATTAACTTGGCCATATACGACTTCTTGCATACTGTTATGACAAACATGGATAAAAATACACCAGTCTGTGCCATTTTCTGCGACATGACACAGGCATTTGATTATGTCCAACATAATTTATTACTCAATAAACTTGATGCATATGGTATAAGAGGAAACATATTTAATCTTATAAAATCATACCTACATGACAGAAAACAAGTAACCCAAATTAATAGAATAAATATGAGCTCCAAACGTGAAGAAATTTTCACGTCATGCGAGCGTACCGTCCCTCATGGAGTTCCGCAAGGCAGTGTACTCGGACCGCCCCTGTTTACACTCTATATTAATGACTTCCCTAAATCCATTAAACATCCCATGACACTGTTTGCGGATGACAGTACGATAACTATACCATGCCATACTAAGAATACATATGAAACGGACATAAAAAATACATTAATTGAAGCAGTAACGTGGCTGAATAATAATAATTTGAAAATTAATATAAGTAAAACTTTGATTATGCACTTTAGCCAACGATCATCATTATTCTCTAGTCTTGACATCGAATATAATAATAATAATATACAGACAGCTAATAGTACAAAATTTTTAGGACTAACAATCGACAGAAGCTTAAATTGGAAAGCGCATATTGAGGCTCTAGCCAAAAGAATAAGCAGTGGTGCATATGCGTTATATAAATTATCACGTACTCTAAATATAGAGGCGCTATTAACAGCCTACTATGGTTTAGTTGAATCCGTCATTAGATATGGTGTTATCTTCTGGGGTAACTCAACCGACAGGGATATCATCTTTAGAAGACAAAAGTACTGCTTGAGATCTATGTTTAATCTCAAAACTACCGATAGCTGTAAAAATTATTTCATTAAATATAAAATATTAACATTACCTTCACTTTATATATTAGAAATGGCAATGTTCGTAAAAACAAATCCACATTTGTTTCCTCGTATGGCAGACAAATTTCCAAGAAATAGGCGTGATGATAGTAAGCTATGTTTACATACATCAAAAACTGCACTTATGCGCAGGAGTGTTTTTTGCATGGCACCAATTATCTACAATAAATTGCCCAAAAGTTGGAAAGAACAAACTATACCAAAATTTAAACAAACAATAAAATTGATTTTGGCACAAAAAGCATATTATAGTATAACAGAATTTTTAAACGACTCATGGTGATTATTATAAACAATTTGACCATAATAACTAATATTGTAGTAATTATGGTCATGTAGTAGTGGTGAACTTAGAAATGCCTATAATTTTATAAATTTCATTATAATTGAATGTCTATTAAAGTGATGTAAATCTTCATTGTGATAATTGTTATTTTTAATATTGGACTAGGAAAAAAATTTATAAATCATTGGATAATGTAAATAATATATAATATAAGAAATCTGTTTGTGTGAGTGATGTTTAATGTATAGTTGTAAAATTTTAAAATAATTAATTCAATAATAATAATAGTACCTAAAATATTTGCACGCCATGAGAAGTGGCAGACATGTCGTGAGCCACTCTTATTTAAGATCTTGCATGCATGTATTATTTTAATTATGTATGTATACACATGTTTGAGCAAATAAAATTTCTTATTCTTATTCTTATTCTTATTATTCAATCAATCTGTCTTTCAACTATGTTGGGGTCGGCTTCTAGTCTTACTGGATTTAGCTGAGTACCAGTATTTTACATGGAGCGACTGCCTATCTAACCTTCACAAACCCAGCAACTGGGTATCCAACACGATACCCCTTGGCTAGATTTGTGTCAGATTTCCAGCTTCTCACTACCCGTAACGACTGTCCAAGATTTTCAAATGACAGCCGGGAACAACGAGTTAACGTGCTTGCCTAGGCACGGAGGAAAATCGCCTCAATCCACCCCACTCCCATTCTCATTCGATCTTAAATGCCTGCTGTTAAGAATATTCATTATGTAATATTACTTTACCTACGTCAAGTTCGCATTTATTAATAACATCTTCCTGTTGGCCTTTTAAGATAATGAATGGATATATTTCTGTTTATTTATGTATCATTCCCTTCATATTTTACTTGCCTTTATTTTTAGCATTATTCAGTGTTTTGATCATAATCTGTTATGAAGTCAAAAAAGATTTATTTGAAAGAAAACCATTTCAAAAAACCATAACGCAGATATGTACGATTTTATAAGTTTCCAAACAAATTTATTATTATAATCAGTGAGTCCGGTAGATTCTGCTTGCCATATTTTTATAACAAGCTCAGTTACGGCACCCAGATAACTAATAAAAGTTTCGAATTTAGAACCAAGCACCAACTTTCGCGATATATGTATAATATAGCCTGCCTTCTTACCCATTAGGGTATACGACAAAGCATATCGCACCTATCTAAAGACTATGTGAGAACTACCGTACGATACCATTCAACAGAATGTAAAATGTAATCTGTCAAACTTTCAAATGAAGTGTCATTTAAATTCTCTAGGTATATCTATACGAAATGACGGTTCGTGTTACAGTACAATTCAGCTGGCTGGCGATACGGTGAGACTTTCCGACTTTATATCGCCATATTAGACTGGATTCGCACTTTAGGGATGTTTATATTGAATATCGATGATTTTTTTGCAGTGTATATTCGACCAGAGATTCTAAACAAAATGTAATTTTATCAGCGAAGGCAATGGCTGAAATGCAAAAATGATCACGAAACATTTCGATTGTCGTTTGGCATTCCCATACACTTTTGACATTTTTCCAATCGCTATCGCTGTGCTGCCGTTAAATGTCATTTGTGGAGACCCTCTAAACGTACTTAAAATGTACTTAGAGCATACATTCTCCATTTTGGAAAAACTTATGTTTGATCGCGAATTTGTCTTATTATAAACGCAGTTGATGTCTCCAATAAACTTGATTGTTATCAAACATAATTTTTGGACTTCATAAAACCGTCCCATGTAAGCCTCTCAAATGCGAAATGTCACCGATTTTTATTTTAACTTTATCAAAACGCTTCTTGTATCATATAGTAAAATTATTTCTTATCGCTTGGTACCTTAACACTGCATGTCAATTCTGAATTTTCTCTTCCTTCATTTATACCAAGTAAACGTTTATTCTTACATAGTCTACTAAAATCATAACTCTACCGTTCGCCTTAGCCGCAGTAGGATAAAAACAAACAGAGCCAAAAATCCGAAGATTTTTTTGTATTGTTTCGTTCTTATGTTCCTTGTTTGCTTGAGATATCATGTGGGCGAAAACGAAGAAGCGCCCACCACTATTCCATCCGTTTCCACTGCGTTGTTTTGTATTGTAAATATACAGTGGACGGCAAACAGCTCGCACTGATTCCTAATATTAACACAATCCCGTATTTTGTTGGAATTATTCATCTGTAGTGCACTTGCAGCATAAACATCTGTTTCTAGTTTCGGAAAGACAGTTGTTTTGGTCTCAGATTTGACCAATACATTATGGATTATGTTCGCTGTTAGTTTTTGTTTATCCTATTTTGGTTTACAAGCTGCCCGATATCTTTTCTCGTTATTTATTTTTGTTTCGTGAAAATACTAAGATTTTGTTTAATCATCTTTTTTACTTTTTGAAGTTTTCGTGTTAACATTGTTTTGGTTTCTGTAATGATTTAAAACATAATTAACCTCATTTATCTCTACATAGAATTTCCAAGAAAGGCCGAGTTTGTGGGCTGGTAAGTACGAAATGTTATGATCAACAAAAACAAAAAAGTTATTGTGTCACCTTCAAAATCTTAAAAGCATTATATGTTCTCAAAAAAAAAATAACATAAAATGAAAATAAAAACTTTATTACTTAGAAATAAACGTTGCTCTTATGGCTTACAAGATACAACGATGGTAATAAAAGTAATACAAAAGATAACAAAGTATTATAAATTTTCTAATAACGGATACATAGTTGTACTTTTAAAGTCACTGAATGGAAAGAAATTGCTTCAGAAACCAATTATAGAAGAGAAACTGCAAATAAGAAATAAAGTAATTGTTGGTATAAAACGGTTCTTAGTTCTTGCTGACTTTGTAGAAATTAAACAATAAAATAATAACAGCGTATACGCTGTTATTATTTTATTGTTTAATTTTATGATGTTATTTTCCTTTGGGATATTGCGACACAGTAATCTGTTCAGTGTTTAAAGGTAAGAAATCGTATTGCTTATGCGATTGTGTTCGGGATCAAGATTTGTGATAAAATTAATACAGAATTAAGGTTTCTGCAGACTCGCACTTGGATGGATCCTGAAATTATGAAGACAAAGATCACGTGGAGCCTGTCAGAGCCTTAACAAATAAAGGTAATTGTGAATTACTCGCGAAAATACCAATCTGTTGTAAAAAAGCAATCCGATTGGCTATCCAATTTAACACCTTTGTAAAGATCGCCATTCTATCAGATAAACTACAGGGCTATTGCACTAAATCACTCAAAGAAAAAATAAAAGTCATCCCAAATTGGATTCTGAAATTGCAAAGCGCTTAAAGTCTTTTACGTCTTTGTTCTAAAAAGGATTTACCCGTAGTACACCCACACACTATACTGTATAGTTGGTTCGTTTTAGCATGTCTATAGCGGTCATTGCTACCAGACTGATACCTTTCTCGCCGAAGGGTTTCTTGTTAACCTGTTACTGGGTTGTGGAACCAGATCGAGGGCAATTGCTTCATGAAAAATACTGGTATTCAGTAGCATACGATTAGACTGGAACTTAGTTTGGAAAAGGCATGACAGGTTGATAGCAGTCATACACTGTTACCATTATCTCTTCTCAGAAACACAAATCATACATAACCTATGCAACGTTTTTCATTGGTACTTTTGATGTCAATTTCGGACAAAACTTGAACTGTTTTTTTCGTTTTTGAATTATGACCGGCAAAAAGGCCTTACTCAGCGTGAATGTCCGCTATTGCCATGCTAAAACGCAACAACTATAGTAGAGCTACGGCACTAGACGAAATGGTTTGCAAATAATGGCCTAATACTTGAAAATGCGAATTGCTTCTATCACAAACACTAACCAAGATCGATCCCCTCTTTACCCCTTTAATCTTCACAATATTTTCACTTTCGACACATTAGTGCTGTGCCAATTAGTGTTGAGTCGTTAGCGAGTAATTTACCGTCACAATCAGACACCAGAGTACTCTGATGCAGAGGTATTACGTGTTCTAAGAAATGTTTTGATAGAAATTCGTCTTTATCGGTGTATTACCTAGACTGATTGTAAGAGTCTTCTTTGAAGATAGATTGTTATGCATATAAGGTCTCGATTTAAATGGCAATACCTTTATTTTGACCTAAAAATTTAAATATAAGGTATATTCACATAACCTTGTGCAAGGCATATTCAGTTAATTTTGCGCTTATTATAGTTTCTATTTTTGTTTCACTTGTCCCGGTCTCTTTAATCAAAACTTGAAAATACTTGCAATTTTTACCCACTGCCCGGTGTTCTATTGAGATTTAATTATGCAGACACGTTTGTTCTCTTGACTAAAGAGAACAAAAAAGTTTTTTTTGTATTAATCATTTCTGGAAAAAGGTTATGAAAACCTTTTTGCATTCGCAGTACTCAAAGGAGATCGGTTATTTTTACGGTATATAATTGAAACACACAAATAGTGTGGATGGCACGTACAGTCGTACACCTATCAAAGTTCAACAAAAGGACATTATTTGAAAACAATTGAATTTCCTCTAAAACACGTAACAAAGACCCAAGTAGTGCTAAGACTCACGAGCCAGTGATTAAAGATTGTACTCAGCTTCGCTGTAACAATAAATGTGGTCGTGTTACTCGCCGCCACCGCTGTATGTCTTGCACCGATGCTATGTGATAAATAGTGGGTTGACTATACTTTTGTGACTTGGTTGGCTGGCAGAGAATGCTTTGTTTTTTTTACATTTTGTTTCCACGAGTTCTATGATTTTGAAGTGACGACCACTGGGTGACGCAACGTTACAAGGCCTCTCACAATGTGAACCAATGACCTTCTCATGTCCATTGGGTGCAAGAAGCACATGACAGGTCATTGTGGTGATGATTATACATTAAAATTATAAAAAAAAAACTATTAAAAAAAAGGATCTTTCTAATGAGATTTAACAAGGTGAAATCTGTAACATTGGACAGGTTCCACCAAAAGATGATGGCATAACCATTTTGATAGCCGTATCTTTAAGAAGTTACTATCGAGTTTTATGATAAGTACCTGGGAGACCGAGCTGTGCTCGAGTGAAAATAGAGAAAATATTTGTACTGTAATAATGTACGTTTAAAAAACCAAAGACAAAAGCAAATAAATAAAAAATAACAAAAAAATAAAAAAAACCTATTCATAGCTGGGATTCGAACCCGCAACCTTGGGCTTAGTTGGCCACTGCCTTTCTTCATTAGGGTATTCAGATGGCAGCAGCAGCGTCGACATTACTCGAACCACATTGCGCGAGCTATTTCGTTTTTCGTGAAAATACGGAGGAAAAGAACTTTCCCAGATATGAGACCTATCTAGATCGATTTTTCATCCCCAAAAACCCATATATTGCAAATTATCGAAATCCTTAGAGCCGTTTTCGAGAACGTGATTAAATATAATAATATATTTATAATATACAAATATTGCTCATTTAATAGTATAGGATAAAGGAATATAAAAAATTTGCTTGTTAACTAACTAGACAACAGAATTAAGAGCCCTACTTTGTAATATAGCCAATAGTAGATTTTATTTTAACCCACTACCTACGCTTCAGAAACAAAACCCACAGCATAATTTTCATGATAAGTAAGCTCCATGTAAATCAAAAGATTTATTATTCATGTAAACGAAGCTAGAAAACATGTTATGCTAAGATAAGAGTGGGTTTACGTTTCTGTTATATCTTAATTAAAATCAGTGAGGCACTTTACACACCCGTTTTATTAAATCTTAGCTAATGTTTTAACTGAACAATTACCACTTAAGATTTATATTCATGGTTATAACTTATATTGTGTATTAAATGAAAATTTACAAGTACATTCTTTTCATGAATTTTAATACTTATATATATGCCTATTAGATATGCCAGTGGGTGATGAACCGAAAAAAATAGTCGTCCCGATCGAATTTTGGTTATGGACACCAAACTCAGCAAATACTAGCCTTCGACGATGGACATAATTATTACATTTCAAAAGTGTATACTTTAATACAGCTCTTTTAATACTGGCTCTTATCTCACTCTCTTAATCCAATCTGTGCAACCTAAAAGACCTTTCAGCCACTCCAACAGCGTTGTCATTTGCCTCAGCAAATGACAACGCTGTTGGAGTGGCTGAATTCTAGTCAAAATATATTTAATTTTAGAATCTTCGATACGACGAAGAAGAAAAAGAATCCAATAGGACGGTAATCCAACAATGCCGAGGAAAGTTCACAAACGTAAACTAATATTGGTAAACATAAAAATAATACCTACTAAAGTTAATTTCTAATAATTACTTAACAAATACTACAAACATATAGGTACACTTAAACCAAACACTACTTACTAACTAAACCTTAAAATATACTAAACTAAAATATGGCGTCGAAAAACTCCTTCACATCGTTGTCCACTTGTGTAATGTGCCCAAAAGAATGGCAGCACTGCCACGTTGTATGGCAATTCTTATTCTCTGACCGAAGTAAAATTTAACCATAGGTAATTTGTATTACATAGATATGTAAATATTATATTATAGAAGGTAGAACGTCCATACCTACCTATGCTTTAAAATCATAATGCAGTCTTTTTAATCAATTTGATAATTAATCTAGACGAGAGAGTTTATGTAAAGAATCATTTATTTTTCAGATATGCAGATCTGAAAAATAAATGATTGTTTACATAAACTCTTTTTTTTACACGAAACCACTCCAATAATCTTTTATCAGAAACGGAATAGATTAGTACTACAGCAGTAACAATATGTAGAACAACTAAGTTGTATATGGTAATACCACAGTTGTATACCGGTATATCTCAGTTGATTGCACAAAGAACACAAACACCTGAAACCGAAACTGTACTCGTTAGCAATGGAAAGCTGCCTGTTAACTTGATGTATATGGGATGGAGCCAGGGATTGCAGAATTATTTTTTAGTTATATTTTTGGCTGTTTGTGCAACACTTGTGCTTTGGACAGGCAGTTTTAACGTAGTACAGAAACAGTGTCGTATTTTTTAATAGTATTTTTCCTTCGTTATTTACTGTATTGATATCTCCTGTTTTGTATCCAACTTCTTTGTTATAGGAGGTTAACAATTTGACGCAAACGGCAAGTTTGTTTAACCCAATTTTGTCTGATCATACCTAATTTAATTTTTCTATAGAAATATTATACAAACTATTCGAAACAACCCAAATGATTGTGCCAAAGGTAACAATGAACAGAACTAGACAAGAACGGAACAGTGCAAATAAAAGAGATGGCTAAATGAGGAACATAATCTATTTGATCGAATAGTGCCTTGCAGTGTAAACACCCATTAAGGAACCGGAAAGTTTGGTCCCAGTTGTAGCGATTACAGTTTAATGTTCCTCAATTTCTAAGGCTTTAGACAAGTGAGTGATCAGCAATCATCATCATAATCCTTTTCCCACTGCTGGGATACATGCCTTCTCTCTTTGAGAGGGAATGCGGCTTAATCCACCACGCAAGCCTTATGCATTTTGGTTGATGTCACGTGTCTTCGAATTATTAGGTTCTAGGACATGCCGGTTTCCTCACGGTGTTTTCATTCACCGTTTTTAGAGCACTGGTGATGAAATAATTTATGCAAAGTAATGTGCTTGCCTTGGTTCGAATTTCGATTACCCTACGTTACGTTACAGCCCTGGCACTGCACACAGCTCACTGCTTTCAGCAAAAATGATAGTCAAAAAGTTATTTTTTCCTTCTTTGGCAACTGAGCCGATCGTGGTACAATAAGACATGGTAGTCTCTTGACCCAGCTGGTCACGTTATTGGCCTAAGACTACGTCATCAGTTGCGTTGCGGTTCTCAAACTTTTTTTGTGGGGAAAAAGATATAATAATACAATAGGTACAAATTTTTTATCATTTTTAATAAATCGATATATTTGATACTTTTTTTTTTTTTTCTTTGCTTCTTTATTAATTGATTGCATCTTATGGTTTTATTTCTTTTCCTTACGCGTAGATTTAATGAGATGAGAATGTTGAGATGGATGAGCGAAGTGACGAGAATGGATGAAGTGAGTATATTAGAGGAACTTTGAAAGTGGCGCCAGTGACAGAAAAGTTGAATGGAAACCGTTTATCCTGGTATGGTCATGTGATGAGGAGGGATAAAACGCATGTTACTAGAAGAGTTATGAATATTAATGTGGATGGATGGAGAGGGAGGGACGGCTAAAGAAAAGATGAATGGACTAGGTGAGGAGTGATATGAAAGAAAAGGGAGTCAGTGATGGCGTGACGGAGGACAGGACGAAGAAAATGTGTTACACCGACCCCAAGTGACATGGGGCATGGGCAGGAAGATGATGATGACTCGTAGATAGGTTCTTGTTTGAACTAAACAGAGTAATACCTCATAATGAATTACAAGTCCATAAACAATCCGAGTCAAATAGAAAATGAATTTTTCACTGTGCAACTTTTTTTAGCCTGGGGAAATGCTCATGCATGCTATGCTACCACGGGTAGATAGCGCAGTTATGTGGGACTCCAACCCACTAAACCTCAACGGTGTGCTCCTGTGCCGCTTATGGCGGGAACACGGTCACGCGTTAGTACTCACCGCAAACCCGGACCCTCCTTTGGGGTGTACCACCCATCACCAGCGCACCCGAACACATTGCACGCCGTGACCACCCCAGGGACCAAACCAGCACATGGGCGCCAAACGGCCCACTGTATGGCACCCTTGGCCCTCCTGTGACGGGACAGGTCAGTGGCCCCGCCACCTATCACTTTTTGGCCGCAGGCGATAGGGACCTCCCCTGCGGCCCCACCTCATCTGCGATCAGACGGTGGCGACCCCGTCCAGGCCATGGAAGGCCACTCCTCTCCCACCGCGGGCTTCAACCCACAGCTGTGATATCGTATGGGACGCTCCATATGATACCGAGCGAGCCTCAGATGCGATGTCGCCTGTTGCCAAGCGGAACCGCAACCTACTTGTTGGGTAGTGGCTAACAAGTAGGTTGCGGGTCGTCGGCTTAATCGGAAAAAGCCCTGACGATCGGCCCCTCCTCGGGTACCTCTTCGCTTCACCGTAGGTGACCAACTACGCCTTAGCTTGTTTGTCGAGTTTTTTATTTGATCTGAGAGCTCCACTGACAAGCTAAGGCATAGTTTCGTTGTACGTGTACTTGAGTTTGTAAACGGTAAGGTGTAGTTTTAACCGGCGTCACCTTGTTGATTGCACCGTTCCATCTTGACTTTTTATTTGATCTGAGATCTAGTTTAACAATGTCTCTGACAAAATAAATGTTGTAAAAGTCACACGCTGCGCCTGTCTGTCTGTACGAACGAGATAAAATGGACCAACTTAATTTAGTTCGAGACGAAAACCCACAAAACTTGACTTGACTAAAATAAGTCAAAACTAATTAGGTTAGGTTAAGTTCGGGCGTACAGCCGTATTGAAACAGCTATGCCTTAATTTATGGAATTTACAACGCATAGATAAATGAAATAATATCTAGAAAGGCACATAACAGTTATTTTAGCTGAAGTTAATTACAATATTGAAGTCACGCATATGGTAGCATCTCTTCATTGGGAAAAGAAAAAAACCTTATTACACCGCCTTATATACTTCTGTTTTTACAGTTTAGTACGGAACAATTAACTATTTTTTCTTGTGTATCTTTCACAGTTCACGGGTCCACTACAAATGTTTGGGAGCCACAGTATTTTGCTCACCGAGCGAAACAACGCTACAGCTGTGAGCGACACGACAATAGCAATGAAATGGCGAGTTGTCAGTATGACACTTGTCAATTCGATGTGTTGCCACTGTGTGTGATTGAATTACCCGAGCAAAATGCATTTTTTTACTTAATAAAGCAATTAGGAACCAATAATTCAATATATAAATTAAATTAACACCAAATATATGAATCACATGAGTTACAAATAGATAAGTTAGTTAGTAATTTATTTTATTTTCATTAACTACATGAGAAAGTACCTAAATTTTCTGAAAAGGACAATCAATGGTAACACTTACTGTGACGTAGTCTTAGGCCATCCTGTAAAGAGAATACCAGGTGAAGTATACGGAGTATATTATATACACCATGGAGCCGATGACGACCATTCTGCCAGTGTCATCCACATTGTCAGTACAAATATGGGATTGACAAGCGCTTTCAAATGACCAAGGAGATTTGTCAAGAGTCTCTGGTGTCTCTATTTTTACGTTCAGAAAAACCTATATGCTCAACATAAAAGAAACAACATTGTATTTTAAATAACGAAATGGGGCGCTTAGTACAAAGTGCATGCACCTGGCTCTCGTCCGTAGGGATCACATTCGGTACAATGAAATTAAAATGCATTTTTCTTGTACCTTTGAAGTTAGAAAAAAAGAAGGAGAGATGTATAATAATAATAACATCGATAACGAGTCAGCGATCATTGTACCGATACTCGTTTCAGCCATCGGCTTAATAACCACGAGCCTCGACCAACACCTTAGGAGTCTCTCGTTAGGCGGTTGGGTCAAGGGCTTGATTCAGAAAGCAGTACTTCTGGACAAGGCTTATATTGTTAGGAGGTTCCTCTCTCTACAGTCCTGACCACTGATAGCTTGGACCCTATTCCCGACACCGATGGGCCTCTATTTGTTATGTTCTTAAATGTCTTTTTAAGCGTTTATTAAGAAATTTAAAAAAATTTAGAATGTAATAACAATTGACTAAAAAGGTAATAATAATAATAATAATGAAAATGTGTACCCAGTGCAATGAGGAATTGAGGAGTGCTTTGGAGTGTGCTATTCGGGAGTATCGCAACATGCCACCCGAACTTAGGCCACGATTACCTCGTTTGCCCATGCATAACAAGAATAGGGCGCTGGTGGCTGTTCTGGATTCGCAGTTGTCAAACTATTTTGATGACTGCGAAGACCTCACTGATACACATTCGATTATGTACTGCGCGGCTGTAGCGGCATGTCGTGTAGCTCATGTCAAATTTGCAGATGACAGAGCTACACGACCGAAACCAGCCGTACCGGCTTGGCAGTGCAGGATCGAGCGTCGTATTGGTGGGGCCAGAGCACTCATCGGCAAACTAATTTGTTTCAGGGAGGGCAATAGCCGCCCAAGAGTGATGCGCTTTGTGAGACGGGCGTTTTCGGGGACTGATGTCAGCCCCCGGGACTATATATCCCATGTCACAGAGCGCATCGACTTCCTGAAACAAAAAGTGTATGCATGGGCAAACCGTATTCGTAGGTACAGGCGGAGAGTGGAGCGATACACCCAGAATCGCACATTCCAAAGTAATGAAAGGTGGGTTTATCGGGCTTGGGAGCGACCCAACCAAGGTGTGACTGATACGCACCTGCCGGATGATGACGCTATGTCTTCATTCTGGCGCAGCATCTGGTCGGTGCCTGTCAGTCACACCGAAGGTGAATGGACTCGGGAGGTCGAACGAGCGTGTGATCCAATACAAGAAATGGGGGCTATCACGATCAGCCCCCAAGATGTAGCCCGTGCAGTCCGTCCGTTGCCGAACTGGAAATCTCCAGGACCGGACGGATCATTGTACCGATAGTCGTGTCAGCCCATGGCTTAATAGCCACGAGCCTCGACCAACACCTTAGGAGGCTCTCGTTAGGCGGCTGGGTCAAGGGCCTGATCCAGAAAGCAGTACTGCTGGACACGGCTCGTATTGTTAGGAGGTTCCTCTCTCTGGAGCCCTGACCGCCGGTAGCTTGGACCCTGTTCCCGATACCGGTGGGCCTCTATTTTTTATATTTTTAAATGTTTTTCTTTTTTGTGTGTTTTGTAAAAATATTTAAAAATGTAATAAATAAGAAAAAAGTTAAATAAAAGACATGAAAATGTTTAAGGAAAAAGTGAAAATGTTTAAGGAAAAAGTGAAAATGTTTAAGGAAAAAGCATAATGTTGACGAGAGCAGCAGCTAGTCGCGCACGACTTCTACCCCCGGACTCGTCGCTCAGCTCCGCCCCGCCGCCGCCGGACCTCGGATCACCTGTGTCATCGGTGGCTGGTGCTGCGTCGAGCTCGAGCGACGAGTATTTTTCCCCGCCGACGTCGCCAACACCTGTACGTCGGCAGGGGAGAGGCCGGCTGCCGAGGAGTTTGGGACCTAGGAGCCAACCGGCTCCAAGCCGGGTCCCCGCTGCCGGTGGTTGTGTGCAGCGCATGAGATGGACTCAAAATATGAATGAGAACGTCATGCGCGCATATTACGGGTCTACTGAGGGGGGAACTAACCTCACTGCGTACCGTGCTAGGATGTTGTCTCTGTTTCAGGACCTTGAACCAACTGTAAACGTCTCAGCCCAACGATTGTCGGATCAGGTGCGGGTCATCCAGCGTAATCACAGGTTGGACGACGCCGCACTTGATAGGCTGCGCTCAGAAGTGCTGAACAACCAAATCGTCTCAACCCCGACACAGACCGCGACACCGCCAGCCACTATTGTGATCCCGCCGCGGTCCAATCATGTTACCGAAGAGGCAGATGATAGGGTTGTTACAGTAAGTAGCCAGTGCAATGAAAGATTGAGGAGCGCACTGGCGGATGCGCTTCGCGAGTATATAGGTCAACACCGACTGAACTTAGGCCCCGATTGCCACGGTTGCCTATGCACAAGAAGAATAGGGCGCTGGTGTGTGCCTTGGACTCGCTGCTTAAGAATATCTTTGAAAGCAGCGAGAGCCTCGTTGATACGCACTCAATCCTGTATTGCGGGTCTGTTGCGGCATGTCGTTTGGCCAATGTTAAGTTCCCAAACGAGACTATTCGGCCAAAGCCTGCCGTGCCAGCCTGGCAATGCAGGATCCAACGGCGTATCGATGGGGCCAGGGTACTCATCGGCAAACTATGCTGTTTCAGGGAGGGCAATACACGACCACGCGTGATGCGCTTCGTGAGGCGGGCGTTTTCGGGGACTGGAATTAGTCCTCGAGAATACATGTCCCGTGTCACGGAGCGCATCGACTTCCTGAAGCAGAAAGTTTGTGCATGGGCCAGCCGTATTCGGCGGTATAGGCGGCGGGTTGACCGGTTCTCGCAGAATCGCATGTTCCAGAGTGATGAGAGGTGGGTATACAGAACTTGGGAGCGACCTGAGCACAGTGTGAATGACGTGTGCCGCCCGGATGATGTCGCCACGAGTACATTCTGGCGAAGCATCTGGTCGGTGCCCGTCTGTCACACTGAGGGTGGCTGGATGCGTGATGTCGAGCGCGTGTGTGATGCTATACCAGAAATGGAAAAAGTAATCATCAGTCCACCTGATGTAGCCAAAGCAGTTCGTCCGCTACCGAATTGGAAGTCTCCGGGACCGGACGGACTGCATAACTTTTGGCTAAAATGGTATAGCAGCTCACACGCGTTACTGGCATCTCAATTCCAGTCATGTTTAGAGACTGGGTCGCTGCCGCAGTTTTTAACAACAGGCGTTACCCACCTGCTCCATAAGACAGGTAGTCCCGCGGAACCCAAGAATTATAGACCAATTACTTGTCTATCGACGGTTTATAAACTTCTTACATCCATCCTGAGAGCAAAAATTGATAAACACATTGAAGCTAACTCAATAATGTCTACCTCTCAGAATGGATGTAGGAATGGGTCCCGCGGCACTAAGGAGCTACTCCTCATTGACATGGCCATAAGCCAGCAGGTTCGTCGATCCCGCAAGGATCTGTCGACATGCTGGATAGACTACAAGAAGGCCTACGACTCTGTGCCACATACATGGCTCATGAGGGTGCTGGAGTTGTACAAAATAGATGCAACTCTATGCACCTTCCTTGAGTCATGTATGGGGCAATGGAAGACAGTCCTTCGATATCCAGGATGTCGACCGATTCAGGGGGATGATGAGCCTGTATGGATTAAGCGGGGGATATTTCAGGGCGACAGTTTGAGTCCACTTTGGTTCTGCTTAGCCCTGAATCCTCTAAGTACACTGCTGGAGGATTCAGGACTAGGCTATCGGTTGAGAAGAGGTGGTCAGGTCATATCTCACCTCCTTTACATGGATGATCTGAAACTCTTTACCCCCAACAAATTCCAACTGACGGAGCTACTGAAGGTAACTGAAACCTTCAGTAACTCCATCAGGATGGAATTTGGTGTGGACAAATGTGCAGTCATGCATGTAAAGCAAGGGGAGATTATGGAATCCGAGGGAATTCAACTCTCTGATTCCATACACCTCAGACACCTCTCCTCGACCGAAACTTACAAGTATTTGGGTATGTCGGAAGCGTTGGGCATCAACAGTGCTGACATGAAGCAACTGCTGAAGGAGCGGTTCTTTGGCCGCCTAAAAAAGGTATTAAATAGCCTTTTGTCAGGCGGAAATAAGGTGCGCTCCTTCAATAGTTGGGTCATGCCGGTTTTGATGTACTCTTTCGGTATACTCAAATGGACTCAGACCGAGCTCGACGCCCTCGATAGGAGGGTCCGGACACTGCTGACCGCAAACCGGATGCATCACCCACGATCATCAGTGATGAGACTGTACATCCCGCGGAAGTGTGGGGGTCGAGGCTTTTTAAACGCCAAGACTCTTCACAACCGCGAGGTGTGCAGCCTCAGCGAATATTTTTTTAAAGCTGAAGTGGGTATGCACCGGGATGTGGTCGCAGTGGACAAGGGACTCACCCCGTTGTCCATGGCTAAAGAGAACTGGCGCAAGCCTGTAATACTAACTACTGATGAACGCAAAGAGGTATGGCAAGGCAAGGAGCTACACGGGCGATTCTATCGGGCTCTACATGGGTCCGATGTAGATTTCCCAGCGTCCGTATCCTGGCTACGTTTCGGTGACCTTTTCGGGGAAACTGAAGGTTTTGTCTGTGCAATTATGGACGAAGTTATCCTGACGAATAACTACCGGAGACATATAATGAAGGACGGCACGGTTGACATATGTCGGGCATGCCACCGTCCGGGTGAATCCATCAGACATATTATCTCTGGTTGTTCTCGTCTCGCTAACGGCGAGTACTTGCACAGGCATAATCAAGTGGCCAGGATTATTCACCAGCAACTTGCTTTGAAGTACAATCTAGTGGAATCGGAGGTACCGTATTACAAGTATGTGCCCGACCCAGTTCTCGAAAATGACCATGTCACGTTGTACTGGGATCGGTCTATCATCACTGATAGGACTATTGTTGCTAATAAGCCAGATATAGTGGTGATAGACCGATTAGCGCGCCGCACAATGATAATCGATGTCACCATTCGCATGACGAGAACCTCGTGAAATCTGAGAAAGAGAAACAAATCAAGTATCTCGACTTAGCACACGAGGTTGTCGACATGTGGAATGTGGACTCGGCGATCATTGTGCCGATTGTCATTACGGCCAACGGCCTGATGGCCAAGAGCCTCGACGACCATCTGTCGAGGCTGTCACTGCACGGTTGGATCAAGGGCCTGATACAGAAGGCAGTACTCCTCGATACGGCTCGCATTGTGAGGAGGTTCCTGTCTCTGGAGCCCTAACCACCGGTAGCTTGGACCCTGCTCCCGACACCGGTGGACAACCATTTTTTTTATATTTTTAAATGTTTTTTTTTAATGATTTGGTTTTTATAAAGAAATATTTAAAAATGTAAATATAAAGTGTGTACAAAGTTAAATAAACGGAATAATAATAACTCCCACTTTCAGAGTCACTTTTTTCTTGTTATGCTATGAGAATATCTTAATTTTGTCTAATCTGGGGATCGAACCTAGGCACAACTTTTTTGTTTCTTGTTGTGAGTGCGTTTGATCACTATCAAACCTGATGCAAGCGATGATATGGTCAACGATGCAGCTCGCATGCCTAGAAGTATACTATTTACTGTTGATTTGAAAAATATTTCGCAACTAGACACTCATCATATATGAAAGTATTTAGCCAGTTATATTTTTATGTTTCAAACGTGGTATTTCCAATCAAGATAAATCCTTTTTACTCAATGCTCAATTACAATTGAACCGTTTGGAAATGAAATTCACCTGACGAACTCCTATCATAATAGGAACAAATTCAACCTGACAATCGAGCTAGACGGACAATGATTCAATTTATCACTAGGTAAATAATGGTATTATTCTCACAGGTTTGTTCAGAAATACTAGACAAAGCCTACATTTAGTAATCATCTCTTGTAAGGGCTTTCTTCCGAATGCCAGCAAAGGAAATATATGTATCTATATAGTCTGATTTATTAGATAATGTTCAAATTCATGGATATTTACTAATGGAATTATTATTGTGGAATTAAGAGGAAATGGAAAAAAAATAGTTAATAAAATCAAAAAACCGGCTTTCTTAAGAAGCGAATTAAAAAGATGTAAACAAGAAGAAAATCATGTTGTGCAATCGGAGGATACATAATTATTTGTGAGCTGGCTGACCAAAATCATATGTATCCTCCTTCTAGTGGTTTGCAAGATATGAGGTAATAAAGAATACTATATACACACAAGATACGCGCGAAAAATATAACTCTTTCCTTGCAGGCGGGTAAAAAGAATTTCATACTTATTGTTATTCATCTATCATGTAAAATTTAATGCGCAGGCTCAGTTTAAATTGAAGTGACTGAGATCGTGCTACACAATGATTTAGAAACTTGTAAATAATCTTCGACTAGTTAATAGAGGGAAACACATAGATTAATGTTTTCTCATTCGCCTACTACGATACTTCCTAGCATTCATGACTGCACATATATTAAAACGCTATTGTACAATAAATATAAGCAAATAATACATCAACAACACCCTCCCCTTTACGAAAAACAAATGACTTAAGAAAACAAAATGGCGGAGAACCCAGCAAATGGCCGCCATTCCCCGCTGTCACTCGAACCCGATTCGCCAAGCGTGTCCAAGACAAATTCCTTAACGTGCCTAATTGTGCTAACATTTACTTCCGTAATCACGTAAGGTACAATGAATGGACGGGCTATAAATAAAACTGAATCCTACAGATCTTTGGTCCGGAGCTATGGTCCAATAAATAAGGGAATTATTATTTTTATCGTCCGAGCAATATTGCCTAAGTAAATATTGGAAGGCACAATGAAAGAAAATAGGCGTTATGGGCCACATTATCTGATTGTGTGTTTAGGGTATCTAATGGGCTCCGTGAGTTATGTTTTGTGGATTTCAGGGATAGAGAGAATACCTGTAATAAGTTTGTTTGATTGGACTTGTTATATTCAGTATTATAGCTTTGGTATTGTTTAATGGTTTTCTGTCAAAATGGAAAACTATTAAAATAAATCTTGGTGGGTCCACGTTCCTAGTAATTTTATTTGTTATTAATAAATATCAGGAGGCCTCCCATTAGATGGACCGATGAGCTGGTTAAAGCTGTGGAGGCCCGCTGCATGTGAGACGCACAAGCCAGGTTGATGTGTTGCTGCCGGAGCTTGGTGGAGGCCAATGTCCAGCAGTGGACGTCTTTCGGTTCAAATTATAATGCTGACGATGAAATAATAGGAGCATTTATATTGAGTCAATTAGGTTTTCTTAAGTTATAACACAAAAATACAAACCACAGTTTAATCATGATAACAATTTAATTTGTACCAATGCAAATAGCTACAATTATCTCAGCCACTAGAAAAAACAAAATACTAGATTACACTACCAATACTCTGCAGTTGCGAAGCTTAAAAACGAATAGTTACTAGTCCGTAAAAACATTTTGCCCATTAAGGATTCAACAGACAATGCCAAGAACTACGAAGATATTTTCAAGCACTATTGTGATAAAATAGTAGATAGGAACAGAAGGCCATTTTCAGACCGTGAATGAAAATACTCACAAACATATAAACACGTACATAGTTTGAGATCAACGTGATCTCATCCTAACTGAAGCGACAGGGATGGTGGAGCCACCAGGTTAAGCAACACTTACCAAGGGCGGTTTTTGGATGGGTCAGGTTTTACCAGGAGTGGCCGAGGTGGTTCGTGATGATGATGATGATTGCGATGATTTCTATAATAATAGTGATGATTGCCGTGGTTACACTCGCTGTAACGTAGGCGTGTATCTATGTGTGTGGAGACAACCTTCTGTACCAATCTATTTAGTGCTAAAGCAAAGGTATTTTCAATGTACATTCTGTCTGCATGTTACTTATTTGCTCTTCAAAGGAATCGTACAAAAACTGCATGTTTACATTCCTACTAACAAGGCTTCAAGTCTCGTATGCAATACTTAGGCACGAGCATTTATTTATATTTTTATTTAAATCGTCAAAGGACGTACCTACCGACTGAGTGGTACTGCGAACTGTATTTTTATTTGCTTCATTTTTTGAATTTGTGAAAATGTATTTGAATGTATTCCTATTATTTTTAAGGGTTTCTGTGAAAAGGTTGTTAGTGCTATCTTCTTTTATCATATCGGTACGACACATACAAGCTTTTTTTTCAGAGGTTATTTTCACTCCAGTTATGATTGGTGATCTAAGTGGAATAAAACCTGCTGTTCTAGACCATTTAACAAAACATTTTTTTTTTTGAGAATACAGAAATTGAGATCGTGGAGAAATAGTAGCTACCACGGGTAAAATATTAGCTAGTCAACAGGGTGGTGTCGGGGCTGACTAAGTGACTATTCAGAACCCTGAAGCCCGTTTTTTTATGTATTTTTTTGCCTGGTCAAATGCTCATGCATAGATAGATAGTGTCATTATGTGGAACTCCAACTCACTTACATTGCACGGTATCCTCTTGTGCCGCCGATGGCGGGAACACGGGCACGCGTTAGCACTCACCGCGAACCCGCCGCGGCTGTCCGTCACCGGACCTTCCTCTGCAGAGTACCCCCCAACAACGGTGCACCAGAACACACTGTACGCACATGGCCGCCAGACAACCCTGTGTATTGGCACCCCTGATCCCCCTTTGACTGGTCAAAGTCAATGGCCCCGCCAACTACCATTTTTCAGCCGCAGGGGATAGGGAGAGCGGCCAATGCTATACCGACACTCCTCCTCCCCTGCGGCTCCACCACTTCCACCGTCAGACAGTGGTAACCCCGTCCAGGCCGCGGAAGTAGTCAGAGCGGCGCACCGCAATACCGGCAGTCCCCTCCCGCCGCGGCCTCCAACCCCCCGCTGCGATATCGTATGGGTATGGGAAGCCTCATACGACATTGTGGCCCGCCCCAGTTGCAATTTCACCCAAGCGGCACCGCAACCTACTTGTTGGCCACTACGTCGTCGGCCTAAACCCTGAGGAGCGGCCCCTCTTCGGGTTCCTCTTTGCTTCACCATGGGTGACCAAGCAACGGCTACTGAGTCCCCTCGCTTCGACAGTGCGGGAACCCACCGGGCCAGAGAACCCTGAGGCCCTAGACAAGTAACATTCTCCCATTGGAAGCGTGGCGATAGCGTATAGAAAAAGTCAAAAATGTATAGGACTGTCAAACGCTGTCGAAATGACAAGTTATCCCTTACGTTTTGAATTTCGACCGTCGCTATCACTAAGTATGAATGACACTTGTCTAGAGTCTCTGGATTTTTAAGCAACATACGAGTAGATACATTTTAATAGGGTTATTGTATGGGTACATAAACGGTGGTCTAAACAAATTGACCATGATATCTATCAGATAGCCGATTACTAGGCTATAATTACGACTGCCTAAGAATAGCCTAGCAAATACTGTATTGCTATTGTTTGGTACATTTTGTGTATATTCCAGCTGAGAGTATGTGTTGAAACTAGAAATGGGACAGTCATTGACTGCGGACCTACAAACTTCACTAAGTTGAGTCAGCATTTTCTATACAAATCTTAGCCTACGCATTGAGAGCAAAAAGGTCAAACCTATTCTTATTGTGATCTCAGAGTAGTATTTATTTTGTGTATTTAGCTTCACGCCTGTGTATTCTGAAGTGGTAAGCAATGACTGGAGTACACCTACATTGTCCAACCTAGTATTTTTTCCATTTACCGAGATCCGGATGATTTTGTTCAATTTTATTAAACAAACAGTGGAAGTGCTATCAAAATTTTACAGTGAAAGCTTAGTTGTACCAAGGTTGAAGTGAGCCTCAAATCCAACTGCCGGTTGATTATGTAAGAATATCACCGTGAAAACTTAGGTGAAGTAAGCTTGTAGTGAGTTTCAACAGATTTTTACTTTTTATACTCTTCTCCTTCTTCTTCCTTTTCATAGAATAGATACTAGTAATGTCTTGCTAGCCTTCTATCAAAGCAGTATATTCTTCCACTCATGCGAAAAAAACAAACATTTTAATGAGACACAACAAACACACCATTTCTAACAAAAATACTGTAGTCTCACATAAAAGATGTTTGTTTTATGTTTCACCAGCAAAACAAAGTCGACTGGTCTTGAATATGTAATTCAGAAAAGCTTAAGTGAATGATATGCGGTGAAGCGGTGTGGCCCGATACAACTACAGCGAATTTTCGAGAATTGAATAATGGGTTGTGTAAGCAAGAGCTGTTTTTACAACTTTAACCAATCCTTAATTAATATTACCAGCCTATTAATGTCCCACTGCAGGACAACGGGATCTTTTCATACAGAGAAGGCACGAGCTTGAATCACCATGCATGCTTAGTGTGGGTTGGCGATTTCAAACTTATTTTATACTTATATAAACTCCAGATTTCGTCACGATCCAACAACGTCCAAGATAAACTTAACACGTACATATTGAAAATTCACAATGGTACTTGCCCAGATTTGAACCATAAAAAATGAGAAATATTTAAAATTGACTAAAGTTTTGTCCGTGAAACAAGCATTTCTGTCACATGAAAGATATGATTTTGTTCATATTTCGAGAGTAATTAAACAAAGTGAAACGACCAACACTTCAGTATTTTTATTCTCTTCTGTCTGTTAAATCTAAAATACCTTTCTAAAATTAAATCTAAACATCCCACCTAGAATATTTTGAATAGAAACAATAATATTCAAGTTCAAAACCGTTATAATCCATTTCTCAATGTCTCATGCGTCCCACTAAGAAGTAATTGTAAATTAATCCGATCAAACATCAAAGTTAAACTGATAGACAGATACAGAAGTTCGCCTCAATACAACGAGCGTAAATGCACGCACACATAGACACACTTCACGTAAACCGAGTGCAAGCGCACTCGCAACAAGCATTTGTTTGATTCAAAATGAATTGCCGTGCGAAACTCGAACTCGTTTATGAGTGCGTGAGCCTAATTTACCTCGTTGTGTGGAGTCGGTCTTCTGTATCTATCTTATACAAATTTTGTGTCTTAGGTATGCGAACTTCGACTAACTTTAGCCTTATTAGAAACATGTCTCAACTGGATTTACAATTTAGAGATGTTGGAATGAGATGTTTATTAAGATTCTGGATATTGGTAAGATATTCCTTGTTGGGATAAATAAAGTTTTGGGGAAGTTATCTGTCGTAGGAAAGGAAATTCATACTGAAATATTTAATGAACTTGATAACAAAGTCATACCTGGTGTTTTCAAAGTTATTAGTGTTAAAATTGGAGAGCAAGGAAAGGCGTCGACAATACTTTGGAAACTTTGTCAAATGTAAGAGATTATTCGTTGTGTTTGAATAAATAAAAAAACTAAATAATAAGATAATAAATTCGGGCGCCAGGGAGGTTCACACATTACAAATACAATAAGGTTACTGGAAAGAACTAATCGTTTTAACGAACTAAATTAAAGTTAAAAAAAAAATACAATTATTCTTATGTTAACTTTACTAAATTAATGGCTAAATTATTACTTAGGGTGATATTACTGCATCTTGCACTAATTGAAGTATTAAAAAGAGAAATAATGGAAAGGTCCTACCAGATTGCTGGCTTTAAGAATAAGTTTTACATAACCATAGAAGCGATGATTGATGAAGGTCGTGCCGTAGTGCAGTCCAATAAATTATAATTTTGGACATAAAAGAGAAATACTAGTCTAGAAACTACTCTACTCTCTCTCTCTATACTCTTTGATCTATACTAATATAATAAAGCGGAAGAGTTTTTTTGTTTGTTTGAACGCACTAATCTCTGTAACTTAAATCTAACCATATTTTAGTTTAAAGCAAACCAGCAATCTTTTGTATATTCATAATATAAACTAAAAAAATAATGCAAACATTGAGATTACACTGTACTTTTTTTGGTTTGATGAGTCTACACACGCCAACATTACAACTACTGGTAATCTTCTTTTGATAGCAAAAGTGAAGAGTTCAGAGGAACGAAGATGACTGATAGATGGTTCTACCATGTTACAATCACTGATAAAATAATGTAACCTTGTAGCGTTACGTTTAGCTCAGAGGGAGCTAAACGTAAGCCACGTTAATAAAATTAAATAATTATGAATTAAAGGTTATTAAAATTAAAGCTAAGAAAATAAAAAGGATATAGATAATAAAACGGTAGGGCTTCGCACGGCGTGGGCAGCTATCCAGGCAGCAGCTTGGGCAGGAAGTCGTGGAATGCCCGAGGTAGGCAGGTGAGCAGCGGACAAACAGACAGGTGGTAGCTAGATAAGCGGGTACTCGGGCAGGTAGGCAGTGGAGTAGGCAGCAGGATGGAAGCAGGTCGGATAAACAGGCAAACAGGTAAGTACGTAGGCTCCAAGGGATGTGGAGGCCGGCTATGGCTCAATACACCAAACAGCGAAGCCTTTGATTCCAAGAGAATGACCGTTGAGGGTGTTTCCATGAAATAATGCTCTCGGGATCCACACAAAATATATTTAATTGGAGCACTTCAGATAATAATAGTTTTACATAAGCTGATAATTCATAGTTTAGAGTTTCCCAGGAGTTTTCAGATCAGAAAATACACTTGGTATCATTAAGTAGTCAACAGACTTTCGGCGTTCAGTCCAGATTCGAAACTAAAAATTGACGCCCGTTTTTCTTCGTTCTGTGTTCTATCTCTATTTCAAATTCAAATTTCAATCAAGAAATAAAGACCAGAACGAATAAAAACGGTTCACAAAGGGGTCTGTCTACGCTACCCTTATAATAGTGTAAACCTAGCTTAAAGGAGGTTTAGTCCATGGTACCTATGTTACGGTCTATGGTTTTAAGAAAAATAAAATAGACAGACAGATGTCATGTCAGATGAAAATGTCACAGTAGAAAAATATTGCAAGAATTACAAATTAACAATATAATTTAAGTTTCAGATATTAAAACAATCAGATATAATTAAAAGTATGCTTTTCAGGTACAAACAGTATGAAAGAAAACATAAAAATGAATTACAAAAGTTGATAAAATATCAACAGATATGAAGGTATGGTTTGTATAGTGTAATGAATTGTAAATAGACTTAAAAAATATGTGGTTCTGTTTAGCAGAATACCACAACCTTTGACAAAAACCATGTAGGTAAAATTCTTCTCAGAAAACTTCTATATACGTGCCAATTCAGAATCAAAGAAATATACGAGTACATGGAAGAAAAAAATATTCCATTATAAGTTATTAATATTGGGCATCTAGAAAGGTTTATTTGGATATCTGGCTGGGGACCGTTAACTCATTTTCGGTATTCTATCTGGGATTAAGAGTTATGCAAGGCCGTTAAAAGCCTGCAAGCACTATAAATCTATCGAGCACGTCTATCGAATGGAATCAACAGGTTAGATAGTATTTTCAGAGAGGCATATATCTATGCAATATTAAAATTATCCAAAATGATGGACACTTCTTATGTTGTCGTATTATTAATCCGGTTTTGAATGTTAGTTGTAGCAATATTAGCTTCATAAGTCTTTAGAATTGTACTGAGGTAATCATCGTTAATTTAGGAAGATCTTTCGATTTCCAAGACAGAGAAATTTGTATTTCGTTTTGCGGATTCGTTGTCTCCACTCATAAACACATCCGGCCTTAACAACTAACGAGAAAATTCGTAGCTGTCGGAACCTGCTTCTTCCATCTTCACTGCTAGCTGCCTTTTTATTGCCTGGTAAACGACTTTTCATAATAGCCATACTGTAAGTGTTCAGACCTCGATATATCGCCTAATCATTCTCAATAAAAGTGGTATATATCTAAATAATCAACATAGGTTTAGCTGAAATCATAAGTGGCATGTGGATGTACTTACTATTAACTGCATCTCTGCTTAACACATCGGGGCAATACAGCCGTGAGGCACAACTTTCTTTAATTAAGCTCTTTTTTTAATACATTTGCACCTACCTACATTGTGTTTTGCATGTCACGTGCCAAATTATTTTTTTCCTTAACTTTTTGTTTAAGAAATTGACTCAGCACTGTCTCATTGTTGTTGAATTAGGTAATTTACCTATGTTTGCAATATTTGTAAGTGTGTGAGAACCATGTTCCTATTTATTAAATTAATGAATTTACCTGTTAGTGCTTGTAATAATTTATACATATACGTAGTATAGTAGTGTGGGTATAAATTGGTATTTGTACGGTCTAGGTGCATTGTTCTCACGTATATGAATTAATATATATATGTAAATGTTGTAACACACTTTTTTTTAGAAGAGGAAGTGTGCAGTTACTTGTCAGTTCTTCTCCACAAGCTACTTTACCGAATGGTCGGTAGATTCAATTATTTAATTATATAATTATTACCTTTAAATTTAATTTTTTGACGTTCGAAAGTGCCGCATCACTTAATTGAAATAAATAATTTTGACTTTGTCTTTGAAATAAATATATTTTCTTCCTCTCTTTTGAAGTAATGTCATCTAAGTTAATAATCGTTTTATTAAATTTAAACCATTTTTTGACAAACGCAGTTCCCACTAAGCGATCCCATTGAATTTAATATAGTAAAGCTCATCTGTGCGTTGTAAAATAAATATAAAGATAACAGGAAAGTAGGATTTCAGAGAGCGGTGATGAAATTCAACTCGTAAAATAAAATGAATAGAGTCAAGGCTTTATGATGCCGTAAAGCCAAGTCCGTGACCAGTCCTTGTAAAGCGACTGTGTAAAGAATATTTTATTTTTTACATAATCTCCTTTGTTGGTAGATTGATGAAGTCTTCTTTTGCAGTCATTTGTCATTTTTATTGAAGTTCTGTCTGAGGTGCTGTTTTGTGACCTTTGGATTTTGTGTTCTATATTTGAATGCACGGAGGCTGGCTGTTTATTTGTTAAATACCTTCAGTACAAAGGCAATAGCTATCTCAGAATGATTCGTTATAATTGACTATTGTCCTGTTCTATTATATTGTTCATATTATTGTAGTAACTTTACTTTTATAGTTTTTATAAGTCCAAACCTGCAATGCAGATTAAAGTTCTTCAAATTATGACATATATTTGATTTTGTACACTAGGTAGCCTTTTGATTCATCCTAGATGGCTTGGCCAAGTAGTAGTAATTTTATGCCATTACTTAAAATTTTACCGTTCGATCCCATTGGATTAGTTAGATCAGGGGGGTGACCATAAGCTCTTAGAGTAAGGTTATTTTGTGTGTGTGTAAGGGACAGATGTATATGACGTGTATACATCTGTCACTTACTCTATCTCAAAATAACCTTACTCTAAGAGCTTATGGTCACCCCCCAGGAAGTTTTTCCTCTGGTCTTTATTTACTTAGTATTATAGATGGAGTGCATTTCCAAATATATACTAAACCAGTAAAATTACGGACAGAATCACAAACGATCGACGTATCTACAACTAGATAGCAGAACCCGTCCACAAAATAGTATAACCCAAAAAGAAATGCAGTATCTATTTAAACAAAGAATCAGGTATCGTTTCGACCAGCAATAATATGTAGATTGTCGGAGAGAATTTAAGTACAGAAGTATAGTCTCTATCCCGTTTCGACGTACGTAAACAAATTCAATATGCATTTATTCGGAATTCTGTGGCTCCAGCTCATTTGAATAACTTTAGAGGATTTCGGGGACTGTCTGTTCTTTTGGTACCTAAAGTCACCGACCTATGCCCGGTAAATGTGCCTTTTTAAAGGAAAATCAAGGTCCGCTGTTACGAATTTTCTTGTCGTGATTTTTATTGGGGTGTGTTTTTCTTTGTCGTTCCTTTTCTGGGTCTGAAAGATTGAATCAAATCGGAATTCGTTGATAAATTTGACACGGGTCTCAAGTTAAATAATTTATTTCAATAAAGCTTCTAAACGGTAATTTTGAATGTCAACATATTATACAATAAGCAATTGATTCTAGTCGCCCACTTAAAAAATAGTTGTATTTCTAACAACTTTTTGATTTCCATATCTACTAAAGGAATCCGCTGAAAGGCTATTTATCTTAGAAATATGAAAGACTATTAAAATACAGAAAATAATCTTTCAAACTGACTTTGTTTTCATAAGCAGTCTAGACATTTCATTTAGAGATTAAAAATCACTAAAAACTTTTTCTTATAAAAAATATAAATAGATTAGGTGTAACATGCTCTTTTTAAGTCAAAACCAACTGACCCGGTGAATCTCCTAAACCACTTTAGCACTATTAGGCCACAGTGTACTCCAAGACAAAGGAATCCCATGGGGGTACTGCGTTCAACAAGCTACTATCTATCAGTCATGCCTGCTCTACATCGCGCTATATCGCCATGATATCCCATGAGGTGTGAACTGAAACTGGGTTTCGAGTCTAGTGATATGTGAAATGGATATAACTAGGGTACCCATACTAGATATACGTTTCGTGTTTGCTTTTAGATATTAATCCATACTAATATTATAAATGCGAAAGTAACTCTGTCTGTATGTCTGTCTGTTACCTTTTCACGCTTAAAATGCTGAACCGATTTAGATGATATTAGGTATGGAGATAATTTGAGACCCTGGGAAGGACATAGGAAATATTTTTTCCCGGATATCATCCTTACGGGGTGGACAGGGGACTAGAGGTTTGTATGGTGAACTATTTATTTCTCAAGTAAGGCGGCCCACACATCTATAATATAATGGCGCGATATAAAAAAATAGGCTATTCGAAGTACTAATTCTACGCAAATAAAGTCGTGTGCAACAGCTAGTTGTTAATAATTGTAATTAGGTTCTTCATCATAAACAACACTCAGAAAGTTTTACTGGAACATTCAAAGTAACAATAGAACACTCCTAAGTCAAACTAGGGGAAACCTGTAACTCCTAAGTCACGGGTTTCCCCTAGTTTAGGAGGCAGGGTCTCCATTATCCATTATTTAAGCTACCTTTATTTATCTGAAGTTGTTACCTATTCACTAAGTACTTTTGCAAAAAAGGTTATCTATATCAATAAACTTATATCATATTATATGATAATGTCAAATATATCTTTGGATTTATTTATTTCTTTTAGAATTGATAGTTATTTCAAATTGTTTTCTAATTATGTACTAGTAATTTTGTTGATTTAATTGCAGTTATTATCTTTTATATAATTAAAGACTGTTGTACATTTTTTGGGAAATGGTAGGGACTCCATAATTATAAAAAGGTCACCTTATTTTTTACTTTTTATATAGACTACCAGAGTATAGTTTGTTCAATTTATTGTTTGCTACCCGCACTGGGCCCGCGTGGTGGATTACGGCCCATTCCCTCTCACAGAGAGGAGGCCTGTGTCCCAGCATTGGGAACATTAAAAGGCTGATGATGATTATGATTGTTTGTTATTGATTTGTTAATTAATAAGTGCAATTCAGGGTAACTTAAAATTTACCATTCGATTTAACTGATCTCATCTCTCAGTCACAAGTCAAGTAATAAAGCAAAAATTTGAAATTATCATCGTTTTTTATTAAAAAATTCTCGAGATATTCTAGAAACTCGATAAATCTTCATCGAGAATTGTTGTGCGTCGAGAAAACCTAATAACTGTGATGACGACTTATAGACACGCCGGTTTCCTCACGATCTTTTCCTTCACCGTATGAGAGCAGTGGTGATGAAATAATTTACACAAAGTAAAGCGCCTGCGAGGGTTCGACCTACAACTTGTAAATGGCGGCCATTACGACTGGGCCACCACTGCTCCCTGAAGAAAATGATGAAGACATATTTTGCATGTAGCAAACATGCAAAATATATATATGGCTGTAACTAAATTATATACAAGTACAATCTGAATCGTAAATTTTTGAAAGTACGAGTTTAAAAGCACGAAAATCGATAAAACAACCTTCCATTAAACATTCGCAAAGAACTTCCAAGTATTCTCGCACCTATTCCAACTTTTCAAAATCCTCGTGAGACCCTGTTTACTCTCGAGAAAACAAAACAGACCCATAACATTAAATCTAGAATATCATTATCATTGATAAGCGAACGCTTTCAGTTATTTGTATTTTATGCGCATATCTAGAATCATAAATGTGTAAAGAGATTGCGTCTGTACAATGCCGTAGAATAACAATATATAGAAGTGAAACTTTTGCTCCGAACGCATTCTAAATTCAAACTGTTTTAGTAGGAAACGTCCAAAGCAGTCAGGATTATATCACCAGCCTCTAAATTTCCTACTACCAAGACAAAGGTTTATTTTATACAAAGAACCTTTACCAAGCATGGTGTTAAGTATTCGTGCGAATACTTAACACCATGCTTGGTAAAGGTGGACTGGCGATTTCAGCCTGTTTAGGAAGAAGTCCAGGGTACTTGCCTAGATTTGAACCTTCTAGCAGAGAGCCCTTAATAGTCAAGATTGTATGTGGCATTTTGTGCTTGATCACAGGGCATTTTGCTACTTTGGGTTAGCAGTAAAACAAATAAATAAACAATTATTTTATGATACGTGTATCAAAATTTGATACCCATATTAAGGAGTGGCAGATAAGTTAATTAGTTTTTCATCTTTAGCTAACCGTGAATTTTCATCAAAACCAAACGTTTATGCAATATTTCAGCTCAATTTGTCGAGCATAACTGTTTTAAAATTAAATTTCAAGATTCACCCAAACGTAATAATATATAACTAACAAGGCAAGTAAATTAAAATCTTGTAAAATATGGTTGTTGAAAGCGGTAGGTGGTAATTTTAGACTTTCAAAGGTATTGTTAAAAAAACAACATGCAAAAAATAGCAACATGCATATCTGTCTGGATTCTGTTTTCTTATTCTATGACAAAACACATCCATATTTATGAAATAGTGTGTATTAGAAATGGTTTCGTTACAGCTTAGTAATTGTGATTTGCAGCCGTTGTGATGAATTTTTTTGTTTGTATTTTCGGAGAATTTCGAAGCAGACGGGTTTTTCTGGCGTAATAAAAACGGGTTACTAGAATTGTTCTAACATTCACAGATTTCTAGATCACAGATAATATATTTATTTACAATAGTACACTTACTTAAGATTTTGTTTTACATTTTGTACTTTATTAAAAAGCTCATCCCTGCATCCATTCAGTGATACCCAACGAGAAATCTGAACAACTGGGTTTAGAAGAATTATTTTTCTACGAGATTTGCCTCGATAACGAAGATGAACACCAAAGTAGAATATAGTACTACTATTGTATTTAACCATCTTAAAAAGCATGCTGTAAAGTTAGCGTGACAACTGTATCTCACCAACACAGCAGTTGACATCACAATCAGTAAAAAGTATTAATTTGTGACTTTCATCCGCAATATTGATTGACAAATCAATACTACACCGAAGTTCTTTTGTTCCACTAATGACAATATCTATAAAGATCCCAAAAAGAGAAGCAATGAACATTTTCACGAGTCACGTAATACCTGAGCGAAATTACAGACCGAACATGTACTTACAGTACCTTCTACCTAGGGCTGTATTGGATTTTATTGTATTTACCTTCGCCTCCGCAAGTGCGGCACTTCTGTAAAAAATTGCGCCTTCGGACGCGGATGCGGAGCTGTAATATAGGTCTAGTAACCGAAGGTCTACCACATTGAAGGGAATTTGCTAAGTTAAAATTTTGAAACAAGTTCAGATATTGATGATACAAAAAAACAAAGCTATTGGGAGTTCCAGTTAGGAACTCCCAATAGCTTTGTTTTTTTGTTATAATTAATATATGTATTTAAACTACATGTACAATGGCAATACATAGGTGGACTTAATGCAGCAAGGCATTCTCTACCAGACAACCTTTAGGTTCAAAAAGACACATCAGTGGTACAAAATGCGCCTCTTTTACAACCCTACTACTAACATTGGTTAATATTCCATTCACGAACGAAATAATGTTCTCAATACATTTCAGTCAATAGTAGACATCGAAATTAGTCTTACTAATTTGATTTAGAGCCGCCTTTATTGTTGGCAATCGATTTGTCTGGCTGTGTATGTGCCTAATATGTTTTTAATTCTCTTTGATATATTTTGATTTTAATTTGTTACCATTGGTTGTTTATTATTTTGATTTAATAAGATTAATTATAAAATTTTTGATTGTTTTTTTAATCTTATTTAATTAATTTATTTAGCCTTTGCCTGCCCACCGCTGGGCAAAGACCTTCCCCAAAACTTTCCAGCCAACTTTGTTTTGTGTCTTCTCTGGTCAATCTGGCAGGAACGATTCCGGATCGTCACGCCAGCTTTTTTTCAATCTTATTATGTGTTATATGTCTTTGACTTTTATTAGATTTTATTTGAGACCCATACGAGAACAATATATAAATCGGTTCTAAAGTATCGTGTGCCAACATCGATACTATCAGGAACCTTCTGTCCTACTTTCTAACACTGATTAAAAAGGCAAGGGTGAAGCTTTGTCTCAGCACAGAGACAGACTTTTAATCTGAAAGTTGTTTCGAAAAGTAGCACGAGCGTACTGAAGAATAATTTTCAGGAGTTGATCAGATGGATCTTGAGTTCAGCAAAGTTTTTGATATAGATAGTACGAGAAAAGTTAAAAAAATATGAAAGAAAATGAATTTTGGCAAACCTTTTTGTGGAAACCTTTTTATAATGAAGTAGGTATCTAAGTAGAAGGCTAAAATAATATACATCAAGAAATATTTTCGGAGGAAAAATGTGTTTGGCTCGCTAATGAGTCTCGTTATTAGAAATGACCAAAGGCATTAAATTGATTCTGGGACCTTGAGAGTGACAAATGACTTAACAAAATATTTTGAATTTTTAAGTGAATACAAGAAAAATATTTTAAAATCATAACTGTAAAATGTCAGACGAACTAATATCGGTCCCTTTTAATAATATTATTATTAGGTGACGGAAGCAAACATTTAATGTTGATATCTTTAAAAAGTAACCATATCTAAACCAATATTATAAAAAGTAAAATTTTTGTTTATAAAATCTCTGAAAGTTCTGATTAAAATACAAAAATATTCCTATTCAAATTACGGTTATTTCGTATTGGCCACGTAAACGAAGCTCTGAGAAAAACTAGTGCAATATATTTTAGATATGTTACATGAAAAGTAAAAAAAGTACTTATCTTCGTCGAGTGTAACATAAGATACAATAGCTCTGCGATCCTTTTCTATCTATTTTGATGCAAAAACTACTAGAAGAGTATGTAAGTAAGTGAAAAGTAGGTCTCCGAAGAGTTTAAATTGCTCGTCTTTATGTACTACGAAAACAAGAATATCCAGCTTATGTTACCCTTTTATCTTGTTTCATAAAAACAAAATGTTTCTAACTTAGTGTCAGATTTTATTTTTATTGTTACGCTTGCCATTTAGTGAAGCTAAATAAAAATAGTTTTATGTTTTCTTAAGCTTTTCAAAGGTTTTTACGTTTAAGGTTCGTAAATAATACAGTTGTTAAATTCAGGTTTTATTTAGTGTTGTGTTTATGTTTAAGTTTTTTAAATCTGTTTACGAGTTGAAGTTTTTATTATTTTGTTTTTGTGAAGACAAAATTGCAAAGAAAGTATTTATCTAATGATGCATTTGAACTTTCTGGTTTTCAAAAGTTGGTAATCTATCCCAATACAGCAGTCGACATCACAATAAAATGCCCAAGTAACATAGGCTATGATTTATCATCAAAAAAATTAGAGATCTTTATGAAAATTGCAATAATGTAACCGAAAGTAGAAAAATGTCTATAAAATTCATCATTTGGTGTGCGCTGAGTAAACTATTGATGATACATAAAAAATATGTACTACTACATGATTAAAGTACTCATTATTACCTTCAAAATAGACTGCGAGAGAATATACTATCATAGTTAAGTCACAATAGCAGCTTTTGCGTTACAAAAATTAATTAGATCGCCGCCCGGTAGAAACAAATTTGGTAACATTCGTATTGTAGTATTAATTCATATTCAAATAAATAGTTTAACAAATTGGTAGGTAGGTATGTAGGGTAGGGCAGTTAGGGTAGGTTCATAGGTAGGTAGGGTAGGTTCATAGGTAGGTAGGGTAGGTGGGTAGGGTAGATTATGTAGTATAGGGTAGGTATGTAGGGAAGGTAGGTATATAAGATAGGGTAGGGTAGGTAGGTGTTAGAAAAATACCTTCAAGGAGTTTGTATGTGTTCCATTGTAAACTCTATGTTGTCTAGAATAAGTTTTATAGACAGATGTCACTCATGGTTTGATTGTTTGCCTGTGCGGAGCACAATACATTTTGGAATCTTATAATGAGTTTTATTGTGTAGCTCTCGGAATCTAACATGGTAGCAGAGCGTGGTTACGATCCACGGACCTCTGCTACCATGTTAGATGGTTATGATGTTATGGTTACCACTTTTTCTACGCAAGTTTCTGTTCGAAATTTACGACGTAAAGTATAGGATTACGTTGTTTAATGATAATCAGTCTACACTGAAGTTGTGCACTAATTCTATGTACCACGCCAGAACGAAACACATTGACGTATGACATCATTTCATCAGGGAAATTGTGTGTTTTTATTATGTAGCTCTCGGAATCTAACAGTAGGTAGATAGCCAGTTGACGGGAGCGAAGCCACGGGGATCAGCTAGTAACTAATAAGACATTGGATTCTTTGGAGGAACGAATTTCTTTAGTTAAATCTGAGCCAATGACTGTTAATATTTTTGCAATGGGTTGTGGTTTCTAGTGAGTGAGGTTTTGGTTCAGAAGTTCAAGTGCATTCTGTGCTCCTGTCATTAATTATACTCACTTTGACTATAATTGTTTGTAGAAAAATTTGGCGCAGTGGTTAAGCGATTGACTGCTGCGCTGCGTGTCACGGGTTCGATTCCCGCACGGAACTAATATTTATATGACCTACAGATAGTTGTTCCGGCTCTGGGGGTTATGAAGCTGAGTTTATATGTTTCTAAACGCACCCTCGATACAGGAAGAAATTTCTAGTGTGGGGCAAAGTTAAAAAAAAAACTGGTTTAATTTATTGTATAGAATCTAAAGCATGGTAACTAAGAATTTTTGGGCAATTCGTTTTGGCAGAGTGCAACTGTACTTTTGGCTTATGACTATAAATATATAATAATAATATTTTTATCGAGAACTGTAACTTTTCATACACATGAACACCAAACCACGTGACCTCACGCACGACACGTTAAAATATACAAAACACAAAATTTTACTGCCACCGATAAAAAAGGCCTACAATAAAAAATCATCTAATCTTTAAATTATTTCGTTTTATATTTCACCAGAGGGCGTTCGTGAGTGCTAGATAGGTGGGACGTACACCTAAATTATGACCTTTCATAAAATGGATTTAAGGGCAACCGCAATATAAGTTCAGTTTCTGTAATACGCTGTTAAATGGTCATAAAGCTTTCTAGTAACACAAACATTTAAGTATAATAATATCAGCAGTCCTTGCGTGATTGAATTAGAAATGAAGACATCTGCATGAGAACCAGGGTACCCGATATAGCCCAACATTGCTCGCAGAACGGATGGTCGATGGTTCCGAAAAATTCTGGAGTGGTGACCGCGTACCGGAAGACGTAGCGTTTATGTTAACGTCTTAGTATTGGGTCCTGTTTTTACACTTTGGGTACGGAACCCTAAAAAATGGGTCAGGTTATACTGGTTTTATTATCTTTCACTAGCAGCCTTCTATTATCATAAAGACTTTTTATTAATTTTATAAAGATTTGCTAACCAAATACAAAGCATTATTGCTTTCTGTCTAGTAGTGGACATTTGGAAGTTTATTAATGAAAACCTCAGTTTCTTCATAAAACAGTTTTAATCTTCGGATTTTGGAAATAGCTCTCGACACAGCCGTGTACAAAATTACAATGGTAAAATATCAAAAACGTGCGGGTGTATGAAAAATTACAAGTCTAGATATAGCTCCACATGAATGTGCAACTTGGTGCTATTACAAAACCATCAGGCGTGGGTATGGCGCAGACACTTTCAAGGCTTTCATAGTTGGTTAGTTATGTATTTACTGGGTTAGGTGCGTTATTAAATTCGATTGAACTATATACATCATAGATATTTAAATATTTACTAGGTTCACATGGATAGGTAACTAATATATTACCAGCTTTTCAGAATTATTGGTTTTCGAAATGAGTTTGAGTTAGTTTTGAAAGTTACAGAAGGTTTCATATTTTCACAATTTCAATAAATTCAATCAATCATGAAATATAATATTTAGAAGACGATCTATAAAATAAGAAAATGTCATTATAAGTATTCTGAAAATGATCCTCCAAAAGCAAAGGGTTAAATAAAAATATACTGACCTAGTAAGTCACCATGGAATCACCAGCCAAAAATCTTTAAACTTTTAAAGGTATTCTCATTTTCTTTGATCCAGGTGATCAGGCATTCTGAAATTCTGAATCCGTACCTGAATGACAATACAGAAGTAAAATCACAAGAGAAGATGAATATTCAGCAGTTGGTTATTATTATATACTATTAATTCATTTATTAAAGGCAGCAAGACCCATAGAATAACTTAACTTAAATATACATATTCATAGTGTTAGTACAATATAAACTTATATCTTTGTTAGTAACACAATAACAACTGGCAACATTTTACATGTACCAAAGTGTTTGTTAATGAAAACTTATAAATTTAATCGTATGCATCTGAACTGTCTAACTTGTTGTTTCTGACTATTTCCCATTTTAAAATCAAATGGGTATTAAGTTAAGCAGTTGGTTGCTGCTGACTTGATTAGATCCTTCACAGTCATATTAAGTAATCATAACCCTGAATGTGTGATTACCTGTCCTGCCAAAGGGTACCTTGTTACTATTTAACTGGGCAGAGGAGGTCAGAAAGGCAGTAGTTATTATTAAAATAATGACTCGTAAAAAAAAAACCACTTTACAAAAACTGATTTAAACATGTAAAAAATAGAGGTCCACCGTTATCGGGAGGAGAGGGTCTAAGCTACCAGCGGTCAGGGCTCCAGAGAGAGGAACCTCCTAACAATACGAGTCGTGTCCAGAAGTACTGCTGTTTGAATCAATCCCTTGACCCAGCCGCCTAACGAGAGCTTCCTAAGGTGTTGGGCGAGGCTCTTGGCTATTGAGCCATTGGTTGACACGACTATCGGTACAATGATCGCTGAGTCCACATCCCACATATCGACAAACTTGCGAGCTAAGTCAAGATGCTTGTTTATTGTTATTAAAATACTGGTATTCAGCAGCATTCAGCACAGTCCAACATAGCAGGGATAAGCTTTCGTCAAAGATGATGATAAAATCAATAGAATACTTAAGCACAACTTTAACTTCTCATCCCCTGATTCCCAATCCAATACCCATCTATCTAAGGGAGACTTAACACTGTACCATTTCAGAAAGCCATTAAGCTTAAATAAAAAGCACAAGTCCCAAGCGACCATAAGTCAGGTGACACAATGCATAGAGAGTAGGCGCTGTATAACCAGTCCGGTATAAATTTTGCTTTTTTGACAGTCGCCAAAATTGTATCGACATGTTTATTTTTTATTAGAAGGTTTTCTTTCGGGATTATGGGAGTTTGTATTCGTAATATTGGTATTTCGCTTGTTGTTACATTGGTAAGGTTTTTGGAACTTATCAATTCTATTTCGCACTCCTATTAACTACTGTTATAAACGTGATAGTTTGTGAGAATAGATGGATGGATGTTTGTTACTCTTTCGCGCAAAAACTACAGAATGGCTTTTGATGAAACTTTACAGAAATATAGCTTATACATCAGAATAACACAAAGGCTACAATTTATAAAGATATTGGGCGAAGTAATAATACAACGCAGGCTAAGCCGCGGGCGACAGTCAGTATTTTAAATGTGAAAGTTTGAATATATGTTTGTTACTCAATCACGCCAAAACGACTGAACGGATCTAGATGAAATTTGGCACAAAAATAGATTATAGTCTAGAATAGTAAATAGGTTTACTTTTATCTCGGTAGTATGTTCCCGTGGGATAATTACCGATATCCACGCGGGTGAAGCCGCTGGCAAATTCTAGTGATACATAATTACTGATGAAACAACATTTAGGCCCATATTATATAAATAAAAGGACTTAGTCCTTTTGCAGGAAACTTGCCTCACTTCAATCAATTTAGTCGCCATAACAACGAAAAATATCCTTGATTTTTTTCAATAAATAATTTCTTTAAACTATTATATATTTAATCCTTGATTTGAGTGGAAGTAGAATTTCAGGATTAGACTTAAACTAATTGGAACTTCTATTGCTATAGTCTTTTTATACATTTTTCAAGTATTTTCATTACTTAACTAAGCAAACGTTCAATATCTTTACAAATACTTTTTATCGGCACTGTAGACAGATTTTTCTCTTTTATCCTGTTATTATTGTACGAATGAAAAGTAAGTTATCCCGATTAACAGTAAAAACTTTACAGTGAATGGAAAAACTTAGTCAAGAAAAGTACTTACAATATATGCCAATAAATCTGCCTAGTCAATACATAATAAACTAGCAATATACAAGCATATAATGATGCCAATTTGGACGTACTAAACTAAACCATTTAAATTAGTGTAGTGTACAAAATGAATGAATAATAGTGACAATGCTGTGCTTTATATATAACACATGAACATAGTGTTTTTACAAATATATCAGACTCTAAGAAAGTGCTCGGAACTTGTGTAAAAGTGCAAATGGACACTATTCTTAGTTTTAACATAATCTAGAACGTAACATATTAAGTTAGAGTTAAATTGCTTATTAGTCTTTTAGGCTAGATCGTAATTAATTAATAAGAATATTGTTCTTATTAATAAAGGACAAAAAAAAAAAAACTGCCTAGTGTTGATGACCAGAGCGTATTGCCAGTGATGACCTATGGCTCTGAGACGTGGTCACTCACAATGGGCCTCATCAGAAAGCTTACAGGCACCCAAAGGGTATTGGAGAAGGTTATGCTCGGAGTATCCTTTCGTGATCGAATCAGAAATGTAGAGATCCGCAAGAGAACCAGAGTTATAGACATAGCCCGAAGAATTGCCAAACTTATGTGGCAGTGGGCAGGGCAAATTGCTCGCAGAACGGATGGCCAATGGGCCAGAAAAGTTTTCAAGTGGCGACCGCGAACCGGAAGACGCTGTGTTGGAAGGCCTCCCACCGGGTAGACCGATGACCTGATTAAAGTTGCGGAGATACGCTGGATGCGAGACGTACGGGTTCGGTCAATATAGCGATGCTTGGGGGAGGCCTATGTCCAGCAGTGGACGTCTTTCAACTAATATGTTGATGGTGATACTGAATCTTCCTAGTCTTCGCCCAACTTTACTGAGGTCGGTCTTTAATGTATCTTCTAGGGTAAGTGCATTTTTGTTAAAAAAAAAAAAACTTCATGCTAAATAAAGATCTTTGAAAATGAAAATGACTGAGGTCGGCGCCCAGTATAACCGGGTACAGCCGATTACCAGTATTGTACATGTAAGGACTGGTTGTTTGACCTCAACAACCCAGTAACTGGTTAACACGATACTCCTTGGCCTACCAAGAGGTATAGTGTTACCCAGTTACCAGGTCATCTAACTGGTGTCATATTTTATTGCTTCTGTCTATCGAAAGGCAGCCGAGATCAATGGCTTAACGTGCTTTCCGAGGTATTAGGGAATCTCGCTATGTAAAAATGATCACCCATCTATGAATCAACCACGGCAAATGTTGTTTAACCGATAACCGACCTGTGCTGCTGTTATTTCGGTACAATCAAAGCAGCTACTAAAAATCTCGACATTAATGTTGAAAGAACAGCACAAAATAAACATCACCATAAAAAATCCTTTTAAAAATGGAAGGCATTAAATGGCTATCATCGTAAATCCTGTTTTAATATTCACAATCTACATCCAATCTTGTGATTGGCTACAAAAACCTTTCACCTTGTTTTTTCTAGTGATTGATTGGCTCTCGCTGGAGACAATTAAGATGACCCAAGATATTACGCTGTCTATCTTGATGGAACTCTACATGACTGATTTATATCGATGGTAAGGATAGTTTCTGATCAGGATTTGGTCGAGTTGAGTAATAAACTAGAATGTTATTTAAACTGATATTATAAAAAGCTGTAAACAAGAAAAAAACATGCTGTGCAGTCGGAGGATACATATTCGCGAGCTGGCTGGCCCCTTGATCCTCCAACTGCATAGCATGATTTTTTTCTTCGTTCAGATTTTTGTTTCACTTCTTAAGCAAAAGGTTTATTAAATTAATTTTTTTTTAGGACATTTTTGTTCCTTTTTTTTCAAATTCCTTTTACGCATATAAATGGTATATATTTTTGTAACCACCTCTTAAAAGCCTTCATTTTGATACCCCACGCGACGAAGTTAGAAGAAAAAAAATTAGAACCCGCACAAAATGCGCCCTAAATCCGCAATTATGTTCAAATTCAAAAATTTGTTATTTAATTCATCTCTCTAAGAACACTTTAGCGGTCAAGACGTATCTAATGATGATTAAATTATATAAATTCATCTAGCGGTTTGAAAGATATAAAGTAATAAAGAATATTATATACATACAAACATACATACAAGATACGCGCGAAGTAACCCTTTCCTTCCAGTCAGGTAAAAGAAGTTTAAATTATTTATTTGTAAGAAGTATTTTTTTTAAATAGTGATCCGATTATAATAAAATTTGCACTGATAGTTATATAGCAACAATATCGGTAAGTGTCGTAGACTTATTGTTTTTATTCCAGAGCAATGTTCCTGTGACCCACGGGACCGAAACAGCAGTAAAAAGTTACATAATGGGTTAAATGTACGCTCTCCCTTCTAAGCCTGTTCGAAAATCTATTGTTTAATCACATATTCACAGCTTTGTAACCAATACAATTTTAATGAAAAATATCAAGAGACTAGATTAAAATATTAAGCGGTACAAAATAGCGAATGGATCCTCGGTCTTAACACGATTTCAATCAATTTTCAATACACGTGCTAAATGATTAAACATGGGTCCAATCAGTTTGGATAATGAAGACCGGACGAACTGAAAATAATTGAGCCTTGTAGGTAAATCCTGGTAATATCCGGCATTAATTGCTTCAGAGTGGTTAAGAAGATTATGAGTAGATCGAAATGAAAAGTAATGATGAAAACAAAGAACCGATAAACAGATTTTATTTCTGGCCAGTAGCTTTTCTAAAAGTGAGCGATCGCCGTTTTGAGCGGAAGTGACGTATACTTTCCCTACTTGTATTTTTTTTTATGGTGTTCGTCATGCTTCGCGCAAATATAGTACATTACTGCAGAATCCAGTAAGTAAGACTTCCTGGCCAAGTATGAGTTAACCGGACCGAACCGCAGGTGAGGTCCGGTTATATACGAGGCCAGGATGTCTCTTACTGGTTGAGGCTTGTATAATGTTTTTCTCAAAAATGAAAGAAAGTTTAACAACGAATTCGTTTAATTAATATTTTAGGTTACATTCATATTAGGGCAATTACTAATAGATATTGTGATCGATTTACCGGGGGCATTTATTTATATTTTCTCAAACATGCTTGGAAATTTGAGAATTATTTTGACAACCTTCTTCGAGAAAAATCGAAATTGCAGTACAGACCAATTATATGAGAGCAGCGGCCGGCAAAAGTTGTATGAAAATCCATATCTGCCGTGTGTAGCGGCCAAATAAAGTACATAGTAAACTCATATCTGTCGTGTAATTTAAAAATGGAACGATCTTTTTCACCGAAACATGGCAACCAAGGAGGTAACTTATCAAAGGTTTTATTTAAATTTCGAACTGACTTGCTAATAGAAAGCTGTTTATTGAAAAAATAAACAAATGAACACTTTAAGGCTTAGCAGGCACTGCGATTTAATTTGCGCGGATTTATGTAGTTTTTTACCGCAATGCGTGCAGCTTCATACAATTCCATAGGCCGCAGAATGAGCGAAAAATCGCGCGAATAAAAAGGCCTAACGCGAGCATAATTATTTTTGTTCGTTGTTCGTCATTGATTTTGAAAAGTAAATGGTTTGGTTCGGTTTTCAGATATCGGTATTAGTAGTACAGTTATATTAGATATAGCTTTTGTAATATCGGTTATTTTGATATTGATATCGATATGATATGATATCTAACACATATCCGATATAAGTTACGTTTTGATATATCAGACCTATCCCTACTACTGTCCAGTAAGTAAATTACATACTTACTTACTGGACAGTTGTGAATAAGTCTCCGGTAGAATTCACTTTCTGGAGACTTTTTAGAGATGTTATGGCAATATATTAGCCATTTTTGAGAAAAACTCTTTTTCTGTCTTAATATTTGTCTGTCTTTTTTTTTAAGGATAACAAATTGACGTAACATAGCCATGGTACACCTTTCAATATCTATACATAAAATCTAATCCATGAAGCATACTACAAAATGTAAGTCTGTAAGAGATTGCCCTGTGCGATCAGACCACCCATTGTACACTTATCTCTATAAATGTTTTGTTCTGTAATTATTTAAGTGGTGTACAATAAAGTATATAATAAATAAATAATAGTGCGATAAGCTCATTGTACACTTGTTTTTATAAATGTTTGTCCCGTATGTTTTTTAAGGTGTACAAAAATTATGTAATAAATAAATAAACAATATGTAAAGATAACCCGACAGAATTCAAAAACAAGACTCGGAGAGATTTTTTTTTTTGGTGTACAATAAATTATATTCTATCCTATTCTAAGACTTGCAAAATAAATTGATGATCATTGTTGTCACTTAAGTACACGTAAATAACAGTCTTACATAAACGGAAAGAGTTTATTGAAGCATCACATTATAATTTATAATTTATTTCAGTTTGATTTAATTTTGATTTATTTTGAGTTAATTTTCAATGTTATTTGATTAATTTTAACTCAACTACCATTTGATTTTTATTTAATTATGATTTAATTTTAATTTCATTTATTTTGATTTAATTTTAATTTAATTTATTTTGATTTAATTTTTCATTTATTTAATACTTTGCTGTGATTGGAATCAATTGTGATCTGATTATAATTTCATTTTTGATTTAATTTTGTTTTAATTTTTGATCTTTTCTTATTTTCTATCATCCGTTAGCGGTTTAAAATGTATTTTTATTTTCTTAAATTCTCTATATCTTTCTTCAAATAATAAATGTTTTTATAATGTGCATGTAAGATTCACATCTAGTAGGTGTCAATCAGACTATTTTTTTTGTACAATATTTTTTTGCATACTTGATTGTACATCAGTTTTGCGAATTACAAATAAAATAAAAAAAACACAAATTAAACGTGAGTAAGTGATGCGATTGGCTTTTGAAAATTAATTCACTAATCACAGCAGCTACCGCGTGATTGAGAATTTGTCACATTTATTTAGGCATAATTTTCTTACCAGATATTACGCCTTAGAAACCAGTTTATAAAAATATATCGCCAACCAAACTTTGCGTGATAACCCGTCCTGAAATGTACCGTCAAGCCACGGTGCCTCAATTAAGACTACCAATTTGTGCTCATGGTCCGCCATCCCTGAACCAAGACTACAGAGAACCGAGACTAATAGCTGTTTGCGTGAGACAGTCGTATTGTTGGTTAGATCTTGATTAAGGCCCCGAGGAAGGACGACAAATGTCGAGCAATATATTGACCGACCTGTTGAACGATTCAGGATGCTGGCGCAAGTTGCTCGAAGGAGGTCCTACTACATTTTGCATCGGAAAGTCACGTCTCAGGCAGGGAACGTGAACTTGCAGCTTGGAAACGTGTTGCAGAACAAATAATTTACTAAGGAGGCTTGCTTGACTTTTATAGTGTATTTGCTAGAAAGTGGACAAAAATCCTTGTAAAAATACGTTGAATATAAAGTGCTGATTTAGTTGATGACATGTGACACTTACTATACATGGCCGACCCGTCAAGCATTATATTAACTGACCTGTTGAACGATTCAGAATGCTGGAGCAAGTTGCTTGAAGGAAGTTCTTCTACATTTTGCATCGGGAAGTCACGTGTCAGACCGGGAACATGAACTTGCTGCTTGGAAACGTGTTGGAGAACAAATGTTTTTTGAGGAGGCTTGCTTGACTTTTATAATGTACTAGAGGACGCCTCGCGGTTTCACCCGCGTAGTTCCCGTTCCCGTGGGAATACAGGGATAAAAAGTAGCCTATGTCACCCGGGGATAAAGTAGCTTCCCAACGGTGAAAGAATTTTTGAAATCGGTCCAGTAGTTTTGGAGCCTATTCGGTACAAACAAACAAACAAACAAACAAAATCTTTCCTCTTTATAATATTGGTATAGATTTGTTGGAACACTACAAAAAAAAAATGGAGGAACCTTTCTAATGATGCTACGCAATTTAAATTTTATCAATAGGCGATATCGCGCACGTAATTGCTAAGAAAATCTCAAGTGCAAATCTATTGAATAGGGACGTTAACTGAAAATTAGTTTTTTGTCCGTCAGGTTGATTAATAAAAAATATTGGATACGTATATTTCTTTTTAGACGTAAACATAAAGTGACGACGATATAATGCGTTGAAATATCGTGTGACGTCACGCCATTAGCACACTTTATACTAACAAAGCAAGCACCACTCTTGAACTTTGCTTCGCTTTAACTTTGTAATTTGTATTGATTCGGTAAAACAAAAAATACGTATCCTATATTATTTGATACTGATTCACTGACGGACCATTTGGTCCGTTAGTGAGTTTATCCCATAAAATCCCATAACCCAGGAAACATCCCTATTGCTTCGAAATGCGTCCATGTAAACGTACTTGCAATATTGCTAAGTCAAAAGCGTAAGATGTGATTGAAATCAAATCGCGTTGGGACATCAAATAAGATTAGTTAATAATAATGCGGATTTAGTTAATAACATATTCATTGTACCGTCGACACTGGAATATGGAACTTGTCGGCCGTTCCATCTCACTGAGAAAATGCCTGTGTGCCAACAGTGGGATCTTTACAGGTTGATGAAGAGTTAGCAATAGCTTGCAAGCAAATCAGTTAAGTTCAGCTTAATTGATTTTTAATAAAAGACGAAACAATAAACAAGTATATGAGAAATCATTATTACTTTTAACGAAGAAGAACGCGTAGTAAAATCAAACATTTAAAAAATACACAAAACTTATCTTTTCAAGTGCCACTGGCGCTGTAAAACACACCATTTCGCAACTGAGTTGATGATCGCATTAAAACACAGACGACTGCTACTGCACACCCCACTGGCATAATCTTTTAGTTCCCTTTTATGATATCCTGGTGAACCCACCTGCAAGTTATAGTTCCACAAACTGGGAAGTGTGAAACTGTAAAAGTATGAAATAAAATTGTACCGTTAAGTTTGAGTTAACACCTCAGCGAATATAATATCCAAGGTAGTGAAAAGTTATTTTAATATCAGATTGAATATTTTGATCTGATGTATATCAGTGACACTATACTATAGCGGTGCGTCTATAGGCTGTATCGGATATCACTTACACATATTTTCAAGCGCAAATCGGTTGAATCGCATCGTATTGAGTAACGCAATTTAAATCGCGTATCAGTGTAAAATAAATAAAATCGCGTCAAGCTATAAGAAATGTCAGTAAGAATTTTCTTTGCCTATTTAAAAAAAAATACATTTCCTCTTCAAATATATTTCTAAAGCCATACTTGCCAGCCAGTAACTTAAAAAAAAGTTGCTTTCTTTTGTGTAAGTAACTGGCTTTTGTGCCATGGTGCTAAAATGTGTACTTGCCACTTTTTCATGAATACCGTGTAAAAATAATTATTTATATCTTGATATTTTGTTTTTTACAGCTTTTATTTAAATTTCCTTGTTAGTAAGTATGTGTCAAATCTTGCAATTTAATTTTAAAACAGTTATCCGCAACTGATTGGGTTAAATTTATGCAAACACAAAGGTTTGGATAACAGTGCATGTTAAGTTAAAAGCTTGTTTATTTTTTCTTTTTTAGGGTTCCGTAGCCAAATGGAAAAAACGGAACCCTTATGGATCCGTCATGTCTGTCTGTCCGTCCATATGTCATAGCTACTTTTTTTCGAAACTATAAGAACTATGCTGTTGAAACTCGGTATTTAGATGTATTATGTGAACCGCATTAAGATTTTTACACAAAAATAGAATAAAAACAATAAATTTTGGGGGTTCCCCATACTTAGAACTGAAACTCAAAAAAAAAAAATCATCATTCCCATACGTGTGGGGTATCTATGGATAGAACTTCAAAAATTATATTGAGATTTCTAATATATTTTTTCCTAAACTGAATAGTTTGCGCGAGAGAAACTTCCAAAGTGGTAAAATGTGTGCTCCCCCTGTACGAGTAACTTCTAAAATAAGAGAATGATAAAAGTAAAAAAAATATATGATGTACATTACCACGTAAACTTCCACCGAAAATTGGTTTGAACGAGATCTAGTAAGTAGTTTTTTTTAATAAGTCACAAATCGTAAACCGCAATTTACCAAGTACAATTTTACAAGGCCGGTTTTATTATTAATTTATCAAGTTTATTAAAAGAACAAAACTTCTTTTACATCTCTTAAAAATCTCTTCGTCTTATTTGTCAAAACACTTGCTACTCGCCCTTATACTGGCATCATCTAGACCAATCCTTAGATACAGTCGATAGTTCTTTGATTAATTACTTAGATGACATGTAAGTATTATTTATTAGGGTTTCTTACCGTAATGGGTCAGGATCGGACTTGTCGAGATGATCTATCGATGTTCTACTTTAACATTTGTAGTTTCTAATTGGGTTAACCGTTTGAGTTGCTCGGGGGAATTATCGATGCCATCTGTCTTGGATAGATGATAGTTGGAAATTTTAGATGTATCTATGCTATAAGTGCTAGAAGTGATTCTAAAAAGTGTTTTTTTAATTGCTGGGAATATAGTAAAACAAAATGAATATGCTTCCAGCAGACTCCTATGGTCCTATTCAGGTCATTGGTCTTACTTGTTGGAAGCCTGCTAAACGCTGTGTCTACCCGACGCCATATTCTGCCAGTTACTTCAATGCCTTATGTATTAGGGTGTGCCTTGTGTATTAGGTCAACCGTCGAATCCAACTGAGGTATCTTCTCGTCCATCTTACCACAGTGTTTCAAGACGAAAGTCTATGAGCAGTGTGTTGCCAGTAATGACATATGGCTCTGAGACGTGGTCGCGTACAATGGGCCTCGTCAGAAAGCTTAGAGTCACTCAAAGGGCAATGGAGAGGGCTTTTTTTCCTTGCGTGATCGAATCAGAAATGTAGAGATACGCATGAGAACCAGGGTTACCGATATAGCCTGTAGAATTAAGTGGCAGTAGGCAGGGCACATTGCTTGCAGAACGTATGGTAGATGAGGCAGAATGGTTCTGGAGTGGCGACCGCGAACCGGAAGACATTGCGTTGGAAGGTGGACCGATGACGTGGTGAATGTCCCGTGCGTCTCGCAACCAGCGGATCCCCGCACCGCTGGTTGAGAGACGCGCGGGACCGGTCAATGTGGTGACGCTTGGGGATGGCCTATGTCCAGCAGTGGACGTTTTTCGGCTGATATGATGATGATGTTGATTATTAGGGTGTTCCAAACGGGTGTCAATCAAGTCTCCGGGTTGCTGCTAAGAAGTTATCCGATCTGGTAATCAAACCACTAGACGAACGAGGCCTTACCTAATATTATTATTATAAAACAACTCAAATACGTGTGTTAACTTAAACGTATTATACAGATTCAGCTTCCACAATCTCAACTCTCAACAATCACATTATGAATCTAATTTCAACGTAAGCTTCAGATGAAAGGCCAAAGTTCCTTCGCTATCTCCACTTTAAGATATCTCATTGTATTGTCAGTAATGCTATTCAGAATTCTTGCATCGTCAGCGAGATTCCTCGCTCGTGGCTTATTAAGCGCATGTAGGATTTCTTTGTGAGGATACAAGGGATATGGAGTGATCAGTGCAAAGGTTCCTTTTGAAAATATAAAACAACTTTCAAGAATTTTCGGTTTAAAGTTTATGTCAAAATAGTTGCAAGACGAAGTTTTAAACATATATATGTGGGCGTACGAGCAAAAGGGTTCCAGTAGTGGGGTATTGAGTTAAGACTATATTCGGATTTCACATAGTCAGTAGTAAAAAGTTTTGTATTTTCACTTTTTATTGGAACATATTGGACAAGTTGTATAGTAAGGTACCTGTAATGTCCACAGTGATGCCAGACTGACTTGATTACACGAATAACATGTAACTTAGACGGTTCCCTATCCTTTTGTATAAAAACTTTAGACATAATATAACATGGCATACTTTTGCTTATCCTAATTATATTTACGCATAACAGCTTACGCATTTTTTTTTTGCATAATTACTCTAATCATAATAATGTTTAAGCATAACATTCTAAAGCATAAATTTGTTTACGCATAATGATATTAAAACATATTTTTTTAACCATATCAAATACGCATAATAATTAACTCCCAAAATGTTTGACACTAATACACATATTTAAAAAATATAAATAAATAATTCATATTCTATGTATGGTTTTAAATTTTTTCTGGCTCCTCGCTGCGCTTGCGCGCTCGCGCTCGCATTATTAATTGTCTCTCGTTTTCTGTCAAAAATGTCGTCGCTCGCACTGTACTGCGCTCGCACTATGCTGCTTTCTGTCAGCTAGGTTCTTGATACCCTGGGAGCCAGGTATTTTTATTAGGTAAAAATAATGAATATAGGTACTTCGGAACTTGCATATTTGAAAGCAATTGCTAAAAATATACACCAAAATAAAACAATAATAATAAAAAAAAAAACATGCCTACCTTGTCAAAAAGTGATTATAGTCAGATGCATGATAATTTGTAATGCATACAATCAATTGTAATCACTACAGTTACACTACAGACAGTTACATAATATTATATATAATAAATCATTTGCATGAAAATTCAAAATAAAATATGTAAAAATAACTCAAATTTGTTGCCGTTATTCCTATCATTTTTATGTCTTAATACTATTATTAAGATATAAAAATAATAGGAGATGAGGGTAGGCGCCATTGCTACTGTTAACATCGTACTCCGTATTATTATAAGTTTTAAAAAACAAAATAAGTGCAGAAACTTAGTTAAAAGAAGAAAAGTGTTTAAAGACCCAGAGACTAGTATCATACATTGTAGACTCTGATAAATAACAAGTTAAAGACACATAATAGTGAAAATAACTCGAGTGAAAGAAATCGTCACCGAGTGCAACATTGCGATCATTCTTAAACAATAATTACCGTGAAGAATAGACTTGTGGAAAAGTGTAATAATAGATATATTTAAACAAAAGAAAAATTAACCGGGACTACATATTATATAAAAGAAGTCTACCCAGACTATGTCCTGAAGAAAAGGAGAGAGTTACAAGAACAAGTCAGGATCGAAAGAGAAAAAGGGAACTCAGTAATGATAAAATACGATAAATTAATAATTCTTAAAAATAATACGAGTTCATCTAACAACAATAAAATAATGCTTTCAAACTCTCCAGAAAACTATCCCAGCGAAGACCACAAAACACAGAAGAAGAAGAATAAAACAAGAACATATGTACATGACTTACAAAGATCCAGTCTATCCGAGAGGCCAGTAAAACCAGGATTGTTGAACTATTTTAATCCGAAAAATGGAAACAACACCCCGAAAAATCAAACATAATCAATAACCCACCAACAACAATACCCCCTCTCACGTGGAAAATACACAAAAAATGACTTTGAGGAACGAAACACATCTCCCAATCCGGCCGGTCACCGTGGGAGAATTAGACCAAAACCCTCCAGCGGTAAAAACTTAAATTATATAAACCCACAAATAATAAATCTTCTTTATACACCGTGAAATTTAATTGGTTGTTTTCCCGCGGCAGAACGACTTGCCTTAAGGAGTACTTTCGAAGCATAGAGTTAAAGTAAAAAAATAACGATGTTTTTGTTTTAAAATAATTTAAAAAATATTCATCAACTCGAAAAAGTGAGTTACAATAGTAACTTGTAGGTACTAGGTACTACTCGCGTCACCACCGGCAAAGAAAAGCGATGCACAAGATAACGTTCAAACCAAAATAAACTCTCGCACGTAGTGATACGTCATAAAATAGTTTGCAAGGAACAATACCACCGTTAAGCCGACAAAGCAAATACCGATTTATTAAATGTTTAAAGTAAAATAAGCTCTCGCGTGTAGTAATACGGCATAAACTAGCCCGCGCGCAACATTATCAAACGGAGCCGCCTTCGAACCTAATCCTTTTGACAGTGATCCTGACCTACTTAGCACCCGGGTCAACGCCCCGCTGTCGTTCGGCCGTAGATATCGGGAGGTATTACTATTGGTTCGTGATCGCTTTCGAGTTAAGTTTTTCACAATGCTAAATATGCCAGTTTTTGTTTCTAATATTTTACATAACTACGAAACGATTGTATTACATAGAAAAAACCATTTCGCTGCGGGAAAACAACCATTTAAATTTCACGGTGTAGTACTCTGGAGGAGGCCTTCACTCACACGACGTGTGAGGTTCATGCATGGTTTAGCAGGATTTTGAATAGTTTTAAGTATATTTATTTGTTATTTTATTGTTATAAATTAAGCAATTAATCAAATTATTATATTTTAAATTTCACAGTTAATAACTAAAATTATTTTATTTTACGCAATTGATTGAATTATTTTATTTTAAATTATGTATTAATGCAATTTTTATTACACATGTTGGTCACATAAATCTGCATAATAATACCTATAATAATTATCAATTAAATTAATCAAAGTTTTATTATGAATGATTTGTTATACTAAGGAATTTCAATGAATTTAATATGATTATTTTTGGTAAAAAAATGTCATAGAATCGACCGTTTTACAAATTAAGTAAGGAAATTAATAGTTTTAAGTATGAAATTATTTTTGTCCTAATTTATTTATAAATGCAATTCTTTAAAAATCACAGTATTTATTTTGAATGATTTGTTATAACAATGAATGAAATATTTTGTAAAACCTACACTATTATTTTTACTGTTCTGAAGCAATGATTTTAATGTGATTTTTATATACAAATTGAGCGAATAATATTTGCATAGTTTTTGATTATGAGTCTGTGAAACAATGTTAATAAATAATAACTACTAACTCACTTTTTTTTTTTTTTTTTTTTTTTTTTATTTATTTAATACTATTATGCTAATAGTCATTAGGGCTAGTAACATTATGCGAAATAAAATTATGCTGAAACAAATTAGTTTTCAAGATAATTATGCCAACAAAAACTGTATGCAAAAAAAAATATGGCAAAACAAATTATGCCAAAACAGTTATGCCAAAGTATATTAGGAAAAAGAACATTATGCGAAAACAAGGAATCCCAACTTAGACATAACCAGTGGAATCACAGTTTACCATGGTAAACTGTACACATCTACCATTTAGAGCATACTGGCGTGATGGTACTCGTATGTTAAGAAATGGTGTAAACCAAAAACAGACATACGATTGCAGCAATCCCGAGAGATTTGCCTTCATTTATTGAGTTATGTTGTGTATCTCCAAAATTCTTCATCAGATCTTTACCAAATTTAAATGGGACCATCTCGGAATAAACTTCTTTCGAAAACAAAAAGAATTTTTCCCGAACATAATAGAAAAAATAATATTTAAACATCTGAATTGAGAACTTCCTCCTTTTTGGGAAGCCGGTTAAAAACTGGCACATTCTTTTTTAACCGACTTCAAAAAAAGGAGGAGGTTCTCAATTCGTCGGAATCTCAGAAAGTATCATTTGGTGAAGTGGAACTGATGAAGAAGACCACAGATGGCCACTGGAACTCCGAAATGCTAAATATGTCACGGGCATAAGATATCTCGAATAGTTAACCGACTATAATGAAGCAAATACTTATAAATAAATGGTACTGATGAAAATGGCACCATCGAACTGATCTGATGATGAAGCCGGAAGGTAGGCACTGGAACTCTTATATAAAACAATGTACCCTAGTCGTGTTTGGGCTTATTGGAATCGCCATGAGATGTACTTTGGCTATAAATGATAATCATGTTAATTGGAGGTACCTACCAAAACTAAAAAGAGAAAAATAAAAACTTTTTAACAAAAAATCAAACCGACTTCCAGAACAAAAAACTACAAAGCAAAAAATAAATTTCTTTTCCGAAGTCGGTGTCGAAAAACGGGTAACAATGTACAAAAGACATTTTAATTTGAAAATGTACTTGTGTTTTTATGAGGGCAACTTTACAAAAGTGCATAATTATATATACTAAAACTGGACCCTTTCCGTTGGACGCCCACATATAGATCTAGTAGTTGCAAGGGAAACTGTTGAGAATTAATTGTCCCGGGATTAATTCAAGGATAGAGTCTAGTGTAATTGGCTTTTTACCATTTCATAAAATAGCATCACGCCAGTACGCTCTTAAGGGGTACACAGATCTCTCATTTCACCGGTTATGTTCAAGTTTCATGCTATTCGGGCAATCTATTCTGGCGTTATAGGTACCTTAACTAAACAACTTGCCTCTTAGGTAGGTACAATTAAAAAGAGAAAAATAAAAAAAACTTTTTTCCTTTTTTGAAGTCGGTAGTATTTTTTTGCAAAAAGTTTTATTTTATTTATATAAGGAAAAACAAACAGTAGCACAATAAGAAATAGTCATACCATCTTAAATATTACATTTATACAATTATGCTACCGACTACTTTCTCCACAGATTACTATTTAAAATATTTAAAACTAGATAGTAACACAGATACAACGGTTATTGTCCTAGAACTCATATCTGAATTTGTAAAAATAAATTATATAAACACAGAGAAAGTAAATTTGTGTGCGTGTATTACACATTACGTTATTATATATTAATTTGTTGATCCTTTAGGGTTGCTCGAATTTGAAAGAAAAAACGAAAAAAAAAAAAATTATTTCCGCCAGACACGACGCATACCATAAAAATAACAAAATCTCTCAAATACAATGTATGCGTCACAACTACGCAAAACGGTCATCGGTCAGAATAATGCTGGGACTCGTGTGCGAGACAGGGCTGGTTTTCAGCGATAGCCGGTGTCGACTGGGTGCTGGTTTGCTACTTAAATGCATTTTTACTATACACTCATACACACTCCTGTGTCTGATGCTTCGGGCAATATAAGTAAGATCTAAACTATGGCTTTTGTAGAGTTACCAGCACCATAGCACAATGAATAACCAAAACTTAAAAAAAATAAATGACAAAAAACGAAAACAGGAACACCGACTTCCGAAATTTAAGTTTTTTTTTCACTTTGTTGTTGTTCCGTATGGTGCCGGACGTAAAGAATTTCATCATCCCATGTCTTCCCGTGGGTGTCGTAAGAGGCGACTAAGGGACAAACCAGAGAATGGGCAGCAGCGTTCTCTGTGCTTCTATAACAACCATACTGCGATCGCCAACCCGCCTGCCAAGCGTGGCGATTATGGCAAAACCCCCCCAATGAATAGCACAAATAAAAAATGGCCCCTGGTACCCGGCAGCTTGCCTACCCTCGACTACGGTAGCGGTCGAGGCTACGGCATGGCAAGGGGTGCTAAGAATCTCCGGACGAGATCCGGCTACCCCAACAATCACCGACGACTGGACCTGGCAACGTACAACACGCGCACACTTCGGACCGACGAGAAGGTCACCGAACTCGAGGAGGAACTGAGCAGGTTGCGATGGAGTATTATAGGGTTATCTGAAGTCCGAAGAGAGGGGGAGGACTCGATAATCCTCAAATCCGGTAACCTGCTCTATTTCCGAGAAGGTGACCGGCAGTCCCAGGGTGGTGTCGGGTTTATCGTCCACAAGTCCCTTGTGAACAACGTGGTGAAGATCGAGAGTGTGTCGACCAGGGTGGCGTACCTTATACTCAGAATATCCTCAAGATATTCGCTGAAGGTCATACAGGTCTACGCCCCAACCTCGACACACCCCGACGATGAGGTAGAGACCATGTATGAGGATATCTCCAGAGCCATGCATGGTTTCAAAACTCACTTCACCGTTGTCATGGGGGACTTCAACGCGAAACTGGGCAAACGAGACGAGGATGAGCTGCAAGTGGGGCAATTTGGAGTTGGACAACGGAACCACCGGGGTCACCTACTGGCCAGTTTTATGGAGAAGGAGGGCCTCTATATGATGAACTCCTTCTTCAAAAAGCGTGAACACAGGAAGTGGACCTGGCAGAGCCCCGATGGTGCAACAAAAAATGAGATCGACTTCATCATGTCAACCAAGAAGCAAATGTTCAATGATGTCTCTGTGATCAATTCGGTGAAAACCGGGAGCGATCACCGCATGGTAAGAGGCACATTGAACATTAATATTAAGCTTGAAAGGTCTCGACTGATGAAGTCCACGCTCCGGCCAGCACAGATCCAAGTCCAAAACCCCGAGAGCTTTCAGCTCGAACTCCAGAATCGTTTCGAGTGCCTAGGGAGCTCCGTGGATGAATATAGCAACGGGTTCGTGGAAGCTGTCCATACGGTCGGGTCTAAGTTTTTCAAGACCCGTCGTACAGATAGAAACAAAAAGCTCTCAGATCACACCCTCAAGCTTATGAAGGAGAGGCGTGAGATGATCCTGCAGTCTTCAGATGAGGCGTGCAAATACCGGCAGCTCAATAGACAGATCTCTAAATCCTTGAAAAGAGACCTCCGACGCTTCAATACCGAGCGTATTAAAGACGCTATCGAGCGAAATAAAGGCTCCAAGGTGTTCTCAAGGGATCTGGCTATTGGGCAGAGCCAACTCATGAAACTGAAGACCGACGATGGCAGGATCGTATCCGCCAAACCGGAGCTTCTTAGGGAGATCGAGACATTCTATGGGCAGTTGTACACTTCGATCAGCAAGCCCGTTGCGAGTCTAGCAAACGACCCAAGAGCTAGATTGACCCGACACTATACCGAAGATATCCCGGACGTCAGCCTGTACGAGATTAGGATGGCTCTGAAACAGCTCAAAAACAACAAGGCGCCGGGTGATGACGGAATTACGGCCGAACTCCTGAAGGCGGGTGGAAAACCGGTCCTTAGGGCCCTTCAGAAGCTGTTTGATTCCGTCATACTCGAGGGCAAAACGCCACAGGCATGGTGCAGGGGTGTGGTGGTACTCTTCTTCAAGAAGGGCGACAATGCCCGGTTGAAGAACTATAGGCCCATCTCACTTCTTAGCCATGTCTACAAGTTGTTTTCAAGAGTCATCACGAATCGTCTCGCGCGCAGGTTTGACGATTTCCAGCCCCCCGAACAAGCCGGATTCCGAAAAGGCTTTAGCACCGTAGACCACATACATACGCTGCGGCAGGTTATACAGAAGACCGAAGAGTATAACCTGCCTCTCTGTTTAGCGTTTGTGGACTACGAGAAAGCCTTCGATTCGATAGAGACTTGGGCTGTACTGCAGTCTCTCCAACGGTGCCAGATCGACTACCGGTACATTGAGGTGTTGAAGTGTTTGTACAAAAACGCCACCATGTCAGTCCGTCTTCAGGATCAGACCTCGAAACCAATCCTTCTCCAGCGCGGCGTGAGACAGGGAGACGTCGTTTCTCCGAAACTGTTCACTGCTGCGCTGGAGGATGTCTTCAAGGTTCTGGACTGGAGGGGGCTGGGCATCAACGTTAATGGCGAGTACATTACTCACCTTCGGTTTGCCGACGACATAGTGGTCATGGCTGAGACCATGGAGAGCCTCAGTAAAATGCTCGATGACCTCAGTAGAGCTTCCGAAAGAGTGGGTCTTAAAATGAACATGGACAAAACCAAGATCATGGTGAATGCCCATGTAACACCCACTCCTATCAAGGTCGGAGACTCTACTCTCGAAGTTGTAGACGATTATGTCTACCTGGGACAAACGGTCCAGTTGGGTAGGTCCAATTTCGAGAAAGAGGTCAACCGTCGAATCCGACTCGGCTGGGCGGCGTTCGGGAAGTTGCGTGGTATCTTCTCGTCCAATTTACCGCAGTGTCTCAAGACAAAAGTCTATGACCAGTGTGTGTTGCCAGTGATCACCTATGGGACCGAGACGTGGTCGCTCACAATGGGCCTTATCAGAAAGCTCAAAGTCACCCAAAGGGCAATGGAGAGGGCTATGCTCGGAATTTCCTTGCGTGATCACGTCAGGAATGATGATATCCGCAGGAGAACCAAAGTTACCGACATAGCCCGAAGAATTGCCAAACTTAAGTGGCAGTGGGCAGGGCACATTGCTCGCAGAACGGATGGCCGATGGGGCCGAAAGGTTCTGGAATGGCGACCGCGAACCGGAAGACGATACGTTGGAAGGCCTCCCACTAGGTGGACTGATGACCTGGTTAAGGTTGCGGGAAGGCGCTGGATGCGAGACGCACGGGATCGGTCAATGTGGCGACGCCTGGGGGAGGCCTATGTCCAGCAGTGGACGTCTTTCGGCTGAAATGATGATGATGAATGATGATTGTAGTGTTTTTGGAAGTCGGTTGTATTTTTTTGTAAAAAGTTTTTATTTTTCACTTTTTTGTTGTGGTAACATAGTGGGCAAGTTCTGTGGTAAATTACCTGAACGCCAAGAATAGAATAACCGAGAGTAAACCAGGGTGAACTACTAATCATTTAGAGCGTACTGGCATGATGTTATGTTATGAAATGGTGTAAGCAATAAACAAACATGCTATTCCAGCAATCCCGAGAGATTTGCAGTCTTTTTTTGAAGAGTCCTGTTGTATATCTCCGAAGTTTTCCATCAGATCTTTACCAAATTTAAATGGGACCAATTCGGGAAAACACCCTATCAAACAAAAAAAAAAGAAATAAATAAAAAAGTCGGTCGATAATTGACGGAGAAATCAAATACAAAAGAAAACAAACATAAAATCGAAGGTAGAACCTTCTTCTTTTTGGAAAGTCGGTTAAAAATGAACATAAACTGTGAATTGTGGAAATTTGACGGTAAAAAATCTGCTAAGCCGTTATTGCTAATTCACACAAACACACACACGCTATTCTACACATCAAAAATTACCTTTCGGACATAATACCATTTCAATAACTACAGCTTGTGATGTGTGTGATTGTGTTGACTTCAGTGTGCCCTGGCAGTTGAGTGTGTCATGCTCTCTCTAATGTCTCTCTGATGGTGGCACATGTGTTGGATCATTCGGTTCCCTTCATGATGGTTGAGCTGAGTGGTGCCGATCCATGTGTCATATTCGTGAACGGGCGCCGTCAGTTGGGATTGGTCATATCTTAGCTGCCTCCGCCTGTTTTTAATTACCTATTTATTGTATTTTTAATTGTTTGTTTTACTCTAGACGCTTTTAAGTGCGTTTTTTTTTTTTTTTCTTCTTATTCACATATATGTATTTTTCCTACAAGATTATTGTAACCAAATACTTGTAAAACACATTTTTTTTTTAAAAGAGTAAGTTTGGAGTTTCTTGTCCGTTCTTCTCCATAACAAGCTACATTTCCGAATGGACGGTAGAATCAATTATTATTACATTTAATTTTTATTTTTGACGCTGGAAAGTGCCGCTTAATGGCCTAATTGAATAAAGAAATTTTGATTTGATTTGATTTGAATGTACATACCGCGCCCTGTAATTTATATGGGCACAGGTGCTCAAAGTATTGAAAAAGCATTTTTAAATGTTGCCTTATTTTGACATTGGATTTAAGACCTGCACTTACGTATGCTTGTTTATAGATTAGTATTTTGCACTTGAAGTACACTTCTGTATAGTTTTTTTTTTCAGTCATGGGTATTCATCCTTCCTGCATATGTGTTAATGTAAAACGAATAGACACTGCTTCTGTTTTTATTATTTCTACATTATTTTCAGATACAAGCTTAAATAAAGTATGTATAATCATCATCATGTCATGTAATCTTCTTATGAGACTGGAACAGCGCCGAATGCTTGGAAGCAAGCCAACGTACAGCCCGTGCCCAAGAAGGGCAGTCGTGCTGACCCGGCCAACTACAGACCCATCTCTGTAACGTCCATACTCTTGCAGAGTATGGAACACGTTCTTAATAGTAAGCTCCTGGCATACCTAGAAGCTAACGACATCCTTAGCGACCGACAATACGGCTTCCGTCGAAATCGGTCCACTGGGGATCTTCTAGCGTATGCCATTCACAACTGGAGTGAGGCCATCGAGAGGCATGGAGAAGCGCTTGCCGTCTCCCTCGACATCTCGAAGGCTTATGATAGGGTCTGGCACGAAAGCCTTATTGGTAAGCTTCCGTCATTCGGTCTGCCCGGTGGTCTGTGTGACTGGATTGCAGACTTCCGGAGGGGCCGGTCCATTTGAGTAGTTATCGATGGCTGCTCTTCGGATCTATTGGATATTAATGCCAGGGTCCCTCAGGGGTCGGTACTCTCATTGACATTATTCTTGCTGCACATATATTAACTGCTAAAACCCACCTTTGGGTATGCAGATGACAGCACTGTTTCTGAGAGATACTTGTCCAACTCACGGGCTACTGCGGGCCTCAGGTCCGGTCTTGCCGTGAGGCCATGGTGGAGCGCTTGAGTTTGTCCTTGGAGGCAGTCTTCGAATGGGTTGATGCCAATCTGGTCAAGTTCAATGCCGCCAAACACAGGCGTGTCTCTTCTCTGCGAAAAAGAGCCAATTTCACCTGGCTCCATCTTTCCGAGTTGTAACCGTACCGATAACGGACCATCTTGAGCTTCTTGGCGTAACGTTGACATCGACACTCAATTTTGGCCCATACATTGAGGCAAAGGCTCAACTGGCTGCCAAAAAGTTGGGCATTCTTGCGAAGGTGAGACGGTACTTCACTCCAGAACAGCTGCTTAAGTTGTATCAAGCGCAAGTTCGATCTTGCATGGAATACTGTTCTCATCTCTGGGACGGATCTGCTAAATACCAGTTTGATGCACTAGAGTCAATCGAAAATCGGGCCAAGAGGCTCATCGGCAATGGCAATGGCTTCAAAGCTCTTGAACATCGTCGTCGAGTTGCCGCAGCTTGTCGGTTTTTATCGGTTACATTTCGGGATGTGTGCGATGGAATTGCATGATCTGATTTCGCCTAGCCCGTTTCATCATCGGACTACAAGACGTACTGTGATGCACCATCGCTACATGGTGGAAATCCCACCCATAAGCACTAAACGTTTTGGAAATACTTTCACTATGCGTACAGTTAAGGAGTGGAATTCCCTGCCGGAGTCTGTGTTTCCAGATAGCTACAACCTCAGGTCCTTTAAGTAAAGAGTGAATAGGTTACTTCTAGGCAAGCGTGTTACACCGTCGACCACATCATCGCTTACCATCATGTAAGATAGTGATCAAGCGCGAGTCAATCAAGAATAAAAAAAAAAATGTCACGACACTCCCATTATGACATTTAAGAAAATTATATTCCATATTGTCTTTTTTCCTATAGTTTTACCTACTTTTTCATTTCCTGCTTTCTTAAAAACTCGGGTTAATTTCTGAATTGAGTGTTGTCGTGTCAAACCCTATTGTAGTGCCAAATTTTGACAGGCTTTCAGGCTTAAATATAGTTTGACAAATACAGAACATCACAATGCTTAATTCAGAAATCGTTTGTTAATTTTTATCTAATTCTCAATAAGTCCCGCTTTCTAAAGACATTTTTTTTCCAATAGGTTCTAATCTAGCATCCTGCTTTCTGTATTATTTTATCAATCAGCCTAATCTTTCGTTCTCCTCCATTTTCAAAATAAACAATATTATTGTTGAAGGTACCGCACTCAGATATATTTCAAGCACCACAAATACTGCAGATGTCTTCACAAACACACGTCTGAGCTCACGACTAATTAGTGCTCGCCCTGATTCCTTTCCGCATCTTAGTGGTGAATACTGTGAGTATGGGATGTTACTCGTAATACATTATAAGCAGGATATGTGGCTTTACAACAATGGCTTGTTGAGGGAGCTTAAGAGGTATGACTATTTTAGGAGATTCAATGGGAAATTGATAGGATAGGATCTAATATTTTCTTTTTTTTGTTTATTTCAAGCACATTATTTTAACAAGTGCCGGCTTAAATTGATTGAAATAGAGGACTAAGACTTAATGAACTAATATCAGTGGTAGCAATTGTCTGAATTATAAAATGTAAAGCATTTAAGAAAGAGAAGGAAATACCTTGTAGCAAATATTCCACAAACAAAAACAAGTGGTGTAGCATGCATTATGACAGACGTTCATCCTATTTGTACAATAAAGTAAACAAAGAGCTACATTTGTACACTAAATATTATTATGAATGCAAAAAACTCCTTACTAAATGGATTGAACCATTCACCTACGAGGACTTCGAAGCCCTCATGCAGCAAACATCATAATTCTGTCACCTGCACTCTACACGCACACACATAACACACACTCGCGCACACACATACACATAACACACACTCGCGCACACACATACACATAACACACACTCGCGCACACACACTTCATGCGCACTCACACACATAAACAAAGCACACTCTATTCTTAGTATTAGTTAAAAACAAATTTGTAAGATTTAGACTTTCAATTATTTCTAGTCTAATTTTAATTTTGATTGTTATTTTATTTCATTTTTTATTTTGATTTTCATTGTGAGTTTATTTAAATCTGTATTTTGAGTTTTATGCAATTTAATTTTGATTATTCTAATTTTGATTATGATTTTATTTTAATTTATAATTGATTTAATTTTTCATTTTATTTAATTTAGATTGGAATCCTAGTTTTTATTATTTTGATTTAATTTTTGAAATTAGTTATTTATTTTTATTCTGTTTTGAAATCTATTATTTTCGAAATTGTATGCTGTTAGGTACTTGTTGTAATAATATGTTTTGGAAGAGTGAGGTGCTCTACTACAGGCTATTTTTGCTTGAAAGAGCACTTCAATTACCAGATTTTGTACATACTTGTGAAGGAATAATAAATTATTTGTATTTAATACATGGTATTTTGAAATTGGTTAAGCTTGACATTACTAAGCTCAAATATTTTGGACTTTCCAACAATCATAATTGATAGAATTAAACTTTGCCTGGAGCCTGAGGTTTTAACATGTTATGCGATCAATTCGCTGAATGCTAAAAGCAACATCATAAAAGTCTTTAATTCACTTAAAACAATAAAAATGTCGCCTTAAACGCATTGCAGAACCCCTTTGTCTTGTATAGACAGAACGATATTGATTTTGGTCCGATTGTAGTCCAAAATGAATTTGATAACGTGAATTTTGACAGATGTCAAGACTAAACATTTTATCTTTTTTAACCCACTTCAAGGAGGTGATTCTCAATTCGATTGAATTATCTTACTTCTTACTAATATTATAAATTCGAAAGTTTGGATTGTATGTTTGTTAGTCAATTAGGCCAGAACGGCTGAACGGACCTGGATAAAATTTGGCACAGAGATTGATTGTAGTCTGAATTTTATCCCGGTATAATGTTCCCTTGGGATAAGAAAACACTTTTCACGCTGGCGAATACGCTGGCAGAAACTAGTTCTTAACTCAAAACTTTTTATTTATTTATTTATTATATACTTTATTGTAAACCAAGATAAAAAATATTCAAAAAGCAACATCTTATAACAAAAACAAACATACAACAGGCTTTATCACGAACCGCGATCTCTTCCAGGCAACCTAGAATAGAAAAGAGAAAGCCTGGACACAATATGGGGTTGCACTTGGTGCAAATTATAGAAAAATATTAAATACGTAGCATAATAATTTTGCTATCCTTTTAATAATATTATGTTCGTCGCTGCATTAATTACTTTATATTAAGACCTAATGTATTCAGTTGTCCGGAATATTTGCGTTGTAGGTGTTTAGTTAATTGGATCTTGAGCATTGCATTTGAATGAGGCTAGAACTTTTTATTTTATTCGATAAAATCACCGAAGATGAGAGTATGTTGAAACAATATGTATTGCTTGAAGAAATACTTAGTACGACGTTTTTGGTTGGTGAACTTTATTCAGAGCATTTGGGGTATCATAATAGCGGTGTTTATTTGAATATCATAATGCAAGCAAATACAAGTTTAGAAAATAGGGCAAACATTGTTGCCTTGCATAAGAATAGGCTAAATACAATCACAAATTTCTTATGAAACATTATTATGTATAAGTTATATTATAAAAATAAAGTGATGATGATTTTTTTTTAATGGTGCATTATATTTTTGTGTCAAGTAAGCAATTTAATCACATTTGCGTAACGTTTAGTAAGTGTTTTTTTTTATTTTTATTTTTAGAGGAGTTGTGTGATTCGTTGGATAAAGAAGTTTGAGGAAGTCTCAAGAGTCGTGCATGAAGTGGCAGACCACCGCTTATAAGTTGAAGTTTTATGGTGAATGAATATGAAAACAATGGTTTTATACCAACTATAGTCAGAATTTTAATTCGATTCCAGATTTGACATTAGCTACTGTCATTTTGTGAAATAATGATACCACATATAATAGTGTAGTGATGAACACAAAAATCGATAAACAATCAGTGTGTGTGCCATCAGTGTGCCAATTAAAGACAAAATTATTGAATTTTATTTAAATAAATACATAAATATTCATAATAATTATTTATTAATTAGTAATCGCTGCTCTATTTTATAAAAAGTTAATATTTTTGTATAATTAATATTTTTGTTAATAAATTACGGCTACCGAATGGTCTAAATGCGTATCCCATGTTGTCAAAGAAGAGGAAAACATGAGTAGGCTAGATAATAATAATAATAAATAATAAAATCGTTTATTCAGGAAAAACACATGTACAGATATGTTAATTGACAATATCACAGACACATTTATAATAAATGTTACAGAAAGTGACAGCGATAGCGATAGCGATGACGGCGAAAATATATAAAATAAATTATAACCATAATACATCTGTTTTATTTGTCATGTTTCTTCATGATCACATTTTTTTATTTATTTCACACACAATTATAAAATAAAAGTCTCAGATCGTTAATTAATCGTCAAAACCAAATTATCGGTTCAGAAATATTTAATTTCCTGGGGGGTTACCACAAGCTCTTAGAGCGGTATCAATTTGACCTTGTTTCACGTTTTCGTACCATGACGTCGTTTAAGAAAGCTCAATTTGATAACGCTACGAAGTTTGCTTTTGTTTAGGTTTTGATAATATTTGGATACCGATTTTCTTATAGTTCATTCAAAATTCAAACCACAGCCTGCTTTTTGACAACCAGCGATATCGTTTTTACTACAATTTTTGGTTTTGTTTGACAGTTAAAAAATGTTGCTTTGGCGGGCTCGATTTATCAACATTTTCCAAAATATATACAAAAATTATCACTTCCGTGATCATACGGTAAGTAAAACGTATTTATTTACGCATTTATTGGATACATAACCTCTGCCAATCCCTACAGAGCTACAGGCATCATGTTATGTTATTACCTATCTACGTAGGTAAACTTGTCGATTGATTTGTGTATCTCATGCGATTTTAACATATGTGGCCTAAATTTCTTGTTTGATTCTAGGTGGCGAATACATTATGAATGGCGAGTAAACCCATGAAATCATGGAGGGCAGTGCAGACGCTACGTGAGCCATCGCAACCTACTACCGCCGCGCCGTCAGCTTGTGTCTACCGACAATAAGCACAATGCTTGGGATAGATAACCAAAACAGCAGCACATGATATAATTAAAGGCTCTAAGTGTATAAAACTGTTCGAGTTCGAGGATAAATAAGAAATAAAAGAAAGCTGATAGAGGCCAACAAACGCATCGTGAAGCTGAGGGAGCTAAAATATATGAAACCTGTAAAACCTACGTACGACGAACGAAGAATGCATTTGGTGTTTTGTGATGCGTGTGCTAGTGTCTCACGTTATTGCTTATGGCTGCTTTGCTGTATTAATCCTTAATGTGCTTGTGATGAATGCCTAGTATTGTTGTGTGATAACCATGGACATAATCTCAATGGTGGTAGATAACTGATAACCATCTGCATCTTACCCGACTGCGTTAACAATATTGTGTGTTGGTTTGTGCACCTACTGTGATGTAATCAGGTAATAAATGTTTTTGCAGCTGGAGAATCAATATACTTTTATACCCCACGTGTTGTACATTATTTATTATTATCGTCAAACTCATCCATTCTACTTACCCTGAAAATGTTCAAACAAACTCACGCCTCTTTCCCATGTGGGCAAGCAGAAACTACAACGCCACCTGCTACGGTCCTAACATACTACTTTTGCTTCATTTACATCCATACATCTAGTCATACGAGGATACCGGTAATGAGGCCCTCAGCCTCTGACAGCCCACCTGACCTTTCTGGAGAACATTACTAATTAGATCCGTGTATGACCTAGGACGTCCCCTACCGGGTGGCGTTTTCACTCACATCTGCCTTGTAAATATCTTTTCTTAGTCGCCTTTTATTCATCATATAACTACCTATATTTAGAGGTATTTACTATACTTAGTTAATTTATACGTAATACGTAGGTATGCCTATTTTAAAAAACCCCATCTGCACGCTGATAAAACAACGAAGTTTATGTAATACCTACCTACTCATGAAAGCACCTTAGTACATAAAGTGATAGTTAAGTACATCTAATAAAATTGACTAGTAAGTACCTAAGATAACTAAACAGATTGTAAGTAAATGTCGAAGTATAGTACCTAAGTGTAATTACTTCTTGTTAGATATTAATTAGAGTTGTAATTATTTTGTTTTTTATCTAATTAGCATGTACAAACTTATATAATCCTAATTCGAATGTTAAAAGATGATAAAGATAGTTTTTAAATAATTGTCATGAGATACCAATAATTACGCGCAGAACTTGAAAACATGATTTTTTGTTTGTGGAGAGTTTTGTTGAGGTTTGTGTCAAATGAAAGGTCTGGGTCTAAAACCATTTTATCCGTTTGAGTCATGTAAATCGGTCCACACGTTTCCAAGATAATCGCATATCATTATAATCAAAATGTAAACAAACCAGAATTTTTCGTTTTTGTTCTAAAAACTTTTAATTATGGTAAAATGTGTAAATTTTATTATTGTAATTATATGTACGTGGTTAAAGCCTATCATTTAAGACCAAATTTGTAAGGATTATGTAGAAAATTGAATAAAATACACGGCTCCAAAGATTTCGGCTAAGTCAAAATGAACGCAAGGATGGTCCATAAACACGCGGGCGTCAATTTGGGAATGACGGGCCATTCTTTTTTTGTTGGTCTGAGCGGGCCATATAGTATAAGAAGGGAGACGGGCCACTGGACAGATGAATTCAGTCGCAGCCAGAGATTACTATTATAAACTGGTCGCAGCTCAGCCGGAAGGAGAAAAGCCGAAATCCGCGGAACCAATTCTCAAGAAAATCCGCCTTTTATTTCTGGTTCTTTCTTCAGTCAAAAACGTGGATCCTTGGGTTGTCCTCTCGTACTACCCTACATACGCATTCAGGGGTGCGTGGTGACGTGTGCCACCAGCTGAGTAAGTAGGGAACGCACGACAAACATAAGTGGGATACTGTCCCAGCGGGGGCGACCGTGGATAGGTACTTACAACATCCAGGCACCTTACCGCCACCGCAACAATATATATATGTGTACACATTTTACTTAATGTTATCTCTCCACTACCTTTGATAAATAAATCTGGTCAACATGACGAAACCAACTAATGCTGTCTAATTACATCAAACACTACAAATACTTCAATAAAATAAAACTTATCACTGTTTTTAAACACAATTATTTATTAGGTAGGTCTACTTTGAACAGAAAATGCATTACTGATAAAGGGAATAAGTCATAGTTAAATTAACATATTTCAACGAGCTCCATGCTGGACACATCATTGTTTTCTTACACTCCAAGGTACATAGAACATTTGTAGTAGTCTAACCCCATGCTAACCTGTTTTATTTCAAGGCGGTTCTGGGGCCAAAATAGAAAGCGCTGGTTTAATTAAGTTCTTTAGCAAATTAGGATAAAACTGTAACTTAGAAAGAAAGAAAAAGTGTTTATTTGCCACAAAAAAAAACATACAAATTCATCGTCTCACTTTCTTCATTTCTTACTATTAGGTGCTTAAATAATTTACTGATTATTTCAGAATATTTCTGGTTTTTGATGACATATACATGATGTCATGACTGTTCTCTAGAAACCAGGCCTATTACATAATATTTTTTTGGCAGTGGACAATGGTACTTTTTCTTACTTTTAGTAATGGTAAGGTTTTTCATTGTATATAACCACAACAGAGTTGGGCTCTTGTTTGGCAAAATTGTGGTGAACTGATGAACAATTTTTCATATTTGTAGGTATCCATTTCTGAGTGATAATCAATGGTGAATGGTGAAGATGATGGCTTCTTCCTTTCATCTCACCTCCATTCAAAAAGCCAGTATCTGATCCTGTAGACAAATAATGAAATATGAGTCCTGAGTTTTATAGAGTAGGCAGGTGATAGCTGAAAAACAAGATACGTTTATTTGACAGTCACAACCCACCAGCAACAGTGTAAATGACAGTAATGAAATACCGAGACAAATTGCAATAAACTTGGCCATAACGAAAGGGTTACCAACTCAGCATTTGCTGGTCGTCAGACACCCAGCACTGGTTTTCAGTTGGCACCCAGAAGAAGAAAGCCTAGACCAGTATTATATTATCTGTGCCTCTGGCTAGGCTAAATGGTACAAGATGTAAACTATTACATCAAATATTATGGTGATTGTCTTGGGAACCAAAGTTTCCAAAAGGCACTTGTTTGTCTATTATTGTGTCTGCTAATTAGTACTCAAGGGGTTGAAGTAAGTTTTTGCATTTAGAATAGCATAATAATATTAACTAAAACTTACCAATACACAGTAATAGCCATTGATGTAATAAAAGGAGGTAATAGCAGATTTATTAATCCTGCGGATATGTCTTTATGATGGGGTCTTTAACAGAACATCATTATGGTTTGGTCCTGCCATACTTTGCTACGAGTGTATCCTATAACAAAATTTGAATATTGTGTTAGGTATTAACCAAAAACAGGTGCACTTAATTAATGAGTTAGTAAGTATATTGATTTATTTTCTACAAAATAACCAATCTTTTAAGAATAAGATTATAGATTACCTTCTTTAAGCTCTCTCTCTCTTTACTCTTCCTTCCTCTTCTAAATTAGCTGAAGCTCTTCTTAAAGAAAACTTTACTAAAGACATACCAATCTTTAAATTTAAACCAATATGTATTGATTCAATTAAAAACGCGTTCAAAAGTCTCAATAAAAAAAATACTGAAGACTTGTGGGGGATATCCGTTAGGGTTCTTGGAGATATTATTGACTCAATTGCTCCTGTCCTAACAGGCATATTCAATCAATGTTTGGACAGCGGCACTTTTCCTGACTTAATGAAACACAGTAAAGTAGTACCAATTTTCAAATCAGGCTGTAAGAGTGATCCTTCTAATTATAGACCTATATCCGTGCTTCCAGCATTGAGTAAAATCTTTGAAAAAATCATGCTGGAACAGATGTTGTCTCACTTCAATTCAAATGGGATACTGCATAGTCAACAGTTTGGTTTTACGAAAGGTAGGTCGACAACGGACGCGGGAGTAAAACTCATCAGCCATATCTTGGAGGCTTGGGAGAGGTCCCAGGATGCCATTGGCATTTTCTGTGATCTCTCAAAAGCTTTCGACTGCGTCGACCACAACACACTGATCTGTAAATTACACCACTACGGAATTCGTGGAAAATCTGCTGATCTCGTGCTTTCCTATTTATCAAACAGACAACAAAAAGTAAATGTTAATGGGGCGACGTCCTCCGGGTCTCTAGTCAAGATGGGCGTGCCCCAAGGTTCAATTCTCGGCCCTTTCCTTTTTCTTGTTTACATTAATGATCTCCCTTTTATGATGGCCAAATTTTCGGATATAATTCTATTTGCTGATGATACTTCGCTAATTTTTAAAATAGATAGGCAAGATACGGATGTCATAAATGTCAACGAAAGTCTAATTGTTCTCTCAAAATGGTTCGCAGCTAACAATCTTTTACTGAATGCGAAAAAAACAAAATGTCTAAAGTTCTCTTTACCAAATGTACCACAACATGACCTAAACTTAAATCTTGACGGCAAAAATCTTGAAGTTATAACGGAAACTGTATTCTTAGGGATTACTATCGATTCAAAATTGCAGTGGGGCGCGCACATTAGAACTCTTTCGGGTAGGTTAAGTTCGGCTGCATATGCTGTAAGGAAAATAAGGCAGCTAACCGATGTAGCTACAGCTAGGTTAGTATACTATGCTTATTTCCACAGTATTATGTCTTATGGCATTCTGCTGTGGGGATCAGCAGCAGAAGTTGACTCAATTTTCATCCTACAAAAGAGGGCAATCCGCGCAATCTATAAAATGGGTCCTCGCGAGTCCCTCAGAGAAAAATTTAAAGAGATCGATATACTGACTCTACCTTCACTTTATATTTTGGAATGTATTTTGTATGTCCGTAAAAATCGGGGGCTTTTCAAAACTAGAAGCGACTTCCATAATTTAAATACACGCAGTAAGCACGAAATTGTAATACCCAAATTCAGATTAACGAAAACTAGCAAGTCTTTTCTTATAAACAGTATACGCTTTTATAACAAGTTGCCAAAGTCAGTTATAGAACTGACCGATGGAAGGTTCAAAAACTACATCAAACGTATCCTTGTTAAAAAAGCATATTATAAAATCAAGGACTACGTTGAAGATAAAAATATTTGGCCTTAGCTCCTTCTGCGCATGCAGCTTCCCTGGTAACTTGTAAACGGCACAAATATGTGGATGTCTCTAACTATTCTCAATCTCATTTTTTCTTTCCTTCTTTTAATTAGACTTTTTAAAATGGTTTTCAATCATCTTTAAAGCCCTTTGCTAAGAATAGTTACAGCACTGATAACAAAATTTGTGCAACATGTTAAATTTAGTCTTGTTATACTTATTTTTATTATTTTTTACCTTTGTATAGATTCTTTTACCGATTGTTTTGTGAATGTGTGAACACTGTAGGCCTTCTAGATGCTAGTTAACATTTGTTAACTTTTTTATATAATCTTTTTCTTTTTTTTTTAGTTTCTTACGACTTATTGTCATAATTCGGGCCTACGTTGTCCCCCCATATCTAAGTACTACTAATGCTGTAACATGTAAATATTGTAAAACCAAACCATTTTTAAAAGAGTAACCATGGAGTTTCTTGCCGGTTCTTCTCCATAGGAAACGACCAACCCGAACCGTGCTCATTTTGTCGACGTTTTATAAGTGCCCATGTAGGCCTATGTGAAATAAAAAAATTGATTTTGATTTTGATTTAAGCCAAGTTAGCGGAAAGGAGCACAATGTTATTTAATTATTTTTCACGCCAGAGGACTTTATCATCTCTGTCAAGGTTTTCCGGTTGCGATTAACTTATTTACAGCTTCTTCATTATTTGTACGTGCCGCTCTGTTGTAGTTGGACAACAAATCATTTTCATTTACAGCATCCAAATAAAATTGTAGGCAAATCATTATTTATAAAAAACATGGACTTGGCTCCATATCGTCCAATTCGTCTAGGGTATAATACATCCCCTTGTCACCACGAAGAGTTTTGAAGACAGAAATTCGTGATAACATTGTGATAGCGGCAATTTTGGATAACAATCGGTCACAACTATTGGACATGTTTGTAGATATATGTAAGCGTCTCTTTGTTCATAGAATATATGGCAATCCTTTTGTCACACAACTCACAACAAACACACAACAACTTTATTGTAAATAACTTTAAAACAACGAAAATAATAAGGTACGCTTGTAAACAGAGCTCATACGACAAAAAATGGAGGTTATAAATAATCCGACCAATTTAAAAATACAAGCATACAAAGTAAAATGGTAAGATTTGTTGCACTCTTTAATTTGTTATCATAATAATAATTATGGAAAGTCAAGCCACAGGTAATAAATTATATCATACTCAGTCTTTTGAGATGCTTTACAGTGTCAGCTATTGGTTTTGATTTCATAATACTTATTTTTTCTTTAAATTTATTATATTGTTGTAAAATACACTTAAGAAAATAATAGTGTAAATGTTTGACATGCATGTTTAGTATGGTATATAATTCTATTTGGTTTTTATATGAAATAAACATCTCATGATAATTTATATTTTAAATTTTAGTGATAGCAAAAACGACATTCTAAAAACCTTTTTTTACTTCGCTAGCAATTCTATATCGGGAAATAGATAAATATTTCAAATCATTCGTTCATTCCCAACACTAATCGGCATCAATTTGATATCGTTTAACTAAGGTGAGGGTACGATAATGAAAAGTCTCAATAAGAGCTAGAAACAAAGCGTACTCAAATTGGTATTGTTTTGTAAAAGGTGGGGGTAGGTACCCTGATATACTTAGTTTACGAGAGTAAAATTATAAACGAGAAGAATCGATCCGGAAATATTCCATTTCCATATCGAATAATTTTGCAACGTCACTATTTAGTACTTCTCATAACGTTGCAACACTGAAATTGTCAAATCTGGAATCGAATTAAAATTCCGAGTATAGGCGTTTTGCTAGTGAATTCGAGACGTCATTGCGCACTGTCCACCGCGCACTCCATGCCGAAGGAAAGAAGAGACTTAATTTAGTATTTTAAATCAGTGTTTGAAATATTTTAACATGGACCACCGCCTTATCTCGGGAATGTGTTGAATTCATTTCTTAACTAATCGACAACGAACCATTTGTTTTTCTTTTACCCTCACTGGGATAATACTTCTAAAATGTTTTTATATTATTGTAATGTAAGTGACAATTTTTCTTAATGTGAATAAAGATATTTAAACCGATCTAAGAACCAATTTGTTATGTAAAAATAGTTTTAATTGTATCTTAATATGATTATTTATTACTAATTAATTGTTTGTTTATTTATTGCTGGTTGGTTTTGGAACAGGGGATGTCCTGGCAATAGTAAATATTTAGCATTGTATTGTTGAGGTTAAGCTTCAATCCTCTTAGAGAAAACGAAATAATTAAGCTACAGCCTCAATAATAATAGTTATCATATTATTATTCAAAATTAAAACATATCTAATATTATTATCTGCCTACTATTTAAATAAGTTGTAATAATATTTATTAAATCAATAAATTACTTTGTTTTCAACATCTTTTCTTTTTTAATAGTCGGGTTAAAATGGTGGGAATAAACAATATTAACAAAGGATGTATAAAAAACTTTTGTTTTTATTTTATACCTATTCTAAGATGCATTCTTTTCGCGTATCTTACTAGTTAATATTTGTTACCATGAGTATAGGTTACCGAAAATACAAAAAGAAACTTTGTGCAGCCGAAATTTAAACTCGCGTCTACTACGATTCCGCTTTAGAGTAGCACTCTCTCACAAGTCTGCCACGAGTTACGATAACTAGTATGACGAATTTTAGACTTAGTTTTGAACCGGCTCGACACGGACTTTTGTAGTTATATATAAGTGAAGCGAGTAAGTATATATTTTTATCTTTGTGTGGCGTAGACCACGCCCCTTTGCCTCGTAGACAGACTAAAAAGTGAAAAATTATAAACTTATTACTCGTACAAAAAAATACAGCTGACTTCCAAATAAAAACACTAGAAAGTGAAAAATAACTCAATATCGGTAAGTCGGTGTCAAAAAACGAAGAAACGAAAACAGGAACACGGACTTCCGAAATTGAAGTTAGTTTTCACTTTGTAGTGTTCTTATTTGGAAGTATGTTGTATGTTATGTAAAAACAGTTTTTTTTGACAAACTTCTGTAGAATGTCACTTTGTCTAGTGTAGAACTTTTCTACAGTTATACTACATTTAGTCACGTTGATGATTTGTAACCGCAATAACTAGGCATTTCTGACAAAGCTTTCGAACAATTCTATTCACAGAGCAATAACACACCAAAGAGACAAAAGTACACCGCTCAACATAAAAACGTCAGGCTCAACACAAATAGGAACTTGGGGCGACACAACTTGCGTAAGCTTCTGTACGCTTCACAAGCGAACAGACTGGTAACAGGATCGAAACGAAATCGTACTTTATTGAAACTTTTATCCCATTCTATTTTGTGTTTACGCAGTGTGAAGTTGTAGTTACAGATACGAATAGATAAGTCGGATGCAAAGTAGGTATGTGTACGTTTTCTTTTCCGGCTTTCTGGTTGTGAATTTCCATCCTTTTCTAATTTATCATGGATATAAAGTAAAAGCTGTTAAGCGTAACTTATGTGATCGAGAGATGTAGCGTTGGAAGGTCTCCGACATGGCCGGGAAGACTGATGATCTGGTGAGGATCCGCTGGTTACTGGTTGCAATGTGGCGACGTTTGGGGCTGGCTGATGGCCAGCAGTGCTGATGTATGTACCTTAACATACATCCACATATTACCCTTTTTACGATCGTAGTTCATAAAAAAATGACAACCAATAATGCTATAAAACAGATTTATAAAATATAATGTTAGCAATTGCGAAAACTCCTCATTGCCATTTCACGATTCAAACTCAACAGAAAACTTAACGACAATGAACACCTAATTGATTTTGTTGGACTCCATTCCAATTAATTACGTCAGCTTTTCTAATTAATATCAGGATAAATTTGTCATCTCGTTTCTAATAAATCATATCATCTTTCTTCCCTGTAGTAAGTGCTAAAATCGGCTTTCGTTCCTCAGTTACGGCAACGATGGTAGCTTATCGTTTTCCTTTGGAAGGATCATCTGGCCTTAATCCTTGTTAAAATTGTGAATTGTAGTCAAGATTCTTAGCTTGTGTGTTATAAGAATTACGTTGTTTTTTTTGGAATGTGAATATATTACTGGTGCTCCTCTGCCCAATCCCTCGGGGAATACAGGAATCTTGACTTACTTTAATACAGACGTGATGTTATGTTATTTTATTGTAATACCTTTCTATTACATTTACACATTTGGTATTTGCGTTACAATAATTCTAAAATAATTTTACTTAAGAAAAAGCCCATTCTAAGCTGCTGAGTTTAGACTTAGCAGCTGAAACAGAGTTGGTAGATCCACCAAATAGGAGAGGAGACGAGACGAGAGGAGAGTTGTCTTGAGTAACCAATCTGATTTCGTTATTTCCACGTCTCCCCTCCGCTTAGCTTCGGTGGAAATGGATCAAGTGGAGAGGAGAGGAGATGTCTCATTTTTCAATAGAATTATGTGCCGCGAGCGAGTAAAAGGCGCAGCAGAGCGAGGATGTGTGTAGTCGGGTGGCCGGGAGGCACCCGAGCTCGGGCGCACCATTCCCCGCTGCCTTCTCCCCGCGCCTCGCACACCCGAAAGCGTCATTCGATTGACACAGTTCATATCTCCTCGCCTCTACGCATTTCCTCTCCGCTACGCATCTTTTTTCATTTTTGGTGGCAATATCCTGCCAGCTTCGCAGCACATAATATCTCCTCTCGTCTCCTCTCCGCTTTGGTGGATAACAGGCCTTAAACCTTGAACATTTGCAAAAAGTCTCTCTATACATTGAGAAGCGGGAGGAGCTAGAGGAGGGAGAGAAGCTAGGGTAAGTTTTGGTGGGAATCGCTGTTGGTGAGAACAGCATTACCTATAAAGTGAAAAAAAAATACCTTCTGCTGTACTCGTGGTGGAGTACCGTAACAAGCAGAGCCCTAGCCAGTCCGAGTCATACACGTCCCCGTCGTTCTCCCTGGGACCTGCTGCAACCGCGCCGCCGCGCGTCCACCACCACGAGTTGCAGCCGAGCTAACGGATACAGGGCGAAGGGCGAATATTCTGCGCCCTAAAACAGAATCGACTCACTAGGGAAGATACCCGACAAGAAGCCGAGCAAATCCGTAGGCTCTAAAGCGGCAGCCCCGCTAGCGGATTAAGGCACAGTGGGCTAATCACTCGCTTGCCCGACAATAATAGATTAACGAAACTGAAACAGTAAGAAACCGGACCGATACCCTACCGACGACTTTTGGCTTTAAAACACGGACACGAATTGATATTTGGAATATAAGAACGCTTAGCGATGACAGTAGATTAGCCCAATCAGAAGCAGTAATGCTAAATTACAATCTGCAAATACTCGGTCTAAGCGAAGTGAGAAGAAACGGCTTTGGTGAGCTGAGAACGTCCAGGGGCTTGACTTTGCTGTATTCAGGTAAAGAAAGTGAGGAAGATGTGCGCGAGTACGGCGTAGGGCTCCTCCTTTCTAATTCAGCTAAGAATAGCCTCCTGGACTGGAAGCCGATCTCGGACCGAATCATGTACGCCCGTTTTTACTCGAGTGCCCGGAAGATCTCCATCGTACAATGCTACGCCCCAACTAATGCATCGCCAGAGGATACCAAAGACGATTTCTACAACGCCCTCAACGCCACCTTTAGGAGCATCAAGAAACAAGATATCGTCCTAGTCATGGGCGACCTGAATGCAAAGGTTGGGAGCGTTAACACAAACCGCGAGCGGCACATGGGTACGCAGGGGCTTGGAGTTTGTAATGAGAACGGAGACCGATTTGTCGAGTTTTGCCAGAACCACGACCTGCTCATTGGAGGAACATTATTTATATATGGGGACCACCACAAATACACGTGGAACTCACCCGATGGAGTCAATAAGAACCAGATTGACCACCTTGCCATTAGCGCCAAATGGCGTTCCTCATTGCTCGATGTCCGAAACCGCAGGGGCGCCGATATTGATAGCGACCACCATTTGGTAGTTGCTGAAATCCGACTTAAGGTTGCAGTGGCCCGTGCGGCTGGAGGTCCCGGCAAGATCGGAAGAAGGTTCGACGTGAGCAAACTGCGTGATCCAGGCATCAGTGAAACGTTCCAAATCGAGCTGCGTAATCGTTTTTCGGGACTTGATACCGGTTCGGAATCATTGGACGAGGAGTGGAAACGCATCAAAGTGGCCTATTCGGAAACCAGCTCCGTCGTTCTAGGACATAAACCCGACTCATTCTCGCGAAGACTGGATGTCACAGCACACTTGGAGCCTGATCGAAGACAGAAGAAACCTTCATCTTTGATTGCTTGAGACCCGTAATGACGCCATGCGAGCCGACCTTAATATGCAATACCGTCAGAAACGCAGAGAAATATATCGCAGCACCCGCAAAGATAGGAGGCAGTGGGCTGATGGTATTGCTGATCGTGCTCAACAAGCTGCAAACACCGGTAACCTGAAGGAATTGTACCAAGCTACCAAAACCTTGGCAGGTAACAGCAAGTATAAAAAGAAGCCGCTCAAGTCTAAAGACGGTCAGCTCATAGTGACGTCGGAAGGGCAGCTCTTACGCTGGCGTAATCACTTTGAGGTGGTCTTCCGTTTTTCAGCAACATCAACACCTGACGCGCTGCAAGTCATTTCTATACCATCCCGGCCTCTCAACATCGACACGAAACCACCGTCAGCGTCGGAAGTTGCAAGAGCAGTCCTCTCTTTGAAGACAGGCAAAGCACCAGGACTCGACCTGATAACTGCGGAAATGCTACAAGCTGACTTATCCTCCGCCGTCAACGTTCTGACGCCTCTCATTGAGAGGATATGGGCCACCGAAGAGCTTCCGGACGAATGGAACCAGGGTCTTTTGATAACTGTACCCAAGAAGGGAGATCTTAGTCAATGCGATAACTGGAGAGGTATTACGTTGCTCTCTATTCCCTCGAAGGTTTTCTGCAAGATTGTCCTGGATAGGTTATCGAAGGCCGTGGATCCTCTCCTACGCAAAGAGCAGGCTGGTTTCCGCGCAAACCGCTCGTGCACGGATCAGATCAACACTCTCCGTATCATTTTAGAACAGGCATCAGAATGGCAGAGGGAGATCTATCTCACCTTTATTGATTTCGAAAAGGCATTTGATACGCTGAAGTTTAGTTGTTCTTGACGGGATTTTGCTTCGCATTTTCGGCAACAAGCGCCGCGGGATAGAGTGGGGATTATCCAACGTCCTAGAGGACTCGGATTACGCCGATGACCTATGCCTGCTGAGTCATACCCACGCTGGCATGCAAGCTAAATTGAATGATTTAAGTAAGGAGGCGGCAGAAACGGGTTTATAAATAAACACCCGGAAGACCCAAGAGATGAGATCTGGTGTGAAGAATACTTCACCGTTGCTGATTGGCACTGAGGCAGTGGAACGCGTCCACAAGTTTACTTACCTCGGGAGCGTCGTGTCAGAAACTGGAGGTAGTGAAGAGGACATCGCTTCAAGGATCGCCAAAGCAAGAGCTACCTTCGCGCGGCTGAGACCTGTTTGGCAATCGCGGCAACTGACGCGAAGGATCAAACTCAAAATCTTCGGGTCAAATGTCAAATCCGTGCTGCTCTACGGGTGCGAAACGTGGGAGGTCACAAAAGACATCTCACGCCAGATCCAAGTCATCGTTAACCGCTGTCTTCGTCGCATACTCGGCATTTACTGGCCCGAGACCATCACCAACGTAGAGCTGTTGGAGCAATGCCACGAGAGCCCGATCGACCGCCAGATCAAGCGTCGCAAGTGGAGTTGGATAGGCCACACGCTGCGAAGGGATTCTGATCATATACCGAAGCAAGCGCTGGATTGGAATCCCCAAGGCAAAAGAAAGCGTGGCCGTCCCCGTCAAACCTGGCGTCGCACCGTGTAGGCGGAAGCGACGAGCATCGGTATGACGTGGAGCGAGGTGAAGCGTGAAGCTCAAGACCGATCGCGATGGAGGACTACTGTGGACGCCCTTTGCCCCATCCAGGGGACGTAGGACACTAAGTCAAGTAAGTCAAGTCTCTATACATTGAAGAGAAGGCTTTTAATATTAATGAATTCTAACATGAAAACATAGTTCAATGATAAATGATTTAATTTCTGGGTTTGTACAAACACTTTTACATGTCGATAATTTTTATTTTTGGAATATTTGCTAGACGTGAAGGTATTTTGAAAAATTACCTCAAATAGCACGTGGTTCGTATCAATACAAACAAGTCTCTCAAACGTTTGCATCTACCGAGTGCCTTTAAACTAAAATCCATCCATTCTAAACTTCCGCATTTATTCCAATCCCAATGCACACAAGAAAACTCCACTTGACAAAATGCCCACTCTATTTCCACAAAATCTTTGCCACAAGTAGAACGGTAAATACGAAAGACAAAACGAGACAACTCTATAAATATGTGGGCACATTTTAGGGTTCCGTGGCACCGTCATTATGCGGTAATCACACGTTCGGTCTTCATCCGAACTTGTCGGGTGATTGATCGAACCCAGTCGGGTTTTGTTCTTTTATTAACTTTCGGTTCGATCCTTTGCTTTTTTATTTTGCCGACCAAATGTAGTTGGTTGAGCTCTGTTTTATTAGTACGGATTGTTTTATTTTTATTTTGTTTAGGTCTTGCTCTGTGTTTTTTACGGATTAGGTAGAATATTAAAAGGGTCCAATATGTTGCTGGATTTTGGTAGGAAAAATTTCTAGCGGCCTTTGGCTTATTTCGATTGGTTGTGATTCTTAACTAGATTATGCCAACGAAGGCATTGATCATAATTTCATGTGTGTGTATTTGTAAAGTTTGTAGACATTCTTAGAAACAAATTTTATTCACCGTTTACGATAATGATCAATTTACAAGTTCATTCACTTTCAGATAATCACTAAAATTAACGGCCTTTAATGGAATAATTCGATTCAAAGTTTAATTAAGTTCATCATCAATTTTTCACTTTCATCTAAAATTCTTAATCAATACTAAAGTGTTTTTAATTAGGTATATTTTTATCATAGAACTTCGATACTATCGGGAGTCGATAAAACTGTAATTATCAAGTAATTGATTAATTATGTAAATCGTTAGTTACCAACTCAGCCTTTGAAATAAGATTCTAAGTAAACTAATAAACCTAGTTTCTTGAAATATTTTAAAACTAGTACGATTTTTAGTTTTAAACATCTAGACCTAAACTACCTTGCTTGTCTAGTTTTCGGAAAGATGAATTCTAAGCGTGATGTCCTTTGTTCATTTTTTATTTCTGATCCGAATTTTAACCATTATGAATTTCGCAGAAGTAGCTTTATGTCAGATTTGTACCCTGTTCATGGTACTGGTCTCATCTGCCATTACGTGGAATCTGTCGCTGGAGTTTAGACTCATTGCGTTTTTTAATTGATCGCCACTTTCAATCCGGGCTTTCAGGTGTTGCAGTAGTTGGGAATACTGTGACAGGCTGGTTCCAATAATGAAAGTCAGAACAGCTCAAAAAAGACTTGCTTTTTTTATTATATCACAGAAAGCGATGCCTGATTCCACCATTAATTTAAATACTACAGGCACCAACCTCAGTCCCAAGTGGAACACAAAGCTTCACTGGTATTGGCAATCTATCTTAACCCGTGATTAGCGCCGAACGCTCAGCGGATTCACCGGCGACAGTTTAAACGGGCACACCATTGAACAATCAGTTTATGAACTGTATGTTATCCTGGAGATTGAGTTATTGAAGAGAGGTAAGGAAAGGTAAATCTTGTTTAGAAGAATATGTTCTTGCTTTTTCCAACTTCACCATATCAGCAGATGTACGGAAAATTATCAAAAATTAAATAAATGCCAAAGTTTGCCAGGTTTTCAGGTTAAACTAGAGATTTTCAAATACTCAACCTGAAAGTCTTTATTTTGATATTGGGGTATAGACTTTGCTTCAACTCACAAACAAATAGTCATCTTTTTCTAAACGCCATGGGGCACAAAATATATTAACCGTGATTGGTGCCGAACGCTCAGCGAATTTACCGGTGACAGTTCAAACGGGCACACCATTGAACAATCAGTTTATCAGGACAAAACCATATGACCGCTAGATATTGCTACAACTAACGCCATGAATTCAAAAATATAGACAACGCCTGATGCACAAAATTCATAATTTCAGTATACAGGCTGAAATTTTAAGGTGTGATCATATTTCAAAAACTGCAATGAAAGTTGTTAATTTACATGGGTAGACTTCCTTAGAGAATGTTGTTAATTTACATGGGGTAAATTAACAACATTCTCTAAGGAAGTCAGAGGCAAATCCCACAAAAAAAACTGGTTTTCCATCCAAGTTTTCGTTAGCTGAACAAAATTTGTATGAGTGATACTTTTTTTTTTATAAAGAATTACTCTTCTTCGTCGGTATACTTGACTTGACTTTTTTTTTTTTTTTGGTACAATCCCACCGCACTATTCCCAAACCACTGCAACTCCTGAAAGCCAGAATCAACAGTGGCGACCACCAGAAAAGCGCCGAGGCAATGAAGCTCGACGAAGTCCCGGAGAATGAATTTAACTGTCTTGGATCCCGCAACGAAATTAATCAGAAAAGAAAATGGAGGAGTAAGAAAAACACAAATTTCCACTTCCCTCCATATCAAGCAGGAGACAGAACAAACAAGACCAATAGGCACAAAGGGTCGTTTACAACTGGGATAAGCCCAGTTGCCAAGCACCACGGATAAAAATTTGCATTAATATTAATGGGTCCTAACATTGTGAGCTGTTATATTTGATTCCAATAATAGGTATGGCAAAAGCGCTTGAACGCACGGAAATTTGTTCTAGTTTCCACAAGGTCCGTATAGTAAACGGCTCCTGATACAGCCTGTACATTATTCAACATAGTATTGCGTTCATTCTGCCAAAGAATACACTCCCATAAGATATGATGTGCAGATTGTATATATTCACAGTCAGATGTAGAACACTGACATAATGGCGAGGCAACAAGCTTGAAGGAAAATAATTTACTTTTAAAGTTACCATGCCCTGTGAGAAATTGGGCAACACAGTGATCCACCTCCAGCCACGTCCTGGCCAGCCGCACGCGAACGGATGGAAAGAATTGGTGGAGGTGTCGGCCCTTGATGGAATTATCCCACCTACATTGCCATTCGGATAAAAGTTCCTCCCAGACGTCAATATGTGGTTTAAATAATCTAGAGATTTTGGCACGGTCACTCCGCGTTAAAAAGTCCGCGTCCATGGTCTCTTTTGCGGAATAGTACATTGCAGCACGTCGCTGCACTTCAAGGTCGACCGGAAGTACGCCAGCAAGTACCGGTAAGGCCTCAGTACTAACCGTCCTGTATGCTTTGCATAAGAATATCAAAGCCAAACGCTGACTCTGAAGTAACTTACGTCGTACCGCCCCTATTGTGGCCCTATCAGCCCAAACAGGCGCCCCATAGCAGATACAACCCAAGTAAGTAGCCCCATAAATAGTCTTTAAAGTCAAAAAAGACAGACCCCACGTAGATTTAGATATTCTCGTTAAGGCATAGAAGTTCTTTTTTGCTTTTTCACCGACGATTTTAATATGATCTATAAATGCAAAATTCCTTTCTAACACAAGACCAAGATAGCACACGGACTGCTTCCTTTTTACCGGAACGTTATTAAATTTAATAGTAGGACACGATTTAAGATTACCTTTCAAAATGAGCTGATAAGTTTTATGCGGAGCAAAGGTCAGGCGGTTACGATCGCCCCACTGAGATATTAATCGTAGGCAAGTGTCAGCCAAGTTCTCGAGTCCAGCTCGAGTACTTGATTGAATGAGCAGAAGACCGTCGTCCGCGTAACCGGTTAATGAGCAGCCGCTTGGAAGCGGAATCGCGAGGAAATCATCAAAGCCTAAATTCCATAAAGGTGGACCAATAACCGAACCCTGAGGACATCCCATGGTGAGAGACTTCGACATGGAATGATGGCCGAGTTTGAGTTTCGCGGAACCATTTAAAAAGTAAGAGTAAACTAAATTGTATATATTTCTATAGCAGCCTCGATTTTTCATTTTAAGTAATAGCATTGGCCACCATGCGTTATCAAAAGCCCCAGAAATATCTAGAAAAATCCCAATTACATACTTATGTTCAGATGTATTAACTATTTTCCTAACAGTAAGGGCCGCGTCTACAGTCGATTTTCCAATAGTGAAACCGAATTGATTATTATGAAATTTTGGTCCGTCCGGTAGCAACCGTGGAACGATAAGGCGCTCCAGGAGTTTTCCCAAAGATGGAAGTAATGTTATGGGCCGGTACGACTTCGGGTCGTCCGGGGGTTTGTCGCCACTTTTCGGGATTATTCGTATAAATCCGCGTCGCCAAATACGAGGAAATACGCCCTCCGCAATACAACGGTTGTAAACGGTTAAAATCGCATCACCGGCTGTTTTACACGCTTCTATAATCATCCGATTAGATATTTTATCTTCACCTGATGACTTGTTGAGTAGTAACCTCTTGACAACGTTAATAAATTCGTCAGTGGATGGAAGGTCTGACGCTGGTGATTCAGGTGGTACAGCTGCCCACGCTCTGATCTGTTGATGGTATTCGTTGTCATTAGCCAGTACGTCATCAGGTATAAGAGTATTCAGCAAAACTTCAGTTGTTTCCTCAATACCGGTAGTGTGTTTATTATTTACTTTAATATTCTGAACAAACGCGAGGTCGACTGATCGATTGGCTTTAAACTCATGATATAAAGGAGACCACGGACCTTCTTTATCTAATTTTTCTACTACTTTACGCAATAAATTACCCTTTGATTTTTCCACCGATGCTCTGTAGCGGGACCTGGCAAGTCTAAACGTATTTAACGCAATAGAAAGAGGGTCACCGGTAACCTTACGTTTTTTAAGCTTGTTAAGATGTTTACGCGCTCGGCGATAATTTTTACACTGTTCAGTTAGGTAGTCACACCACCAATCACATCTACGTATATTGGTCAAAGATCCACGACCAATGGCAATGTCAGCACAGTAAGTGAAGGTGTCTGACATAATTTCAGCACTTTCTTCAGCTGAAAGCCCATCACGAGTGAAGTCTTTGGCGTGAGACGCAACAAGCGAGCTAAAGAATTCCCAATTCGCACCCTTACATTTATACCTAAAGTTACCAATGACATGTGACGTACCCTGAGTAAAAACTGGAACAAATTCGTACACGATCAAGCGATGATCACTACAAGACGCGTCCGGTAGGACACGCCACCTATCCAAGCGTACGTCTGCACTAGAAAGTGTGACGTCAATACAAGATTCGCCCATTTGGCTGCAAAAAGTTGGTGGTGCTTCAGGGGTATTATGAATAGTCAGATTCATTTCAGCAATGAAATCTTCAACAGCGCAGCGTCGTTCATAATCCGTAGACCGAACTTTGCCATACCAGAGTGATGATGACGCATTCACATCAGCGCCAACGATAACTTTGCAGCCCGCGAGCGACTGCAAGACGTGACGGAGATTATGTATATGAGGAGCAACAGGGTCTGAATATTGAAAGTAGCAACTCACAACGTAAACTTTAAAAGAAGACGATGAGACCTCCGCAACGGCACAATGGGGTGTCATTAGATTACGCAAAGACGTTACTGTGAAGTTAGAAGAATGCGCCACGTAAATTCCAGCTCGAGCTTTGCCATCCAACTGTACTACTTTGTGACGTAAACGCGCGTTTTGATATTGTTCTTGACGATCACGATATCTAAGTTATAATCGATAATTAGTTTGTCAAGTTCAGAAGTCGCTACCCTATCGTTGTGGAGATTTAATTGTCCTATTGTTAATCTATCCATTATTTTAGTAGTTGGTGTTGAGGATAAGTTGTTCGAGTTTAAGTTTATAAGTGGCACACCCATCCGATCCACATCGATGGTCAGACGGTTTCTTAGAGCGTTTACACGCCACGCAAGACGGTATATAATTTAAATTGTCTTTATGCGGACAGTCTTTGGTTTCATGTGTCTCAGAGCAATTAGCGCAGGTAGGTGATTTAATAGTGCAGTGTTTCTTAACATGACCGAACTGTTGACAATGTGCACAACGTACTACATCGACATCATCAATGAAACGGCAAGTCGCTCAATCAATAAACAATTTATCCTTGGTCGAGACTAAATGTTTCCGGACCGCGGACTCGAGTTCTATGCCTATCCATTTCCGACCGTTGTCTAACGAACGCGTACGTATGATTTTCGTTGATTTAATAAATTCGTCTTCTTTTAATGACAACTCGTCTTTAATGTTTTGGCAGTACAACGCATGCAAAAAGGCACTGTCCTCCATTGAGGATGGGACGTCTTTAACTAAAATACGAGGCTTACGGCCTTTTGGTTTTTCAAGTCGCAAGCCAGCGGACCTAATGGCATCTACCGATTGTAACTTTTTGATTTGTAAATCGTTAGCGACACGTAACACGACGCCAGACTTCGCAGCCTTCTTGACACCTACAATTTGAAAGCCGTCACTAGGATCTATTGCTTTCATGAGCGCTTGTTTAGTCGCGGAAGAAGTTGCGAAATCAGTTGAACGCTCATCAGTAGGGTAGGCCACAAGACACGGAAGTTTGGCGCGGGCATTTACTTGTGGAACTACTTTAGGTAAACGAAGTTTTAATTTGTCAGCATATGAGGCATTGTTGACATCAGACTTGGCAATATCGACACCGGTATTATGTTTTATTTTTTCTAATTCGCGTTCCGTATTGGCCAACTTAGTCTCGTTGGCGGATGATTTTATGGCTAGCAATGAGACAATAGCCGTTATGCGCTGAGTCATGTCCATAATTGCGGATTTATTTGCAACATTAATGCGGGACCCTTGGTCATTAACAAGATCGTTAATTTTAGACAGGTACGCAGACGCTTGAGTAACCAAATCACAATAGTCGTCATTGCTTACATTAGTGACATTTAATATTGGCGAAGACCTTACAATTGACTCTGATGTTTGCATTCGCTTAGATCTATCTTCGGGTGAAATGTAAGAAGGAGACATTTCACTAAATAAACGCTTAGCATTAGCGGAGGTTGTCGGCGACCTTGGTTTATTTATTCGGCGGAATAATATTTCCCCACCACGATCAGGTGGGTCATCATTGTTAGATAACATAATTACTTTTGAAAATTAAACTAATAAGCGTATTAGAACGTAAAAAGTGAAAGATTAACGGACGATACAATTATTTCGATATACCCACACGTCAAGAAAAGTAAATGTACTCACCGATAGCTGACGAAATTAACTAATTGCAACTAAATAACGGACGTAAACACGTTTAAAAACTTACGATACCAGCACTTATCACAATGATACACAATTGACAGCAAATCACAAGCCGGAAATAAATTTCGGAACACGACAATTGCAATTAAAAACAGGGAGCAAACAGATCACCGCTAACCAATGCGAGCGCGCGGAGGGAAGTGACTTGACTTGACGGAAGTCGTGGTCACCATGTAACAGTGAGACTTTGGCAGTCTACCTTAATTGGCGGGATTGGCGCCGAACGCTCAGCGGAGCACCGGTGAAAGTTTAAACGGGTACACCATTGAACAATCAATTTATGAGGTGTATTCCTGGAGATTTATTAATTAATTTAATAATTCCTGGAGATTGAGTTGTGGTTGGAAGGTAAGAAAGGTGTTGTAAATATGGACTTGATTTTACCTTCGTTGTCATGTATCAGCGAAAAGTAGTTCTATTAGCTCGATAAAAGCGTATAATAGACATGGTCTAAGAAAAATACACAATGGGTTTCTAAACGCATGATACACAAAATCCATTTATAAAGTATCTAGCTTCTGCCAGTACCTTCATCCGCGTTCCGGTCGGAAACTATTCCAAGGGAATATACCCCAGACGCAAAAGTATCCTAAACATCCAAAACATGGTCGAATCATATGGCAGTTTTCATCCGATTCGGTTAGCTGTTCAGACCCGAAATGGTAACTAACGGACAGACACGAGTTACTTTCTCATTTACAATAGAAATTATAACATAGAGATGGACAAAGACAATTATTGAGTGCCCATCCTTTTTTATCCCGGGAAAATACATGATACTCGCGGGTCTTTTGCCTATAATAGACTTAAAATTCACAAATCCATTAATTAAAATACAAGGCAAAATATCGTAACGCGCAACTTTTGTTTTATTTACTACCTAATTATATACACGAGGCTTGCTTAAATCTTTGGTTCATTATAAAACATTGTTTTTAGATGGATTAAAAGTTGATGTAAAAACGTGGACCCGAAAAGTAAACTAAGATATTATTTTTATTTTTGGCTAGGTCCTTCCAGCGGTTTTGCCCACGTGATTATCAGATCTTATCACAAGGGAACGTAATCCCAGAATAGAATAAAAATCGCCCAAGTGCGTTTTGGACTACGCACATATGGGGTTTCGCATCAAACCGCAAAATCAAGTTGGTTGTACTAGGAAAACTGAGGGAATTTCATAGAAAATCCGGTTAAATATATTGGTATTTTTTAGTAAAATATGTGTAACTTCCAATTTGGTGATAATGTTTATTAAAACATTATCACCAAATTGGAAGTTCATACGTCAATGGGAAATTAAAAAATTCTTCGGTACAATTTTTTTTCTTCTCATTCCATTATTTTTTATTAAAAAAAAAAATACAATATTTATCTAATTAAAGAAGTCTTAACAACGATATCCCCCCTAAAAAAACATTTAAAAATAAAAATATTATTTGACAATTTGTATGGCTTTGGGTCCACAAGATGCTTATACTGTGAAAACCTCCAACCGTTTGGATGTAATACGTCTGTGACAGAAGACGGACAGACAGACACTACGTGACTGACAGCAATAGGGCTCCGTTTGTAACCTTCGGGTCTTTACCAAAATTGGTTTCGCGGTTTAGGCGTGCAAATGTAACAAACACACAGACAGACTGAACCACATTTACACTTATAATATTACACTGGATTACTCTATATATTGATCTCTTTCACTTAAAGGTCTCTTTTTAAGTTAATATCGCCTTTGGACATACATTTTATTTTCTACTTTGTTTTATAACATTGTTTCATAATTTTCATCAAACGTGCACTGCTGAACCTAGGTCTTCCCCCTGTGTGGTCACATTAACCAGTCCCATGCGTCTCGCTTCCAGCAGATCCCCGCAATCTTCACCAGGTCATCGGTCTTCCGACGCAACTTCTTCCGGCTCGTGGTCGCCACTCCCGAACCTTTCAGCCCCATCGACCATCCGTTTTGCCAGCAATAATTATGTTCTGCCCAAAGGTTGTTTTGGATTAATATGGATTAGTAGAAATTGGAGAGTAAGGTGAAGCTTTGCTACAACCGGATTAATTTTCCCAGTTAAAATCAAAATAGATTAAGATTTACTACGGCTGCCTGGCAAATAAGTTCCTCTTACATTAATTAACAAAAATAAAAAAAACTAACCAAATACTTTCAGCCAGGGATATTTTATTTACTTGAGCAGTCTTTAAGTACCTAATTAAATATTCTGATTGATTAAAAATCGTTCCAATTGCTTTTGGTCTGCGGCATTTAATTAGATTTACTAGTTTTTTTAAGCAAAAAAATGCGCTTGTGTTTTTTAAAACCATTTATTGATTTGTAAGATTAACGCGTCTACAGTTGTGGCAATTTCGCAGTATTGACGCTGACGTGAGAAGCGATTGAACCTCGGCGAATATGCCAAAACAATACTCAATTGTTTGTTCGAGTCTGTTCGCAATCGCCTACACGGTTCAGATGTAGCAAGCAAATAATGTAACCTTCTCAAGCCTTTCTTATGACGGAACTTACGCGATTACGGCGTAGCCTCTGCGACTACGGCGTAGCATCTACGGCATAGCATACGCGCCTACGAGACTGTGTAGCATGGCGTTAGCGCACTACTGCGTAGAATATGAGCCGTATTATTTTGTTTCTATATATAACAAACGCGCTCTTCTACTTCTTACAGACAACATTTGGATGGACTGAAGTCCATCCAAATGCCCTGTGCGATAAGACCGCCCATTGTAAACTTGGTTTTTATAAAATGTTTGTCCTGTATGTTTTTTGTGGTATACATCATCAGCCTATTAATGTTGCCACTGCTGGGACACAGGCCTCCTCTCTGTGAGAGGGGATGGGCCATAATCCACCACGCGGGCCCAGTGCGGGCTGGTGGATGTCACATGTCTTCGAATTTTTGGTTCTAGGACATACCGGTTTCCTCACGATGTTTTTCTTCACCGTTTTGAGAGCAGTGGTGATGAAATAATTTACACAAAGTAAAGCGCCTGCCTGGGTTCGAACCCACGACCTACAACTTGTAAGTCGCGGCCGATACCATTGAGCCACTTCTGCCCTGCTCTTGTGGTATACAATAAAGTATAATTATAATAAACTAACTGTTGCCCGCGACTTCATCTGCGTAGCAGTAGTACTTTGTATAGCCATTTTATTATATCGCGCCATAATATTATAGGTGTGTGGGCCGCCTTACTTGAGAAATTATTAGTGTGTGTGTCCACCCCCTAAAGGATGATTTCTAAAATAAAAACTATCCTATGTCTTTTCCAGGGTCTCAAACTATCTCCATACCAAATATTATCTAAATCGATTTAGCGGTTTAAGCGTGAAAAGGTTACTGACAGACAGGCAGACAGACTTGCAGTGCACATCACATCACATCATCAGCCTATTAATGTTCCCACTGCTGGGACACAGGCCTCCTCTCTGTGAGAGGGGTCCTTGCAGTGCATTTAACTATTATACAACGTATCCAGACTTGTAGTAATAAAACTTTAAGGCGGTCAAATACACTAAATTGTATCGATAACAGACTTTGACTTTGGGCTCTAGACAAAATGTCAGTCTACCCGCGTTAAAGGTCGTAAATAAGCCTAAATTAAATGACACTGACCACGTGATATTTCAGCAACTTAAATTAAATGATACTGACTACGTGATATTTCAGCAGCTTTAATTAAATGACACTGACTACGTGATATTCCAGCAGCTTGAATTAAATGACACTGACCAAGTGATATCCCAGCACTGTAAATTAAATGACACTGATCACGTGATATTTCAGCAGATTGAATTAAATGACACTGGCCACGTGATATTCCAGCAGCGTAAATTAAATGTAACTGGCCACGTGATATTCCAGCAGCGTATATATTAAATGACACGAACCATGTGATATTTCAGCAGCTTAAATTAAATGACACTGACCACGTGATATTCCAGCAGCATAAATATAATGACACTAACCACGTGATATTCCAGCAGCGTAAATTAAATGACACTGACCACGTGATATTCCAGCAGCGTAAATTAAATGACACTGACCACGTGATATTTCAGCAGCTTAAATTAAATGACACTGACTACGTGATATTTCAGCAGCTTAAATTAAATGAAACTGACCACGTGATATTTCGGCAGCATTTATCAATCAATTACACTTTGAACTTGTGACAATCGCTATAGCTACTAGAATATAATTTTGTCTACGCTCTCTTGCCACGATACCCTGTATGTTGAGCTCCTAATATTTTATCAACATTTTTACGCCAACGCCTACATTTCTCCTTATCAATATTTTCTCCTTATCAATGTTTTACACGCCCACATATTGTGTAGGCTGAAAAAATACTGATATTTGCTAAATAAGCTTGTATTAGGCAAATATTAAGTTACTTGAATATACCACAAGGTTTTGTGAATAGGCCTTGGAGGAAATATAATGCTGGCGCGTACGAAGAATGGGATACTAGAAGTATGGAGAAGTACTTGTTTCTTATTTATTTATGTTGTGTATGTTGTTGGAAAATAACTTGTAATAATAACAATATTTTAATTAATTGTGGTAACAGGCATCACAATAATTAACCTCGTATTATTATAATATCTGTTTAACTTCCCATTAGACATACAAAATTCTAAGTATCAAGTAATTTTATGTAACTTATTTTTATCTACAGAGTATTTTAATGAGATTGGGACTCCTCAAAATTTTAATCAAAAAAGAAATTACTGATTTTTAAAATCAACTTCTAAAACCAGTTTGAAAATCTTATTTTAAAAGATACCATCGAAAAAAAGCGCATTATTTTTATAGTTTACAATACGTAGTTAAAACAATCTGTAATAACACGTCAGGATTTGTAAAAGAATAAAAGACGTATTTTATTAAACGATAAAAGAGTTAACCCCTACAATTTACATTCTCTAAATTCATAAAACCAATCACTCCATCGAAGCATGAAATAAATCAAATGAATTTAATCGAACCGTCTGAAAATTAAAACGGCTGAGTTATTAAAAACCGATAATTATCAAAACGATTTGTGTTCATCAATCCAATGGAAAGCGATTAATGCCATCAACAAAATTACTTTTGCTTATGAATTGGAATATAATTTAATCCAATGTGGTACAGGATTATGATTTTAATCGAATACAGGTTTTGTAATAATACATTTATCAATTAAGAATAATGATTATTGTTATGACTGAATCATGCTGAAGGGTGCCGACTAAACTTGCCGTAAAGATTAGGAAGGAGTTACCTAAGTCAGTTAGTGAAAACTGCGAATATGTTAATTGAAAGATTTCATTCAAAATTATAAATAATAATGTGCAAAAACTGTTGCCGTGATTGTCTCTATTCTTTAAATAAGCAATAATTTATAAAATAAAACTGTAACCCTACTACGGTATTTTTATGCCTATTATATTATTACTCGGACCTTATTCATCAAAATCGGATGAATAGTTTAGGCGCTTCGGAAGAACATAAGTAAATACAAACATAAATACATAGACTACTAAAATCATAACCCTTCTTTTTGGCTTTGCCCTAGTCGGGTAAATAACAACCTAAAACAAAAATATGCCCAATTTACTGTCGAATCAAAACGTAAAATGTTTTTATGCCAAAAAGGAGAACTAGCAGTTTTATTTGTTTTCATCATGTCTAAAAAGTCAGAAACTTTAAAACATAAAAATAATACTATGCAATACTTTAGAACTGAAGAAAATTGGAACGTGTCACGTAAAAATATTACGAGAAAATAAAACGGGTAGCTCAAAAATTTAAGTCTGAATTTTACAAAACGGGTACCTACTCCCACCTGAAGGGTTTTATGACGAAGCAGAAAGCTCAGGAAATATAACGCGTCGTAACTGCTTATTCTTCAGAGAGAAAATTCTGGAACTTATCTTGAACTGTTATTCAACATGTAAGTTCTAAATTCGTCCCATATTACAACTCTACAGGAAATATATTCCATAAATCAAATATAAAATCTGTTACTATAACTCGCTCTTAATTTCCTACAAAATTATCGTCATACTAACAGTAAAGTTTTCGTTAATTAACTGATCAGGGAGTCACTAATGTCCCTATAATGTAGGGGTTGATAGGACCTTACTTCACACCCTTTCGTATCTAGATTGTGTGAGGGAGCTTCAGTCGTGGCCAGAGGTTTGGGGAGGTCGCACGTCCCGCGCAAGCTCCCGCCTGTTCTGTTATAACTTCAACGGGAGCGTGGCACTGTGAATTAAAATCGGTGATCTAACTTTTTTTGTGTTTGTGATAAAAAAGGGGATTCTATAAACTGTTGATTGAAGTAAGTAACGTTGTTATTTTTTGTGTGTATTTTGTTTTAACGACTAATTAACCAACGTTTATTTGAAACCTGAGTTTAACCGCGGTCAGGCAATAGACGCTAATGTAACGTATATTTTGAAGTGATGATTATTTTACGCTTCACCATTTTCGGTGCAAACGTGCTTTATTTACGATCTCTAATTAGTTGGATGCAGACATTTTGCGCTATGTGATTATGGTTTGATATTTAATTTCCTTTAAGTAAGGTCTTATTTATTTAAATTTTTTAAATACATTTAATGAAACAATGTTACATTTTCTTATTTGTCTCTTTTTTGTAAGCGGGAAGAATATCTTAGATAAATATTCAAGAGAAAAAGTGTAGGCTATGTCCTTGCCGCTTAGGGCTCTACGTAACAAAGACAATGTGAAATGGAAGTAATTTAATCAAACTGGTAGAGAGGAATGTTGGCAAAAAAATATTCCTTTTTTATGACAGGTATCCAACAAATTAGATAAGCTTTTTATTCAACACCGCCAATAAACTTGATCGCCCGATACTCCGCTATAAAAAAACGGTCCCATTTTATTCGTGCTGAAATACCTCGCCAACGAATTTCATATAAATTGACCCGGAGTTAACGTACCCCAATATTTTGTGCCAATATTTCAACGTTTGCGTTCGAGCACCTATTTAGATTGCCCTGCAATAGTAATTTTGATTTATCTTTATGATTTTCAAGCGACCAAATTGTAGGGAATTGGCAGCTTTGAACATTTTAAGATATTTATCGCGATGTTTCGGTACAGATATTAGCATATAATTTCAGAAGTGTTTTATCTCTTGTTCAAATTATAGACCAACTTATATCATTTTGTTTGTAAATTAGGTACACAATCATAATTAGGTTTCATGGGAGTCTCCAGTAGTTTTTATGATCAGGCTTTCTGCAAATGGACAGAATCATCATCTGCCTTGTCTATGGCCTATGTCGGGTTCAGCTTCGAGTCTAACCGGATGAAATGGATTACCAGTGCCTTATAAAGAGCATCTGGCTATTATATCACATTTAATGTGGCCACTTGTACCATCCTTAACATCGCAGTTTTATAAATGAGTTGTTAAATTTGGATACGCGACCCATCTTAAAGTGGGATTGTGCTAGGAAGATGGTGCCGAGTTGCCAGCTTGTCTGTTTTTTATCGGATACATTTCGGGCAGTATGCAATTGAATTACACCTAGCCCGTTTCATCATCGGGCTACAAGACATACGGCGATGTGTCATCGGTTCATGTTGGACATCCCAACCATACGCACAAAACGTTTTGGTGTTGTTTCAAATAAACACATTTCTTTCTTTCTGAACAATATTATTATGCGTTCAGCTAAGGAGTGGAATTCCCTGCCGTAGTCTGTGTTGCCCGATAGCTACAATCTAGGGGTCTTGTCAAGAGTAAATAAGTTATTCTTGGCAAGCGTGTTTCACCGTCGACCACATCTTCGCTTACCATCAAGTGAGATTGTGGAAAAGCGCGAGCCTATAAAAGAAAAAGGAACATTTCGAAGATATTTTGGGCACCTTTACAATCCGTATCATTGCAATTTTACGAATAAATAGATTACAAAAATATCAGATCAGGCTTTTTATATATAAGATGGTTATCCCTGCAAACGGGGTGGTGTCCCAGACAGAATTTAAAAGCTCAAAACGAAACCATGTGTGAATATTGCCCCGTCCGACTAATCAACTTATCCAATTAGGAAGGTATGTAATTGGAACAAGTTAACCAGGGACCGGATACGGAACTCGCGTCCTGATTTGGGAATAAAAGGAGGGAAGGATGCTAACATCCCACGCAATTGGGAAGGTCAAATAATAGGAAGTTGCTGATTGTGGATCACGTTAAGTTTGGCAACTGGTTGCTATAATATATTTGTTATTTAGACGAATAGGTTCGTAATTGTTGAGGAGTACGTGTTGATTTTTCAGTGATTTTAATTAAGTTTCGAGAGCAGGATAGCATTAAAAAGAATATAATGAAAAGAAATGGAACAGGCCTTTGCTAAATATGGGCAAACAGACCAAGTTGTCGATGTTGACTCACCAGTCATAAATTTTCAATGGTAAGAATAATTAGTTTTGTTGCCTAACCCGTGATCTTAGGTATTATTTACTATCTAACATTTTTTTTAAACCATGTTTTAACTATAATCATTGTTATCTCGTTAGTATTAAGATTACTTATAAGTGTTTCAACATCCGGACAAACCTTTTGAGGTTTTTGTGATGTTTCTGTTTTTATTTTGTCTTGTTCCACACTCAATAAACAAAAAAAAAGAACTTAAAAAAGTGGTACAGTCGATTACAAATAAGGATTACAATTAGGAATAGTTTACATCTGTGATGAGTAGGTATACAATTGCACGATCTGATGTCCTAGCTAGGTTACTTAGTAGCCTGTATTAAGGACAATCAGCCATCATTTCCCAAACATAGGACAAATAGAATTGCTTAGACTGTTTGTAAAATAATTGTGTAAATGTGTCTGAATAAAGGCTTTTATTATTATTATAGGTGTTGGTTAACGACAGAATTAGCAATGGCAATTTTGGTCTATAACAATTGTAGCATACCTACTGCTTATAAATACCAGATTTACCAGCCAACTCCAGATACTGCATAGCAATTCTGGACATTAAAAATAAATCATCATCATCATTATCTTGGCCTTATTCCACATTATTCGGGGTGGGCGCAATACATCTTATTTTTTAACAGACTTCTTAAAAAGGAGCTTTTTGTTTTGTCTTTATGTATGTTTACCGATTTCTCCATCAATTGTGGGCCGATTTTGAAAACTCGTATTTGAAAGAGTGTTTGCCCGAGGTCCCCTACAAATTTGGTGAAGATCTGATGAAGAACTTCGGAGATATACAACAGAACTCTTCAATAAATGACGAATTCATGCATGGATTTTTACTGTTTACACCATTTCATTACATTTCACATAGGCACACAATGGAACTCCATAACTTTAATTGAATCATTATGGGTATTATAGGCACCTCACTTTAGAACTTGCCCACTAGGTACCACAACTAAACTGTGAAAAATAAAAACCTTTTTACAAAAAATACAACCGGCAGTCACTGACTAAAAACGAGGAAACGAAAATGGGAACACCGACTTCCGAAATTTAAGTTATTTTTTACATATTGTGGTATTTTTATTTGGAAGTCGGTAGTATATTGTTTTTGTAAAAATTCTTACTTCTCTAGTAGTCACTATCTCAGTAGTTTTCTAGCCATATATATAATCTTTCGGTGATAATTTTGACTTATCGAAGAAAAATGTTTAGCGTTGTTTTGCTTTATCCGACAATCTTTATTTCAAAATTAGAACGAAGAAAAGATGGATTCAGAAAATAAATAAAAATGAAAGCATAGAAAAAGTGTTCAAGAGCAAAATAATTCGTCAGTTTTATTTTTGGTTTGTTTATTGATTTGAAAGCTTTGATAGCAAAACAAAGTTTCTTCTACTTTGTTCTAGAATGACAAAATGATGGTTTCGTTACAATTGTATAGTATGTGAATGATTTATTAATGTTAATGGATATAATTTGGAACAACTTACTTCAGGAAATAATATGTGTTTCTATCGATTATATATTATTTTAAAACTATTACTTCAACGACTACAATAACAAATGTTATTTCTCCATCACATTGATTCTCCAACTGTTTATCCTTCATCATCGATAGCAAGACTTTATCTACTGCTAAGCTTGCCCCAGGCCAGTTTTCTGGGCGCGTAAGCCAATTTGTCATTATATCAATTGATTTGGGCTAACTGCAGCATGTTCTTCTTCCGTATATATCTCTCTCCATTAACAGGTTCACTGTCCCATAACGGACATATTGCATTTGTGATTGTTTTAACTATTGTTTGTGCTATGTGAACAGTGAACCTATTAATCGACGACTCAGTGGTTACACTTTTCGTAGCCATATCTTTCACAAAGTTGATTACGTACACTAAATCCATACGTTCAACATTAATGAATTCATCAAATTCAGCCCCAACAGCAAGAACTATTTGCTAACAACCTTCATCCAGAAATTAGATATGATGGATGACCCATCCAGCTGGAAATTCTGCCTAGTTGGATTGCCTTACTTTGCCAACAAAACTTTCACATACGGGATTTTCCTCTCCAACTTTATACACATCAGGGCTGACTCTTTAATACAACAATTTAATTAACAAACTATGCAAATCACATTGAGAGCAGGTAGTGTTTCACTTAGCCGACTTCGAGTTTTGCTTTAATGAAGTTCATAGTTCTGTTCTTGTTTAAATTCCTTTTGATTTTATGCATAATGTACTCTCCACACATTTTGTTGTACCAGCTAGGTGTTTTAGGGAAACTAGCTCTTAAGACGTGAATTTGAAAGTAGTGCTTTTAGTCTGTGTGGTTTTACTTTGGAGTTAAGCGAAGAGTTGCTTGTTTTATCTTCCAGCGTGTTTACTATGCAGATTCTCAGTCCTTTATCTTACAATATTGGCTTCTTACTGGCTAGCGGAGTGGATTTTGAGAGGGAATTTAAAAATGATGGTATTGAATTCTTATGCAGAATTTTTGAATAATGGCAGTCAGTATCTTTGTAGAGAAAATACTAAAACGATTTGAGGTAAAAGTAACAACTTCATAAACCTTATTCCACTGTCGGAGATATGTCTTTCCATTCTCATGTCAGTTTATATATTACTCGAATTCTCTCATAAACGATTTAAATCCTGAAAAGTACTAAGATTTTTTTCCTGACATTCTTTTTTTTCTGAAAGTAGCTTTTCTGGTAACCTTCAATAAAGTTATTAAGCCTCGAAAAATTGTACGTTACCTTCGTTAGCCAGTAAACATTCGAGCTCCCAATTTTAACTGCAAAAATAAAAGTACCGAAGTACGGCTATGGATCAAAACAGGGGCGACATGAACTTTTCAACTGCAAAACGAGACTGCATTTTTCACATCTGGCGTGTTTTTCATGCGAGTTCAGTTCTTCAACGGGAAAATTTTCACCCTAAAATTCATGCTCTTTTTTCCTTGGTAACAGAACAATGTTCGAGGTTCACTAAAACTCATTTATTATGTAGTTTTTCGTTTGAGGCTTAAAAAATATCTCTAAGCCTACTAGATATTAAATTTTGTGGAGTGTTTTGCTTTATCTTTTATGAATATTTTCATTTCGGCCAAATTAGTTTAATTTATAAACTTTATTATTGCTGAAATTTTATCACAGCTTAGTTTATTTGAATAAATAAGAACACACATACACGCTTCAACTAACTAAACTAAATTTATTATCTGCTTTGAAGAATTTGGCCGTCATTGACCGATTCACTTTTACATACACGATTTATTTACGTTTATTCAACAAAATTAGGCGAGCCATGTAATTCCATCGTTATATCACCAAATCAAAGAAACACGAGCCCAAACAAATGCCTTCAATTAATAGTAAAACCTAAATCAATACTTGAATGAAAGGTTTCTAGGAACCAAAATCCATTACTACGGGCAGCCAATGGCCTCGTGTCCATCAATCGAGTTGAATGGTATAATCACCGATCATTTGAAATAACATGGGCTTCAGTATCTAGGTTATCGATTGTTACATTTCCTTGGTTGCTGTCTGTCTGTCTGTTGCCTTATATTTTGTATCAAAATAAAGGGTTTTAAGAGGTGATTTCAAAAATATATAATAATTATGTGTTTAAATGTAACTAATTCATCATAAACAAAAAATAAAAATAATAAATAACAACGCCAGTACGCTCTAAAGGGATATGCAGATGTGTTGAGTTCACCCTGGTACACTCTCATTTCACCGGTTATGTTCAAGTTTTATGTTTTTCTGGTAATCTATTCTGGCATAACTTTGTGCACTATAGAACTTGCTCATTAGGTACCACAACTAAAAAAACTTAAAAAAATAAAAATAAAATTTACAAGAATTACAATCAAATTCCAAAAAACACTGCAAAGTAAAAAATAACTTAAATTTCGGAAGTCGGTCTCAAAAAACTAAGAAACAAAAAACAGTACAATGGCTTCTAGTGTTTTTTTGGAAGGCGGTTGTATTTTTTTTTGAAAAATTTTAATTTCGAAAACCTACGACTCTCAATGATATTGTAGCTTTTTATGAATGATGCAGTTTCGGTAATCGGATCAGCTCTTTCAGTGATTACCTCCAACAACATGCAATTCTATCTTGTCATAAAAATAATTTATATACACAAGTACACAAAGTGAAGAATCTAACTCTAAGAGGTGTTCAGGTGAGAAACCACCGACCTCAAAGTATTTAGGCACGTTATCCATTATATTAGACCTCCACCTCATGATTTCGTTCCCTAAAACCAAATGGTAAATTGGTATACCCGCAAAGGGATTCCAAACATCGCATAATTGGATACGAACACAAGGGCTTATCTACACAAACTGATAGAAATCAGCGATTACTATAGTCAAAAAGTAAAAAAACGCTACCGAAATATCATGTGTTCAATCCTAAATATTTTATAACCGACTTCCAAAAAAGAAGGAGGTTCTCAATTCGGCTGTTTATATTTTTTATGTATGTTCAGCCACAACTCCGTCATATATAAACGGATGTGCAAAATTATTTTTTGTTCGAAAGAAGTTTATTTCGAAATGGTCCCATTTAAATTTGTTAAAGATCTGATTAAGAACTTCGGAAATATACAACAGAACACTTCAATAAATGACGGCAAATCTCTCGGGATTGCTGCAATCGCATGTCTGTTTATTGTTTACACCATTTCATAACATACCATCACGTCTGTATACTCTAAACGGGTACGCAGATGTGTACAGTTCACCCTGGTACACTCTCATTCCACCGGTTATGTCCAAGTTAAATGTTATTCGGATAATCTATTCTGTCATCACTAAGGCATTGTAGGTACCTAGTTATTGTCCATTACGTACCACTAAAAAAGAACAAAAAAATGATTCTTACAAAAAAATACAACTGACTTCCAAAAAAAAAACAACACAAAGTGAAAAATAACTTCAATTTCGGCAGGCGGTGTCAAAAAACGAAGAAACGAAAACAGGAACACCTAGGACTGCCGAAATTGAAGTTATTTTTCACTTTGAAGTGTTTTTTTTTGGAAGACGGTTGTATTTTTTTACTTATGATTACCGTAATCGCTAATAGAATGGCACTTTCTACAAATACTTTTATTCAGCTGCATCTGGATAGACAAAAAGGAAGTCCACCCCAAAATATTTGGGAAAGGCTGATTGATTGATAGAATGACTTATAAATACAATGTAATTTTTAAATGACTTTCCATAAAAGGAGGAGGTTCTATGTTCGACATTACGTTTTTTTTTTTATGTTCACCGATATCTCTGTCAATTGTGGATCGATTTTGATAATTATTTTTTTGTTTGAAAGTGTATCTTCCAAAATTAGTCTCATTTTCGTTTGGTGAAAATCTCATAAAGAACTTCGGAAATATACAATATAAATCTTCAATACATGACGGCAAATCTCTTGGGTCTGCTGTATCGATAAACAGTGAAACAATGCATCTATAAACAGACTGCAATCGCATGTCTGTTTTATTTTTTATTTCATTTCATAATATAACATCACGCCAGTACGCTCTAAAGGGGTACGCAGATGTATACAGTTCACCTTGGTACACTTTCATTTCACCGGTTATGTTCAAGTTTCATGATATTCGGATAATCTATTCTGGAATTATACAACAAAAAAATTAAAAACTACTTTTTATTAAAGTTTGCTTATCTGCAAGTAAGTAACATTTTTGGAGAAATAGTACAAAAATAGTACAACTACGGAAGGTATAGATATAGTAGGATAATTACAAATAAAATTACTGTTCTCAATTTGAAATGTTGTTAGATAAACTACATTTTGTACTGATATATATCGATGTCAGTTATTTTGTACAGACATGCGAGGAGGTGATCAGTAGTTTGAAATAGTAACTGAATTGATACCTATGGTCATAGTAGACAGGGAAATGATTGTTATATAGTGTTTAGTATTAAAATGGTAAACTATACCTTAATGTGCTTCTATTTATGTAATTGTTGATTCTAGGTCATTCGCACTCCCGTCACGACCCCAGCTAACGCAGGAAACGCCCCAGGCGTCGGGAGTCGCAAACCAATTCCCGGCCACCATAGGCGCGGGCTTGTGGGCGGCAAATAATGGGTAGCTCGCCGTCTTATAAGGAACAGGTCAGAGTCGACTTCGCGTAGTGTTCCACGTGCGCCTCAAAAAGATGTCAGCAAAAATGACGGGACCCGCTAGGGCGGATGCCTGTTTGGGTCGCGGATAAATTTGAATGAGAGTTACCGCGGCCCTAGCACAAGCAACTGAAGGAATTCGGGTGGGTTTTAGTCAGTAAAAGTCTGACACGCCCTTCCGCTTCACTTAGCCGAAAGCGAAGTCATTGATCATTGATGATCTCCCACCCCAAAAAAAAAACAAAATCGCACTTGGTTTATATGCCGACTAGTCATAGAAAGCGTTTCTTCTGTACATGTTTTACGCACAACCAAAGTATGGAACTCTCTGCCACCATATGTGGTCCTTACCATCTATAAGCCATCAGCCTTCAAAACAAGAGTGAACAGGCATCTTCTGAACTCGTTCACTCCATCGTAGACCTAATCCAATGCATACCACCAGGAAAAAAATAACAGGTCATACTTAGGTAATATATTATGTTCGAAACGAACTGATAAGCATATTGTGTATTTTTATAATGTTATTAATGAATGAGTCCTTAAAACCAAAGAAGAAAATTTACTTCACCTAATAAACATTATCACGGAAAATATATTTTAATAGACGTCAGTATTACGCTGCATTTCAGATTGTTTATTATATGAAGTATCTAGAATGCAGCGTAATACAGACGTCTAAGTAAAAAGTCATAAGTCATTTGTTCATTTGTTTAACACAAGTACAATAATAATGATATATCAAGGTAATAAGTAGTGCACTATGTTATGCCAGAGGACGTACAAATGAGTGTAAGTAATTAAAAAAGAATCAAGCCAGCCAAGTCTCAATAATTAAATTAAATAAGCCTGGACAGTAAAAAGACCACGAACTTGATAAGCTTCAATGCAGTGATAACTAATATTGAAACACTGCCTCTAAATTAAAACCAAATCTTAGCTGAAACATCAATCAAACACATTTCGACGAAACTCCAAGTGGATTCAAAATTTATTAAATGTAATAATATAATATTTGTTGTTATCAGAATAAAGCCACTTTTGCTTTCCATTCAGTAACAATTTGGACTGAATCGCATTTTGGGTTCAGTCGAAAACATTTGAACATGGATTTTAAAATTATTCATCGGCGTTGTTTCATCGTGTTTTGTTCAATTTATTATGCTTCGTAGAGATAATTTTAAATACAAAATGGTTATGACTATATTCGTAGTATTTTTGTATTAATCGAACCGATTTTATATAATTTGTTTTACGTTTATGGAGTAGTTCAATAAATGTTACAATTATTATCAGCTAATTCAGTGACGGTTATCTTACTTACTATTAAAATCTGAATGTTTGGATGTATGAATATTTGTTACTCAATCACGCCAGAACGAATGAAAGGATCTGTATGAAATTTTGCATAGATAAATAACCGAATCTGGAATAGCACATAGGCTAACTCGGCTACTATTCGGGCGGAAGCTAGTAAGTTATAATGTAACAAAGCTCGATAAAGAAACGCCACACTGGCTGGTCCTGGTATATTTATAGTTATACTTTAAGCAATAGGTTAGAAAAAATACTTTTTTACAAAAAGATACAACCGATTTCCAAATAAAACACTACAAAGTGAAAAATAACTTAAATCTCGGCAGTCGGTATTCCTGTTTTCGTTTCTTCGTTTCTTGACACCGACTGCCGAAATTTAAGTTATTTTTCACTTCGTAGTGTTTTTATTTGGAAGTCGGTTGCAATTTTTTGTAAAAATGCTTTTTATTTTCACTTTTTAGTTGTGTTACTCAATGGATCAGTTCTATAGGTTAGGTTAGTATATTACTATAATGCCCAAAGTGATGCCAGAATAGATTTATCCAATAACATGAAACTTGAACAAAATCGGTGGAATGAGAATATACCTGGGTGAACTCTACAAATTTGCGTACCCCTTCAGAGCGTACCAGTGTGATTTTATGTTATGAAATGGTGTAAACAATAAACAGACATGCTATTTCAGCTATCCGAAATTCTTCATCAGATCTTGATGGGACCACATGACAAGCACCAGCTTTCAAATATAAAATACAGTCGAATTGATAACGATCTCCTTTTTGAAGTCGGTTAAAAATAGTTTGTATCATTATATGCCTATGTTTTCTTTCTACAAGAAAAAAGGCCTCTCCCCTTTTTGAGTACCCCAGCGATTGTAGACCAACCTTTTAATAAGGAGTCTAGCTGATCCTCCACCCTTTCCGGTGCCTGATGAGTTAATGTTTTCTCCTTTGTTATAGTTACCCACTGTGTGGTTAGTTTAGTCCTTATCTCCTATGGCATGCCACAGGTGTGGGCAGACCATTTCCATATCAAGATTATCATCACTTTTTATCGCACCTAAAACGTTGACCTCTTTACGTAGCCCACTTTTACAAAATCTAACGCACAAGAAACATTACCTATTTACATTTTATTAAAAGAACCCCAAGCATCGGTAAAATCAAAACAGAAGATCTTGCGATAAGGAAGGCAAACTATGAAATCAAAGTAGGCTACTGAAATGCTCCACTTGACTGTGGTTTCAAATCGCAGCCTGTGGCGTTTGCTTCCCTGTGTATTTTGTGGAGGTACAGTCACCACAAAATTATTTTCACAAAGGAAATCTTTCTGGTTAAGCAAGCCTAGGTCAGTTCATGGATGGGTGACCATCCAATATATACCGAGACGCTTTCATGCATTTGAAGATCTTGGACAGTCGTTACACATAGTCAGATATATAATCTGACACCAGTCTTGCTGAAGACAAGGAGACAATACAACACAACAAGTAGGGGACAAGTTATTAGGTTTTGGTGCTCATATTTGAGCACAGGTAGGGCATTCGTTGCATGTACAATAATGATATCCTGGATAGGTGCTGGTATCTGTTTAGACTGGAAGCCAATCCCAACATAAAATGTTGGGAAATGGCTACTTAGATTGATATACGCCAAATTCAAACAATTTTATTACCTAGTTTATTTAAAAAATACTGTATCCGTAACACACTAAAATTTATACAAATACTTTATGAGAAAAGCTCTTCAATTTTGCATAATTGTAACATATTTATGCTCGTGACTGTACCCCATAAGGTTTTATACGTGGCCTCGTTTTGAATACAAAACGTAATAGTGTGTTTATTATTGTATTGTGCATGGATATTGTTGTATATATGGGTTTATAAATGACCAGCTGTTGGTAGTGTGTATATATATAACTGTTGGTAGTGATTAATATTTTGATTCTGCTGCTTCATTGATTAAGCTCAAAGAACTTATCAAACACGCAATACTAATGACTTAATTAAATCGGTTGAATGATGGATGGATTGTAAGGCGGTGACGACTAATAAATAAGCATGAAAGAATAATCAAGACATGTTACCCAAATAAAAAATGTCATTAATTTCATGAAATTGTGATTGTAATTTTTGCAGGTGAATGTTGTTAGTAAGCATTTAGAGCTTGTTAAGTTTTCAATTAAATCAATCAAAACAACAAATGTTCGTTGCATAAGCACGAGTGAACATAAAAGATACCAAAGAAATATTAAATACACAGACTGATTTAATGAATTTCCAACTCAAACTCTAAATGCCAAATTGGGTTCCAATAATCAGCCTTGTAACGTTCCCATTGCTTGCTCTCTTTGGGAAAGGGTCCAATTTCAAATAAAAACCAAATTCCGGGTAAATTACAATGAACCCTATAAAATTCAACTGACTCAATCCTAATTAATTTGAAGTAACAAACATTAAAATTGTTCAAAGACGTAGTACAGAAACCCAAGTATTGTTCTATCTGATTCGGTCCCCGCTACTCAAGACTCGAAACAATAGTTGAAAGTGATATTGGTAAGTTTAATAAATTGGTCGTCTTAGTGGACGCATAGAGTATGGAGAGACTTTGTGGCAGCTGCAAGATGTGGTGTTGTCGACACTTGACATGCAAATGAAGCAAGTTAGTTAGTGTCATCGTTTACTCATAGAGATGACCCTTGATAATTTTGTATTTGGATGTGATAGCCGAAATTTTTGTGGGCACATATTAGTAGATAAAAGAATAAATGGGTAAGTAATAATAGCCGGACAGGTCAATCGTCAAGGTAAAACCACGTCTGCTGTAGGTGATCCGTGGATGGGTGACCATCCATTCATTCTACTGAGACTCTTAAGTACTTGCAATCCGTCTATTTCGTTCAGCTGCTCATGGCATAATGGTTGACACCAAATTATTATACATATATATCGTTTATAACACACTAACATATATCTAGTTACCTGTATATTTAACACCGTAAAAACTGATTCACATTAACGTAAGCTTCAGTTAAAAACCAGCGTCAGGCAACTCCTAGTTGTCCGGCACACACTATGTACGTAAATGATTCAAAATTAAGTTCCCTTTTTATGTACCTACGTTGTGTATAACTGTGTGTGCCAAATAAACTAGTTTTCTTTCTTTTCTTTAAGTGCCTCGAAAAGTAAGATATATCGGCGTTGGCCCCGGCTGTCATTTTACATCTTAAACAGCAACTAGGAGTAGTCAAAAGCCATAATATCTGACACCAGTGGCCAAAAGGAGTTGTGTTGCCCGGCTTCTAGTTTGTAGAGGTCAATTAGGCAATCGCTACATGTAAAATATTGGTAATCAGCGGCATCCAGTTAGACTAGAAAGCGACCTCAACATATTATTTGAGAAAATACAAGGCAGATTGATAAAGCTCTAGTCGCTACCGTCACTGTGTTTCCAAGTTCTGTAGTCGTCTTAATGGTAGACGTAGGTAATAACTTTTATTGGTAATGTTAACGTGGCGCCCTCTATTGTTACTACAGTGACTAATTCATTAATCTTTGTTGGGTTGTCTTTAGAACGTTGTGTTCTTTGAGAATTTGTTGAGGTCTTCGTGGTGTTTTGTCTTTTCCGTTTTCGACTGTTATTTTATAGAGTGAACTGTTTTTTTTTTCATAGTGACGACAATTAAAGTGTTTGCCTGATTCTTAATTATTTTTCGATTATACAAAATGTTTTTCAAATATTCCTCGATGTTTTGGATCACACCATCATCATCTTCCTGTCCTTATGCCATGTTACTTGGGGTCGGCGCAACATGTTTTCTTCTACCATACCGTCCTGTCCCCTGTCACGCCATCACTGATTCTTTCATATCATTCAGATCCCTTTTCTTCCATATCACTCTTCACACGGTCCATCCATATTTTCTTTGGCCTTCCTCTCCCTATCCATCAATCCACATATATATTCATAACTCTTTTAGTAACATGCGTTTCATCTCTCCTCATCACATGACAATACATATATTGATATATTGTGATAAGTTTTACCTAGTTTAGTTGCAGTCTTAATTTTGAATTGCGTAAATGTCATGCATACCTATAATCTGTATGATTGCTATGTAATTTTGACTTTAAATATTTTCTTTTTTGGAAGGTTTTAAGCAGTTGTACCGTTGGAGTGCTTAAAAAAAAATACCGGTACAAACGGTTTCCTTTAAATTTTCTGTCACTGGGGCCACTTTCAGACTTCCTCTAATATACTCATTTCTCACTTTATCTAATCTCGTCATACCGCACGTCCATCAAAGTGACATCCAAGTGAAACTTGTATCCCAAAATGCTTAAAAAATACACGTTGCTTGCGAGCCACCAGTGATCGCTATATACAATGACATACCTCACTTATATGTTCCTTTTCTTATTTCATCAGTTTCCATTTCATTACCTCCCATAATTTGAGACCTTCCACCACGGGGCACGCTTAGTATTCCAATCACAACCCACAAAGGTACACGAAATGACGTTCAACTTTACGACTTTAAAAACACAACTGGATTAAAATTAAAATAAAAGTATATCCAGTGAAATACTCAGTACTTTCTTATCTATAAACTGATTACTGTTCTCTTATTTCTATAGAAATACAGAACCAAGTTTAGTACTCTGAACCGTAATACTGAGTTAGCAGAAAGGGTTTTATGATTTTTTTATTGCAGCACCTTTTCCATCAAAGTTTATATAAGTTGGGTAGAACAGATCGGGGGAATTTCGCTGCGAAATAACTGTAAGATGAAATTTCAGTTCGGTGTGAGGGTTGAACGCTAATGATGTTCACTTACGACTTTTTGTCGTTTTGGATTTTGGAGAAAATAGGTTGGTACGTATTATGTTTTGTGAAGTGTAGAATTATTTGCAATAACTTATTCAACTTAATTCAACGTCTCACATTAATTTTCGATATTTCATAGAGATGTTCAAAAGAATTTATAGATCTAATCATACGATTAGAGTAGGGTGATTTGCATCAGTGTTGAGTAAATCATGTGCACAATTTAATCGCCCGCATAATCTTATACAACCATAGCCTAAGACTAACATTTGTTAGTAGACAGTTCTTTAATATGTAAATAATTTTTGGAACCTACCTAAAATAGTTTGAATTTTAAAGAATGTGATTTCAACATAAAATTGTAAAATCATTCTTAATTTACCTTTTGGGTTCTTTTTATATTAACTTCATCTTAATAATAATGTTATACGAGTATGGTATAAGATTAAACGTTTCTTAGTACATTCTGTTGATGCGAAACACACGGGGTCGTCACAATGACCGACCCCGTGTGTTTCGCATCCAGCGTATTCCCGCACACAACCTTAACCAGGTCATCGGTCCACCTAGTGGTAGACCTTCCAACGCATCGTCTTCCGGTTCGCGGTCGCCATTCCAGAACTTTTCAACCTCATCAGCCATCCGTTCTGCGAGCAATGTGCCCACTGCCACTTAAATTTCGCAATTCTTCGGGCTGTGTGGGTAACTTTTTCAGATGATTTGGTGATAAAACTTTTAAGTTAAACTAAATCTCGTCAAAATGTTGATCTGCTTATAAACACGACGAACAATAAAACATCACTCAACTTCAAAAAGCGATTATCACTGTATTGTCGTCTGAACATCAAACATCAAAAGTTGAAAGGGCATCAGCAATCTCGCTAGCCCTCTAAACACTTTATTATTCAGAAAATTTGTGCTCCTTTGTGCTCCAAAGCGGCATTTGCAAAACAAAAACTGATTCCCGAGACCGTATTATCAGCACAAACCGTTTATACTCGTATGTATGCCATTGTAGAAGTTTCGCGTATTTGATAATAATTGAAAAAGTTATTGAATACCCTAAAATGTTTTATGATTATTTTTCCTTGACTTCGCGATATAAATTTCTATAATTTTGTTCGCTTTGATGATTGCTTCTAAAAGTATTTGTGGGGTGTTTTAATTTTCGTTCGCTCTCGGATGAAAGAATATCGTGTAGATACATTTTTTTTGTCTGCTCAATTTGTTTTGACTGGTAGCAATCGATTATTTTGTTGCTCGTTCAGTAACCGATGTGTTAGATGGTGTAAAATTTCATTAGGGTTGGAATTTGAAATAAAGAATAAGATAAAGACGTTCATTGAAGCGACTATCTCATCATTGCAAAATTTAAAAAAGGAGAGACCACCATCAAAATGAAGCCGAACTTAAATATGAATGACGTTTACCAACGGTAAAGTTGTCTTAATTAATATTTGTATTCTAAAAGTTTGTAATAACGACAATACTAATAAAATTCTAGGTACACTTCACTTAATTTCTGTTGGCCAAACAAATTCTATTTTTGTTTTTAATTTGTGTTTGGCTTGCGTTTGACCACCATCTCGCCTATTTTAAGTGATGATGTGGTCGAAAGTAAAGCACGCTTGCCTAGAAGTAACCTATTCACTCTTGATTTAAAGACCCCTAGGTTGTAGCTATCATGAAACACAGATTCCGGCAGGGAATTTCACTCCTTGGCTATACGCACAATGAAAGTATTCGCAAAACGCTTTGTGCGTATGGGTGGGATGTCCACCATGTACCGATGGCTAATTGCCGTACGTCTTGAAGTCCGATGATAAAAAGGGCTACGCGGTATCAAATTGTGCACTTCCGTCGCACATTCGCCGAAATGTAACCGATAAGAAACTGACATGCTGGCCACTCGGTGACGATGTTCAAGGCTTTGGAGCTTTGAGTCGACCAATGCATCGTTGTCGAATTCTATTTGAATATCCACCTTTGAGCATCCAGCAAACACGGACAATACGACGAAATTACTATAAAATACCTGAAACATCGTGTAACCAATAGTGGCCCACGAAATAGTAACCTCAATGATACAGAATATTTCGAAACCGTTTCGACTTGGACTCTGGTAGCCGGATATCAAGTATCCATTCATAAGTTGACCATGGTAGTCGGAATTTTGCCTTCAAAGTTACATAACACAATCGCTTATTTGATTGTCTATTATAATCGAATTAACTATTTTGATTGTCATAGCCGCAATTGTTATTAGTTAGGTTTGGTAGTTTAGCTTTGTTGAATATGTAGGTGGTTATTGGTCTTCGATAACTTCGTCTTCGGCACAGATAAACTTTTGTTAGGTATCTACATTGCTTATCGATTTGTTTTGAAAAATATTTTAATGAAACACCTTGACATCTTTTATTGAAATTAGAACACTTGAATCAAAAATAAACACAGTTGACCGTAATATGTATGTATAAACCATAACTCTCAGTTACCTACCTACAAAGTTGTAGGTAAATAATCCATCCTCAATAAAAAAGTCTAGTGTGTAAAAAATTCGTTGAACATGCCCGCGAAAAATATTAGCCTGAACTCAAACCTACCCAAAACCTAAAGTATCAAGGCTATATAAAAATAATCCAATAACAAAAAAAAACAATTTACGAGCAAAACGTGTCTGTATCCTAGCTAAACATGACCACGAAAAATTAAAATCAAAAACCGGCCAAATGCGAGTCGGACTTGCGCACGAAGAGTTCCGTACCATTATCACAAAAAAAGGCAAAAAATCACGTTTGTTGTATGGGAGCCCCCCTTTTATATTTATTTTATTCTGTTTTAGTATGTGTTGTTATAGCGGCAACAGAAATACATCATCTGTGAAAATTTCAACTGTCTAGCTATCACGGTTCATGAGATACAGCCTGGTGACAGACAGACAGACAGACAGACAGACGGACCGCAAAATCTTAGTAATAGGGTCCCGTTTTTACCCTTTGGGTACGGAACCCTAAAAACTACCTTCGAATCTCATTTGAAATATAAAAGTAAAATAAACAAATTTCATTCATAATAAACTAAACACAATTCCAGCTTAATATACCAATTACGCCCACAGATAACGCCTGTAAATTATTATTTGCCAAATCTGATACAAACAGCTATTGATCCAGCAATTAAAACAAAAAGGCTCGTTATTTTCTGCAATTATTGTTTATTTATTATCAATAAAGTTATCTAAACGATGCTCGCGTAAAAAGGCTGAAATTTTATAATTGCTAATGGATATAGCTAAAGTTTAAGTTCGAATTTTTGCGATATTTATGAAGGTTGTATTTATTAGGCTTGATATATTACTATAGCTGAAATTCACACATATAAACATCTTTCGAACATAAATTTTGCAATTCCGTTTATATATGACGGACTTTTGTTTAGGAAGTCAGTTAAAATTGCTTATTATCAAACATTGTATAGAGATAGTAATGCCGGTAATTTATGAAACACAAATTATATTTCAACAAACTCTAAAGACTTTCAATAAATTAAAATGATACGATTTGCACATATCATTTTTCTAAAAAATAAGCGTTCAATCACAACAAGCGTCACATATAACTAATACAAAACATAACTTACGAAATATGTACCAATTTTAGTTGTACCAATTTTAAAGCTACGCGTCTGCCTCGCCCTTCAGAGAAAACAGGCGTGATGTTATGTTTGTGATTGTAAGCCACAAGCCCAAAAATACATAAACGGTAATTGTGGTATTTCACGGCAATATTGTTTTAAAAATTATTTTTATTTGCAGCGTAATGAAAACGTGTTTTGCTGCAGGCATCAATCTTTTTTATTTACGTTCTATAGCGTTTTAGTTCAAATATTTACAACGCAGTAATAGCAATCGAAAATATTCACGCGTGCACATGAATAAAAATGTCGGTAACAGAGAAAATATTAGTTTTAAATGCAAAACGAGCACACACGTTGGTAGAACCGTTTGTTTTATGATTTAGTACATTGCGTTAGTTTATTTAGCAAATGCGAGCTTTGTGAATTTGCTTAGGTATAGGTATTATTTACTAAAATGGTGATAGCTCTTTCCTTGTTATTTAAGGCTTTTTTTTTCAATCCATCCAAAGATTGTCTAAGCGATATGGCTCAATCCATGGAAGAATCATTGGTCAGCTGGACCCGCTCGCTACGGGACCCACGAGTCCAAAAGAGATGTTTAACTATTTTGGTCTACAATGGTATGCAAAAAATATTTTGATTACTTTGTCTAACTGTTAACTGGTAATTAAATTTCTCTTCTTGTTTAATATCATTCTGGATCATTATATTAGTACAAGTTTTTAACTTATACTTCATCATTATTACGTCTGTTTATTATTTTGAAAGTCAATTTTCTTTTGCTATAAACTGAAATAAAAATCAACACTGATTAAAATTCGCCATCATTAATATAGAAAGGGCTGAAAGATTTGTTATCCTTGCATAAGAAAACAGTTCTGAAGATAGAATAAATATAATTTGAATGCGGAATAGAAAATTGAGCGCGGTCAGGTTTCGTCCTTCGCCCTAGTCCTCCAATTACGTGCTCGGTTCAAGGAATGTTCCAAATTGAGTATTCTGAATTGTATTACATTTTAAGCTATTTTGGGACAAAAGCTACTAAGCATTTATTAAATAAAATATTGGGGAAATTCTATCCTATCTAAAATTGTACTATATAAATGTATAGGGTAGATTTTTGTGCTTCGACGTACCCCAAATAATAAAAACATTAATGATGAAGTATATCGTTATAACTCTTTTTTGGTTTCGTATATTATGATTTTAATTAAATTAGATCCATCAGCTACTAAAACCAATATTTATTTTTGCTGACCAGTTAGTTACTCAACAAAAAAATATGCCTGAGTATCAGTTCTTTACTATACACACACTCGTATTTTGTTATTCGAGCTCCTGTATGGAGATGATCTAATCATCCCCACCCCTAAACTTTACCTCGACTATCTTCTCCTTACTAACCACCAACCAACTAACTTTCCCCCTGTAAACGATGCTAATCTATCGACCTTAGACCTCTCCTATTGGCTAATAGACCTAATAGGAGATGATCACTTATTCAACATCAGATAAACGTAGATTTGGGAACAATTACCAAGATAACAGAGCTCTTGCCAGGATTACATCAATTAGTGCTTACACAGGTAGATAGATATTACGTTGTTTGTTAGAACTAGTTTTGGTTAGAAGTACAAGTATTAGGCCTATACGCATGCGTAGATAGTAAAGCAGCTGTATTAGCAATAAGATTATCTAGAGATTAACTTTAAGTGTTTAGTAATGCAAGAGCGTGTAATGAAGCAAATGATAATGTACAGATTGATAAGCGCGATAAACATAAGTAAGATACTTATAGTTTTTTTTAACCATGTCATTCTTGGTTGATCAAAGAAGATACTGACAATGTAGGTAAAACTTATTGCTACAGTAGATCAGTAAATTAAAAGCGCCTTGTTCATACAGGAACCTCAGCAAATAACAATTGTTTACAGTGACAACGAAAATGGAACGGAACGAAAGCATATTTCGAGTATTTACAGAAGTTACGAATCTGCTTTCGCAAAATTCACGTACGTAAATACCTCATTAAAATGTATCACCAATTACAAACGGCGAAGGGGAAAGCCTTAAGAAAAGGCTCGTTCTGAAATATAAATTCGGTATGTGTGTAGCTCTCTGAGAACCGTTAGAGTCAACGGCACCTGTCGCTTGGAGCATTAAAATATTCTATACCGAGCTACGAGTAACACGAAAGACTGATGTTTCCTTAAGGCTTACCTATTTTACATTGTATAGAAAATCTTCTTTGTCTTTGCAGAGTTCAACTTTTGAAGCTTGGAATAATGTTTGTGTGATTTTGTTGTTATCGTCGTAATTTCCATAGTCTTGAGACTTACCGGTACCACATGGGCTTATTCGGTTGATATCTATGATAGATCTTTGTTCATTACCTGTTACCATCAACAATGTTCTGCTCTTACTTGGTACAGGTTATCTAAAATAGTTAACAATTACAGATTTTTTGGATTGTTTGTTGTTATTAGAAGAAAAATGACACTTCTCATTGCTTATTTAGTATGTTATATCTTTTTCGCCTATTGTTTATTTACCAATAGTCACATAACATGATGACAGTATTTTTCGACCCAATTCAATATATATACCAACATTTTGCCTTTCAAATAAAAACGAATATTCGATATTCATTTATCCGGAGCTTCTGTACCTTTTTTTTTTTTTTTTTTTTTTTTTTTTTTTTTTTTTTGGGTGGGAAATCATCCAGTGACTTCTCCCGCTCTGGGTGAAGCGGGAGGGCGTGTCAGACTTTTACTGACTAAAACCCACCCGTGTTCCTTCAGTTGCTTGAGCCAGGGCCGCGGTAACTCTTTTTCAAATTTATCCGGTACATCACAGCTATCCACACTTCATAGATTATTCCATAACTCATATAAAATCTTTTTCTTATTACAAAGAGGTCTTGTTTCGAATCCCTAGTCATGAAGGTCGGGTTTGAAGGGTATCTTCAGATATTCTCACACAGGATTTAAAGCATTTTTGTTTGTATTCAATTTGTATGATACATTGACTATATTTTTAGAATCAGGTTTAAAACAGAATCGTGTTTCTTTTTTGCCAGTTTTTTTGTCCCTGTTATTTCTAATATTGATAAGTTATTTTTATCTGTCTTAAATTATATTTCGACTTCCAAAATGTTTGATGTTTCTTCTAAAAGATGATCACTGAAGTGACTTGTTTCATTACTTGAATCGAAGAAATGATTATTAGGCAATTTTTGAGCCACCAACCTAAGTGAAATTGGATTGGATTATCAAAGACTATTAAGGAATAAGCGAAAATTCATAATTACTTAATCTGAGCCATGAAATCCTATTTCTATAAGGATCTCCATTATTCGCTTGTAATAACCAATTATCTCAAAATAGATTCTATAAGAAGATCTAATCGCCTAAAGAAGATTATTATTTAATATAATATTATACAGCCTATTACTCTGTTTTATCCCAAGATAAAAGCACCCATACTGCGAATAATACTTCGCCCGCAATTTTCAACTAATTTCATATCTTTTTTTTACGCCAAAACCATATGGACTACACGAAAACTGCCAGCTCAAAAACCCTTTTCACATTTACACTGAAAAGGTCTGTTATCCAGTTAAATCACTCCATTTATAACGGCGTGTTCAGATGCGTTAAGTCAGCGTTTCCGAATTAGCAGGCTTAATTTTCCGTGTACTACTCGACGCGTCGTTTTTTAAGTAGAAAAAGGAAAAAAAAATACGGTTGACATGGGATAAACCTGTGTGCGGTTTTAGTGGCGTTGAGAGGAATGAGATTCTGTTACGTGTTTGGAGTTGATATATATAAGTAATTCGGAAGTCACTGCTTGACAAGTGAAAATATATCAATGAAAGCTCAGCGATAGCGATTGCAAAAACGTATGAGAATGCTATCGAATTGCAGAGTGATCAATCCCTAGCATTTCGACCATCGCCATCGCTGATAAAACTACACTTTGTCAAGAGCATAAGGATTCGTCTGGTTTGAATTCGAAGTATAACTAACTAGCGGACGCCTCGCGATTTCACCTGCGTAGTCCCGTCCCATGGGAATACAGAGATAAAACGTAGCCTATGTCACCCGGGGATAGTGTAGCTTCCCAATGAAAAAATATTTTTTAAAAACGGTCCAGTAGGTTTAAAGTTTATTCGTTACATACAAAAATACAAACATACAAAATTACAAATCTTTCCTCTTTAAAATATTAGTATAGATAATATAATAAATAATAGTTGAAAAAACAAAAAAAAAACACGCTTTAATAGAAAACCAAACTAAAAACCGGCCAAGTGGACGAAGGGAGTCGGACTCGTTCACGAAGGGTTCCGTACCATTATCGGAAAAAAACAAAAAAAGTCCGGTTTTTGTATGGGAGCCCCACTTAAATATTTATTTTATTCTATTTTTACTAATTGTTGTTATAACGGCAACAGAAATATATCATCTGTGAAAATTGAAACTGTTGACAGACGTACAACGGAGTCTTAGTAATAGGGTCCCGTTTTTACCATTAGAGTACGGAACCCTAAAAAGTAGAAAGCGATTTTAATAAATTTTTAATTACGAAGATGCCACTAACAAAAAATATATTTTTATAAAATAGCGCGGGGTGCTTTTGAAGACATTTTCAAAGTTATACTACTTTTTAATCGACTTCCCAGAAAGGAGGAGGTTTTATGTTCGACTTCAAGTTTCTTTTTTTTTTGTATGTTGTGAAAAAAAAAAAAATTTGTGTGTCAATAACGCAAAAAATTGGTACCTACGAACGACTTCAAAAAATAAAGATATTTTTCACTTTGTAGTTTTGTATTTGGAAGTCGGTAGTATTTTTTTGCAAAAAAGTTTTTTTATACCAATGTCTGTCAATAAAATATTATAACAATAAAAGTATAGCACCCCACGCTTTATATTAACAATAGTTTTTTTGTTTATCACACTATTCTTAATTTAATTTTAATGAAAATTATTTTTTACTGTATGGTTTGATTTTCTATTAAAGCATTTTTTTTTAGTTTTTTTACCTTTTCGTTCAATTTCCATTAAAGCTTGTTTTTTAGTTTCTTCAACTATAACTTATTTATGAAACTACCTCCCTGTGATGGGAATGGGTAATTAGCGTGCCGTCTGCCTTCCCTGGATGTGATAGCCGTTTACCAGGCTCCCTTTCCGGAAAATTTATTTAATACGTGTATTTGGTGCAAGGCACTACCGTGTCTTCGGATATACCAAAAAATTAAGCCATGCGCATTTCTTAGCACGCGCTTTAATACATGGCACAAAGACACTACCGGGTATCAGATATAAAAACAATCGCAAATCCCGAAAATCCTGGTAATATGGATGGATAATGGGACAAACTATTTAAATATGGTGCCGTATGGTGCTGGACATAAAGAATTTCACCATCCCATGGGTGTCGTTAGAAGTGACTAAGGGACAAACCAGAGAATGGGCAGCAGCGTTCTCTGTGCTTGTATAACAACCATACTGCGATCGCCAACCCGCCTGCCAAGCGTGGCGATTATGGCAAAACTCCCCCAATGAATAGCACAAATAAAAAATGGCCCCTAGTACTCGGCAGCTTGCCTACCCTCAACTACGGTAGCGGTCGAGGCTACGGCACGGCAAGGGGTGCTAAGAAACTTCGGACGAGATCCGGCTACCCCAACAATCACCGACGACTGGACCTGGCAACGTACAACACGCGCACACCTCGGATCAACGAGAAGGTCACCGAACTCGAAGGGGAATTGAGCATGTTGCGATGGAATATTATAGGGTTATCTGAAGTCCGAAGAGAGGGGGAGGACTCGATAATCCTCAAGTCCGGTAACCTGCTCTATTTCCGAGAGGGTGACCGTCAGTCCCAGGGTGGTGTCGGATTTATCGTCCACAAGTCCCTTGTGAACAACGTGGTGAAGATCGAGAGTGTGTCGACCAGGGTGGCGTACCTTATACTCAGAATATCCTCAAGATATTCGCTGAAGGTCATACAGGTCTACGACCCAACCTCGGCACACCCCGACGATGAGGTAGAGACCATGTATGAGGATATCTCCAGAGCCATGCATGGTTTCAAAACTCACTTTACCGTTGTCATGCGGGACTTCAACGCGAAACTGGGCAGAGAGACGAGGATGAGTTGCAAGTGGGGCAATTTGGAGTTGGACGACGGAACCACCGGGGTCACCTACTGGCCAGTTTTATGAAGAAGGAGGGCCTGGCAGAGACCCGGTGGTGCAACAAAAAATGAGATCGACTTCATCATGTCAACCAAGAAGCAAATGTTCAATGATGTCTCTGTGATCAATTCGATAAAAACCGGGAGCGATCACCGCATAGTAAGAGGCACATTGAACATTAATATTAAGCTTGAAAGGTCTCGACTGATGAAGTCCACGCTCCGTCCAGCACAGATCCAGGTCCAAAACCCCGAGAGCTTTCAGCTCGGACTCCAGAATCGTTTCGAGTGCCTAGGGAGCTCCGTGGATGAATACAGCAACGGGTTCGGTGACGCTGTCCATACGGTAGGGTCTAAATTTTTCAAGACCCGTCGTACAAATAGAAACAAAAAGCTCTCTGAACCTACCCTCAAGCTTATGAAGGAGAGGCGTGAGATGATCCTGCAGTCTTCAGATGAGGCGTGCAAATATCGGCAACTCAATAGACAGATCTCTTAATCCTTGAAAAGAGACCTCCGCCGCTTTAATACCGAGCGTATTAAAGACGCGATCGAGCGAAATGAACACTCCTAGGTGTTTTCAAGGGATCTGGCTATTGGACAGAGCCAACTCACGAAACTGAAGACCGACGATGGCAGGATAGTATCCGCCAAACCGGAGCTTCTGAGGGAGATCGAGACATTCTATGGGCAGTTGTACACATCAATCAACAAGCCCGTTGCAAATCTAGCAAACGACCCAAGAGCTAGATTAACCCGACACTATACCGAAGATATCCCGGACGTCAGCCTGTACGAGATTACGATGGCTCTGAAACAGCTCAAAATCAACAATGCGCCGGGTGATGATGGCATTACGGCCGAACTGAAGGCGGGTGGAAAACCGGTCCGTAGGGCCCTTCAGAAGCTGTTTGATTCCGTCATACTCGAGGGCAAAACGCCACAGGTATGGTGCAGGGGTGTAGTGGTACTCTTCTTCAAGATGGGTGACAATACCTCACTGAAAAACTATATATCCATCTCACTTCTTAGCCTGTTTTCAAGAGTCATCACGAATCGTCTCGCGCGCAGGTTTGACGATTTCCAGCCCCCCGAACAAGCCGGATTCCGAAAAGGCTTTAGCACCGTAGACCACATACATCGTACATAGTTTGATATATTAAATCACGCCTCAATACCTAAAGAGATTTGGATTAGGACAAAAATCAACGTTGTCACCTTGGTAAGGAAATATGATATTTTCATCCTTATTATGTTACCTAGGGATAAACAAATACGTGAACAGAAGCTTATAATAAATCTATAGTCCTCTCAGCATTCTTGTAAAAATGACCATTATCACCACACGTGACATGGACTACAGTCTTGTAGTGCTATTCTGTAAAATCTTACCATGATGACATATGAGTGTGAGCCCGAAGTAAGCTGAAAGCAAGTAATTAAGTAAGCTAGAAATCCCTAGCATGTCTACAGAATCGACCGGCTGAAATCGAAACAACGCAACCTCCTGTCATATTTCAAAGCAAAATACTGGCATCACACGCACCCCCTTTTCCCACAACTGTTAACCTCTGAACTCATCCTAATGTTGAAAAATGTTAGTTTAATTTCCTTCCATATGCCACCGTCAGACCATTTGTTTGGATATAACTCAAGTGCTTAATGTACCGAGAAATATGCTGAGCTGTGTTGTAACGTTACCGTCGACAAGAATATCTATCTATATATTATAATCCGTTTCATTTTCCTCTCTAGAATTTGACCGTTTTGTTTTTATTGTTTTTCATTTTGATTAGTCTTGTTCGAATCTGTTTAGCGTTGTTGCTTATTTCTGTTCAGGTAACTTCTTTCTAGTACGCTATGTTTTCTGGATATAAATTTGTTTCTTTAACAAGCTTTAATAAGTCTAGTTCTGATATATTTAATTAGGAAATGCAATTTGAGTTTGAATTTCTGTATAACTACTTTTAAAACAAACAAATCTGATTCCAATCAAATTATTTTATCCCAGTTGGTTTCAGTTCCAAACAGGATCAATCAGAAATTGCCAAGGAATATAGTACTTTTAGTATTCCTATGGCTTCTAAGGACCGCAGGTATAATATAACGCAAAATATTTCCGTCTCATTTTTGTGGTTTCATCATTGTAAAGGTAACGTGATTGCTTCCTGTTGTATTATTAAATGGGGATATTACGTTTCCCCATTATTTTTATAGAAAAGATAGCAGTAATTCGATTCGGGTTCTTTTTCGATTTCTGAGAGGCTTATGAGGAAATCAAAGTTAAACAAAAGTTCTTCTTAACGGTCCTTGTTTGCCTACGCAAGTTTCGTAAGTTGTTTGGTTTTTGTCTAAAAAAAGACTTCCTTTTTAATATTTCTTTACAATATGAGCTTCAAGTTTTATGAGAGGAAGAGACATCTCATCGTAATATGAAAAGATAAAAATATAACTAGTTCATACACAAATTCTAAAAATGGACTGTTTAGTCTTTAAGCCTTAGAATAATGATAAAATAATGTTAATTTCATGCCCAATATATTACATATTACTAGTTGTTGCCCGCGGCTTTCCGTGCATTCAAGTCGGAATTTATATCAAGGGATATAATATATTTTTATTTTATTTAGCTTATCGTGCATTGTTTCCTAAACCAAACGTGTATGCACAATTTCATCTGAATTGGTTGAGGATAACTGCTCTTAAATTCAGTTGCAAGATTTGACCCGAACACACTTTAATTAAAAGCTTGTTAAAAGTATCCTATGTAATATGGTAATCCAGGCAATGCTACCATGTGCTAAGTTTAATCCAAATCCGTTCAGCCGTAAAGATGCAAAAAGGCAATAAACAGACAGAATCACTTTTTGTTTTATAATATTGGTATGAGTATTCAATAGGTACTGCCTCGCAAACAACTAAGCCTACACTTACACTCAATAAAACATTTTATAAGTTATCATTATACCTACTCAAAGAACGAACAAGATCCTTTACCCCACTAGAGCCCCACTTTATCACTTTGAGTCTTCAAAAGAAAATCTAAACACATACTTAAAAAAGGACCGTATTCCTAGATACCGCAAGCCACTCTTATCGGGCAATAAATCAATTTTCCTTGGCCAGTGAAACAGAATCAGTAAATGACGTCCTCAACCTTTGTTAAAGTAATAATGCTGATATATTGAACCCTGTCTATTCGTCCTTTGATACGACTTTGATTTAAGACGATGGAGTATATGGACTAAGCGGGAATAAATGACGTGTGTCTACATTTGTGGAAATGTTTGTTATCTGTGGAGTACTTAGGTTTGATGGTAGACACACAAAACATTGTGTCCATTATGATGTTGTTTAAGTTATCTTTAGTAATACAGTCATTGTCTGTTTTAGTAATAGTGGTTTTCTATTCATTACTATGTCGGGCTTTTGAATGGCTGCTTCAACGTCTAACAGGAATATTGCTATAATCCCTAGCTTCGTTTATGGAACCTATTGATTAGATAAAGTCAATAGAATACTGTGACGGATCCACTCATCGTAATCTTAAAGTCGAGATTATGTGAAGAAGGGTCATTTTGTTTTCCAGAAATCAATTTCATTATAAGTGTCTGCACAGAATGTATTTTTTTTTGAACCGAGAACAATTTAATCATTATAGATCCGAGCGATATGACAATTCAAGATTTTTAAGCAATAAACCCATCATGATGATGATGATGATACAGAAGTACAAAAAATATAACAAAAAGTAACAAATATATAATTTTATACAAAAATGTAAGTTATTGTTAATATGCAGAAGAAAATGGTATTACATATGAATTTCATTTCCGCCAACTCTATCTTCGTATAAATACTTTTCATCTTCAAAACACTTAACATTTCAAATATGCTTGACATACACAAGGATCTTGTAACACAAAACCTATAGTATATTATTAGCACAGCTGTAAGAAGGTTTTCGTTTATCTCTGAATATGAGGAGGGGAGTGGCACTCTTCGAAGCTTAAGGGCTCATATAACAGGATATGGACCCCTAAGTAGGCCGTGTTTGAAGGATTACTCATGCTTTGCAGATTGAGTTCATCCTATTTAATGATCGACTCTAATACCTTTGTCAACAAATTTAGTTGTAGGGATTCCGATTATGTGAACAGGGATTTGGGATATGTTAGTTTCTAGTTTGATCGATTTTGTGTTTAGAACTTGTACATTGTTATGAACACATAGATGTTATGAAACAATTGTTGCTTTGTGTATAGTTTTGGAACACAACAATTACTGCTTAATCAGAATTGATAATTTAGTTATCATTGTTTGATTAAATCAAAGTGTGTTTCCCATTCTTCTCACAGTATGCAGTAGGTACATCCTCTTGCCCTTATCCAGATTTATTTGTGGTCTTCATGTTAATTAGTCACCTTTCTAGCATTCCACCAATTCACACCAAGCGCTACCAAGCATTCTTCATAAAGCGAACAGCAAAAGAGTGGAACTCGCTGCCTACATGTGTTTCCGAACGCTTTCAAACCGAACCTCTTAAAAGTTAGAGTGAACAGGCTTCTTATGGGTAAACTCACTCCGTCGTTGACTTTGTCTCTGTCACCTCTGACCTGGACTAGAGTAAAGAGCAAATCCATCCCAAATAAAAAAATAATATCATCGTTCACAATGTTTTTCCATATCGCACTGATGACTTTATTATCTTTCACACATATTTAGAATCTGCGACATTATAATCTGTGAATAAGATTATCTTCAATTTCACAGGTATATTTTCAGTATTACTATATAGTTATGAAACATTTCTACCACCGTAAATTACACATTTTCCTTGAGACACAGATACTCAAATTACTCGTATACTATCACCAGAACAACCGTTTTCTTTTTTTTGCTTGGTGAAATGCTCATGCATACTGCGCTACCACGGGGAGGTAGCGCGGTTATGTGGGACTCCAACTCAAACTCCACGGTGTCCTCCTGTGCCGCTTATGGCGGGAACACGGGCACGCGTTAGCACTCACCGTGAATCCTCCGCGGCTCCCCGTCACCGGACCGTCCTCTGGGGAGTACCACCCATCACCGGCTTACCAGAACACATTGCACGCCGTGACCACCCCAGAGACCAAACCAGCACGTGGGTGCCAGACGACCCATGTATGGCACCCTTGGTTCCCCTGTGACGGGTCAGGACAGTAGCCCCGCCACCTACCATTTTTCGGCCGCAGGGGATAGGGAGAGCTGCCAACGCTATACTGACACTTCTCCTCCCCTATTCCTCCTCGAGTTGCTCTTCGCTTCACCGTGGGAATCCAAGCCACGGATACTGACCCCCGCCCCCTCGTCTCGACAATGCGGGAACTTCCGGTGGGATCACCAGAACAACCTTCACGTAACCTTGTCCCATTTTAAGTTACCGTAAAATTATTACTCTTAATTATTATGTAACAATTCCCATGTTGTAGGGTAGAAACAATGAACAGTACCCTCTTCACCGTTGACAGCCCCGAACTGTACTAAACAAGTACCTACATCTTTTTTGCCGTAACCCTTTGAATTAATTTTATTTCGATGTACAAGTTGTAAATTGTATGAGTGGGCGGGTAGACGGGATTCTAATTTGAAGTCCTTGTTTTTATCGTTGGAAAATAATATTCAGTAGAGGTTTGGTAAATAGTATTCTGTAGTTATAGTTTGTGAACTAACAAATGTCTGTATATTTTTTTTGTTTCAAACAAATAGGATTACTTTTAATAGATATGTCTCAAGGCCAGGGTCGGTCTAGTCAGTCATTAGGTAAGTAAGTACAAAAGACCAAAAGATAGTGATAAAAAACAGACAGAGTTGTATCTTATTTCATTAATATGTCGCTCTGTGCTATGGTACTCGTAACTCAATATAAAAGTTTAAACATTAAATGCGCCCTTTTTCTTTTTTGGGGGTGGCCTTTCTTCCAATGACTTCTCCTGCTCAGGTTTAAGCGGGAGGGCGTGACAGACTTTTACTGACTACAACCCACCCCGTTCCTTCAGTTGCTTGTGCCAGAGCCACGGTAACTCTCTTTCATATTTATTAGCGACTCAGTCAGGCATCGGCCCTAGCGGACCCCGTCAGTTTTGCTGACATCTCTTTGAGACGAGCGTGGATCACTATGGGCCGTCGACTCGGACCTGTTTGTTATCGGACAGCGAGCTAACCGAAATGCACCCTACTGTAAAAACTAAAATATATATGAAGTTAAAACCAATCAATATATAAAAAGGTTAAAACTATTATTGTTAACTACATATCCCTTTTAGTTTACTTACTTAAGCCAGTACCTAACTGTATCTCAATAAAAGAAATGCCTCTCCTTACAAGCATAATGTTTACCTGACTTTCACAAAAAACCATTAGGTTGGTACAAAAGGATTGCCATAAACCCATGAATGAAGGCCAAAGCTATATTGGAATGATCGGATGTTGAAAATTTTAAGCTTTTCAGGTATCTATACCAAGTCAAATTATATTATCTTTTCGGATATTGGTAGTTTTAATGACTAATCTCAATAATTTCCATTTCTGATCCATATTTTACGGGGCTTACGCGATGTGAATCCAATGAATTGTTGGCAAATGAATTATTGTGCATAAACTCGAGGCATGGGGTATCAACTCATACAAATTATAATTAGTATTAAAAAAAGATCATAGATGGCAGCATAGGTAACAAATGTAAAAGTAACAATCAATTAAAAATGTTTAACAGCAGATTCAGGCTGAAATAAGTTTAGTAAAAATCAAAACTTGCTTTTTTAATGTTAATTTATCCATTTACACTCATTAATCAGGTTTTTTGAACAAAAAAGATAAGTGAAGACTTTGTATGTTAAATTAGTTGAAAGTAGCTATCGACTTTTCGTTTTGTTTTGAGTTCTTTGCAATAGATGGCGTGTTTCACAATTTGTCCTAAACTATATATCCATCGTAAGATTCATTTTGTAGGATAGTTATTATAGGCGTAATTTAAAAGATATTATTTATTATAGGCGTAATTTCAAATATTAAAGTTTTGGTCTATTATTTAAAATCACTTTTTTGTGATGCTTGTTTACACGTCGAATTAACTAGATACCTCGCTGGAACAGGACTCGTATCGCGCTAGGGCCTACTCAAATCGCACGGGTACTAAAATAAGAGATAACGCGACGCGTGTGCCGCTTGCCGTCCGAGTTTACGCGTCACATAGTAGGTACAGTTTGATTCAAACTTAATAACGGCTCGAAACACTTCGTGAGCCACTACGCGCTAGCAATTTCATGTGACAGCGGGGGTGAGGGGTAGGGTAGGTACTGCCATGCTGCGTACCTAACTAAAGTATTAAAAGTAATCATTTTTGTAAAAACATCTTGTTCTTTATATATCTAAATACCAACCTAAAATAAAAAAGCTAATTCAAAAATCAAACACCAAAGCGAACTAAAAAGCTGTAAACAAGAAAATAACTAGCTGTGCAGTCGGAGGATACATATTCGCGAACTGCCTGATCCTCCGACGGCACAGCACAATTTTTACTTGTTTACAGCTTTTTAGTTCGCTTCCTTTTTGATTTTAAATTTGCTTTTTTATTTACAACTTTTAAGTATTTTTTTTAATTTTTTTTTTAAACATATACGTGGTATGTATTTTTGTAATCACCACTAAAAGCCCTTGATTTTGATACCCCCTCGACGGGTTACGAAGATAAAAAAATGCAACCTCTACAATATGGAGCCCAAAATCCGCCATTTTTTTTAATGGCACTTATCTAAGAATATTTGGGTGGCCAAGACCTATCTAACGATGTCTTAATTATAAAAATCCGTCATGTGGTTTGAAAGATACGAGGTAATAAAGAATATTACACACATACTTACATACAAGATACGCGCGAAAAACATAACCCTTTCCTTGCAGCCGGGTAAAAAAGGATAACCCTTATAGTGAATAATAAAATGACATGAAGTACCTACTTCGTGGTTTCATTCATTGCCGCGGAAGCAAGCTAACTACCAACATTTAATTCTACAACGAATTTTATAGTTTTGATTGATTTGGAATATTCGTGAATATTGTGAAATTCGCTACACAATGCGACTACTTAGATTTAAGAAGTTACCGCGGTCAGAGCGGAGTCTGTCCCGAACCGAACATACCTAATGTTATTATTACGAATACGAAGTAAGCGTTCAAGGACAAGACAACTGGCAAATAACGTCTCTGAGTACCTACATGATACGATTCCTCGCTCAAATTGCCATATGATTTAGTATCTAGGCAAACTACTAGATGGCGTTAGAAAACCACAGTCTCGGGCTATTAAAGAGTCACTGGTGCTGCCGCCTGGTAAAAATATGGAGAAAGAAAAAATAGCCCGACCAATAGCCCGACTTAAGGAGGTGACATTTCTTTGTATGGGATTGGGTATCTGTACTGTAGTATTATATTATCTTTGCTCGAGGGCTACACAGCAGTAGGTAAATCTATAACTTGTAAATTCTCCGATACATTTATACAAGTAGTTTTTGTGTTTCAAATGTCTTTTTAACCGACTTCCCAAAAAGGAGGAGGTTCTATGTTCGACTTCAAGTTTGTTTTTTTTTTTTTTTTGTGTATGTTCACCGATATCTCCGTCAATTGTGGACCGATTTTGAAAATTCTTTTTTTGTTTGAAAAAGTATGTTCCGAAATTGGTCCCATTTTAATTTGGTGAAGATCTGATGAAGAGCTTTGGAGATATACAACAGAACTCTTCAATAAATAACGGCAAATCTCTCGGGATTGCTGCAATCGCATGTCTGTTTATTGTTTATAACATTTCATAACATAACATCACGCCAGTTCGCTCTTAAGGGGTAAGCAGACCTCTCATTTCACCGGTTATGTTCAAGTTTCATGAAATCTATTCTGGCGAAATAGCTCCCTTACTAACTTGCCTATTAGGTACGTAGAACAAAAAAATGAAAAATAAAAAAAAAAAATTGCAAAAAAATATTACCGACTTCCAAATACAAAACTACAAAGTAAAAAATAACTTAATTTTTTGAAGTCGGTGTCCATAACGCAAAAAAATGGTACCTACGAAAGACACCGACTTCAAAAAATTAAGTTATTTTTTACTTTGTAGTTTTGTATTTGGAAGTCGGTAATATTTTTTTGCAAAAAGTTTTTTTTTTTAAACAAAGTTCCCGAGGCTTGCGGTAGGAGATGTCTGGTAGAAATCACGAACCGAAAAACGTTATGGACCATCTGGATAACTTCGGTTCCGTCCGTAGTTTGGATATTATCGTTAAGCGCTGGGAGCCATACTTGTTTACATCAGGTATTAGTCAAATCTAATATTTGTCTGGAAAAAAAGCATTTAATGGTTTCAAATTTTTTATATCCGTATCAAACCTACATTCAGAGTTGAAGAAAAGGCGTAAGGATTTTTTTTTTCTGACGTTGGTCCTCCATCCGCACATGATTTTTGCTTTTCAGCCAGTTGTAAACAATAAAATATTTTTTTCCAAATATCTCAATTCTCTCGAGGATCAGCTAAGAGATGTGAGCGGAATACATCTACTGCTGCAACATTATTGGTTATTGGGAAAACATTATAGTCATTGCCTCATTAATTGGGCACCTCACATTTCAATTTTACAAATACTAGCTTCTGCCATCGGCTTCGCCCGCGTGAAAAGTGTTTTCTTATCCCAAGCGAACATTATACCGGGATGAAAACTAGATTATGTAAATACCAGACTATAATGTATATCTGTGCAAAATTTCATCCATATCCATTCAGCCGTTCTCGCGTGATTGAGTAAGAAACATACATCCACACACACATCCAACCAAACTTTCACATTTATAATATTAGTAAGATATGCGTGTTCAATATCTTATAAAAATCTGTATTTGACATTATAAAATCTAACTTTGGTAGAAACGTTACATAAAATGTATTATACACGGAATACAAGCTAATAATTACATACAATTTAAGCGACATTGTCGACAAAATCTTAATTTCGTCAAGTATTCATGGTTAAAGGCCACAGTCTAATTGAAAATTAATTATTAACAGTTAATAGCAAGTTTTTACGATGTGTAAAGGACCTTCCATATAACAGGAAGCAATTTAAATTGCGTTAACAGGCAATATCGCGCTCGTATTTTCCAAGAAAATTTCAAGTACAAATCGGTCGAAATGCATCGCATTGTGTCCGTGGACGATGATCTGGTTCCGGCGCGGACACATCACTGTGCAACGGCATGGCATCGTACCGCGGCGTGGTGCCGATATGCCGTACATGACGCGTTTTAACCATCGTTTCAAACGTGTCAAACTTGCAGTTTTTGAATATGGACCGCGAAAGACGACGCAAAGTATTAATTAATTAACAAGTCAACATCGATAATATTAGCATTTTTTTGTACAAACACCTGCGAACTTAGTGACAGCGAATGATCCACTGCCAAACGTACTCGTATGTGCCGTGAGCGCGGCGCAAAGAACACGGCACTGTGCCACGTCGCGACGCCTTGCCGTTCCACGGCGCGAGGCCTTGCCGTTCCACGGTGATGGCGCCGTGTCTTGGTGATGTGTCCAGGTCCGTAGAGTTGCAGGAATCCGGTGGAAGTGAAACGAATGGGAATTATCGATGTGATGACACTTAGAGTGGCCATGTTCAGCAGTGGATGTCTTTTGGCTGAAATAATGATGATTTGTCTCCTTGTGAATTTACTTGCAATTTCGCTTATCGATGTAAAATATATCGAATCGCGTCGAGCCATTATCATTAGGAAGGCCGCTTAGTCGTTTAATTTTGACCTTTTACGAAGTTAAAATTACAGTTTCCATGTAAAATAATTATAGAATCTTCGACAACATCGAGCTTTTCGGCTACAAAATTACTTTAATTGTAGTTTGTTGTAAACTTCGGTTTACTTAAGTCCGTAATTAGTGTTTTTGTTCTTGTTTGACATAATTCAGCGGTTGCACGAACTTTGGTATATGGCTTGATTACAAAAATACTTCGGAATTGCGTGGTTCCCCTGGTTGTTAGGAATTCAATTGAACACTCTGTTATTGAAACGAAATTATCGACGTGTCAAAAATGTAATGCGTGTCAAGTGATGTGATTGGCCCTTGATTAATTTATTTAATCAATCACAGTAATATTCACGCGCTAGACAATGTGGACTTTATTTTTTGATTTTTTTTTTGCCCAGTGACTGGGTAAGATTCTAGACATTAGTCAAACGTAAAATAAATATTTGAGTTGCTGAGTTCAACATTCTGCCAGAGTCAGGAGTACTGACGCTGACAATCCACATGTGTAGGTACTGTGCGAGTGACATGCCAACTACATCGGTGTCTCGAGCCAACAAAATTGGTTTGTCTCAGAGACTTTAGGAGGGCGCGCCCCAAATTATGTGGGTGACAGTCAGCTCCTATTTCGTGCGAATCGCCACAGATATAAAAATAATATTATAAAAAAAATGTCAATTCGCACATTTCGTGCGAGTTCAATGGGGATTTGAACGCAAAACTGAGCGCAGATGTCGCTGGCGACGCAATGGCTGCTGCATACAATAAAGTATTTTTTGTTGAGTTATTTCTTACTTGACTCATGGTAGAAAAATTACAATAAATGAGAGAACATTACTTTAATGTGTTGGTATTCTTTACGTTTTAGGTTAGAAGTTTTATTTTATTTTCGGCATTCAAAGCCCCCAAGCTTATGAAGGCCAAGCAAATGACAGTCCTGCTGTAGAACTTTATCAATACGTTATTATCTGCACTATATCGCAGAAGATTACCAAGCAACATAATCAGAGTTACTTTGACAGGTACATAACATAACCTATAAATATGCCTTTTCCCAGTTTTTTTAGCGTTGTATCTTTGGGCAAAAAATGAACACCCGGGTTGGTACATCTTGGTACAGCACACGGAGACATATTACGAGTTTTTTTTATGCCATAGCGACGAAGCGCCACCTATCGTGAAAAAATGGCAGATCACATCCCCATTTGTGTGAATCATCCGAAAACCCGAACATTGAGAAAAATAAATACACTGTGTAGATACACAATCATGGATTATAAAAAAATGCGGTTAAAGTAGCAAGTGGATTTACGCTCTAATATTCCCTCATAAAACATTAATATATTCATTACTCAAATGGAACAAAGTACAAGAAAATTTAATACATATTTCCTTGTTACAGATAAAAAATGCAAGCCAGGAAACGTCAGAGGAAAAGGCGGGTGAAGAGAATTAGTGTCGTGCGATGGACGTGCCGTAGAAAAATGTAATTTTACATAGAAGAAGTTAGAGTTCAAAATGGGTTTAGCAATGTTGTGGCCAACAATGGGTAGATTCACGAACAGAGATTTGTTGGTGGTTGTTATGTTCCTGTGCAGGACAATAGTTTGTGACAGTCAGTGTCCAAAGTTTGCGGAGAAGCCACTGGAGACACGAGTTCAAGATGCCTCCATAGTTTTTAGGGCGGTGGTGGTTCAAACACATTATCAGGTGAGTTTTTCTATATTTTTTATGAACTTCTTCTTTGTAGGGTTCCGTACCTCGAAAGGAAAAAACGGAACCCTTATAGGATCACTTTGCTGTCCGTCCGTCTGTCCGTCTGTCTGTCTGTCCAGACCCTTTTTCTCAGGAACGCGAAAAGGTATCAAGCTGAAAACAAATACTCAAGTCTAATATCCCTTAACGCTGTGAAAAAATCAATGTTCTAAGCCAACGCAATCAAAAGATACAGCCGTTTATGTCGCAAATTGCCGCAAATTATCGACACTCGCAAAGGAATCAAAACCTACAGGGTACTTTCCGTGAGCTCAGAATCTTGAAATTTGGTACGAAGCAACGTTTTGTAGCACAGATAAAGGAATAATTGCGAAAACCGTAAATTTTTAGTCGCATCATATAATAAAAATATTTTAATAATTTTAAACTTACTACCCCTTTCCTCATGAACTAAACGTAACTAAAACGTATTAAATTGAAATTCATATCAAATACTCAGGTCTATAAAACCTTTAAGCTGAGGTTTGTACGGAACCCTCGGTGCGCGAGTCCGACTCGCACTTGGGTGGTTTATTCTGGTTGAGGTACATTACAATTATACTGTTTAGGTCAGTACGTTGCCAAGTATAATGCAACGTCGGTGTCGTCGTTCAGGTTGTCTAGAATGCGGATACACTTGGAAGTATTGGAACACTAAAGCAAATGGGACAAAGTCTGGAGTAGAACATCACACTCCCACTGAATATGTGTTTTTTATAGTTATGGTGATTCAAACTTAATGACGACTATGAAGTGCAATTCCACCCCTCACTAACGCTGTCACATACATTTGGTATCGCGCAGCCACTCGTAGAGCGGAGGCGTTAAGAGCCGCCATTAAGTTAGATTCTACTTGTATATCCCGTGAGTTCTACGTTCGAAAACAAAGGGTCATATTAAAATACACAATAATTGCAATACTTTTAAGATTCGAACGAACTTTCGTATTAATAGTAAAAGTTACAATCATGGCAATTACGACTGTTTCAAAGTTGGGAATAGTCAAAACAAAAGGATATTATGAATAAATTATTAAAATTAAATAGAGATTCATAAAATAGTAAACGAAAGATACATAATGAACTTAAACAGTGTTGTTTTCACTGACTTACAATTATAATTTCTTCAAATTTATTATCATAATAATGTCTGTTTTTTTATTTCATGGACGAAACTGACATTTGGGGGGTTGCCAGTTTAAAGTTTTCATAAAAATAAGGTCGTATCCTGAGTGATCGATAGTTGATCGAAAATCAAAGGAAATTGAAAATGGAATTATTGCATGACAAAAAAAAAATACATATTAAAGAAACTAGCGGCCTAATTTAATTTCTACTCATACTTCAATCTATCATCATTATCATTTATTTTACTGTCGATTTCTTATTTATTAAAATAATAGTTTATGTAGTATGTGTATTAATACTGTTATATTTAAATATATTACGTTTATATTCTTGTTAATCATTGTATACTAATGTATGTTTCTTTTTTAAAATAAACTATTTATTATTATGTCCTTTATTCATTACTTTTCTTATTATCTACATTTTTAAATAATTCTTAAAACAAAAAATATTATTATTATTTTCATAAAACATTTATTTACATCAATATTTTGTGAGTAAAATTAAATTGAGTAGTCATTTCTTATCGGTTCGATGAATCACTTATGATTGAGCCTTACCCACAACAATATGCTCCACGCTTGCAACATAAAAAAACTGGCCAAGTGCGAGTCAGACTCACGCACGAAGGGTTCCGTACCATTATCGCAAAAAAATGGCAAAAAAAACACGTTTGTTGTATGGGAGCCCACTTAAATATTTATTTTATTCACATCATCAGCTTATTAATGTTCCCACTGCTGGGACATAGGCTTCCTCTCTGCTGTGAGAGGGGATGGGCCTTAATCCACCACGCCGTAATCATACCATAATCCCCGGCCCAGTGCGGGTTGGTGGATGTCACATGTCTTCGATTTTTTGGTTCTAGGACATGCCGGTTTCCTCACGATGTTTTCCTTCACCGTTTTTGAGAGCAGTGGTGATAAAATAATTAACACAAAATAAAAGCGCCTGCCTGGGTTCGAACCCACGACCTACAACTTGTAAGTCGCGGCGTATACCACTGGGCCACCACTGCTCTACTATTTTATACTGTTTTTAGTATTTGTTGTTATAGCGGCAGAAATACATCATCTTTGAAAATTGCAACTGTATAACTATCACGGTTCATGAGATACAGCCTGGTTACAGACGGACAGGCAGACAGACCGATCGCGAGTCTTATTAATAGGGTCCCGTTTTTATTCTTTAGGTACGGTACTCTCAGTTTAGTCTACGGAATTAAAAATCACAATTATAGCTTCTACCAGCATTATGCCAAGGCAACGTATTCCTGGGATTAAAGGATTCTATGTCCTTTGCTGATGTTATATTCGTTCCATAAATTGTTGTACAGATGTTTCATAAAGGCTTACTGCTCAGTCCAGTCTATCTAATGCCAAAATTCATCACAATTGGTCCGGCTGGTACAAAAAAAAAATGACCTTGGGTCAACACGATGCTTATACTGTGAACATTTTAAGACTGTAGTTCCAACCTTTTGGCTGAAAACATTTGTGACAGGCGACGGACAGACAAACAGACAACCAGTAGGACAGACAGACAGACACGTGAGTGACAGCAATAAACGGAGCCCCCGTTTGAACCCTTTGGTTACGGATCCCTAAAAAGTCACCAATATATTTAACTTATTTCAATCAATAGCAAGTTCAGAGTATCTTCAATCTATTTCAGTGAACTCACTTAGCACAAATACAGATGCAGCTACATCTACATCCCTAGTAAACTTTAAAATAAGAGTTTATATTTTTCGCTTCCCTTCTTGCGCTCCTTATTCTTATCCGGAATGAAAGAACAACAAAATGCCAGTTCTTTTTCTTTTTCGCTAGCTTTAAAAAGAGCTGGCTGAATAGAACAGAAGTGTTGCCGGTGATGTTATACAATGTGTAACAGTAAAAGTACTCAGATACTGTAACTAAAATATTATTCTATGAATTGTGTATATAAAAGTAGAATATTATTTTACTGGGAAGCTCGTGGCTTAATAATAACAACCTCGCGTGTCGACCTTTCAGATTAAGCAACGCTTTCCGAGGTTGGTCCGCGGATGGGTGACCATCTTTACATAACAAGATTCGTCAGTCCCTCGGAAAGCACGTTAAGCTGTTTGTCTCAGCTGTCATTTGTTGAATTGAGTTTCATATAAAACACAGTATTGTTTTATTCATCACCACTGCTCTCAAAATCGGGAAGGGAAACATCGTGAGGAAATCGGCACGTCCTAGAACCAAAAATTCGAAGACGTGTGACATCCACCAACCTGCATTGGGCCCGCGTTGTGGTTTACGGCCCATTCCCTCTCACAGAGAAGAGGCCTGTTTCCCAGCAGTGGGAACATTAAAAGGCTGATGATGATGATTTTTTTATTCATAGTTTTGATAACAACTTTGAAAATATAAATTAATTAATTGTGTAGAAATGGTTGTGAATTGATTGAAACGAGAGTTAGAACTGTAATTTTAATAGGATGTACGGTTATATTAATTTAGCATTACTTAATAGGTGTGGTCGCAGATATCCGACTGAATCTATCCTGAGTAATAAATCATAGTTCGAAGTTTGGCTCTCGCTTATTTTCTCCTGCAATATCAAGATCAAAAACCTTCTGTACCCTTATGTTTTCTTTTATGATGATAAAAATATATGGTTTTATAAGCAATCAACACTCAAACAAAAAAACTACTCTATCAACAGAGCCTAGTGTACAAATTTGACAAGTATTCATGAAAACAAAAAACGAAAACACGTTTCTTTTTCACTTTTTGAAATATCTTTTAATTGCCTATATTGGAGGAGGATTGGGCGAGATTCAATCCTCGATTATGACTTTTCACTTAAGATACCTGTTCCATCCCGATCATTGGTATTTACTTGCAACACCGTGTCAGTGGGCTGTCAACGATTTTGACAGCTGACACTTAACAGTCGAAAGAGAAAATTTGTAATGTGAACACGCGGAAGTCGGGGTTTTGTCGAAACATATCAAATCGAGATGTGTTTCACCCATTGTAGTTGTTAATCGCGCCCGCCGTTCGCAATCGGCGTTGTGGGGCGCCCCTAAAGTGGGTTTCGTATATATTTCACGCGCATCGAAGTGCTTTGCATCGATGGACGCCGGCCGGATTCTTCGGTCCAGACAGCCGTCAGTCTATCCCCTTTTGTCCTTTATTATATATATATTCCCCTATCCCTAACCTCACGGCACGATATTGATCGACGCCCAGGAGTCTACCGCAGGAATCTAAGGTAAGTACGAATATATATACGCCAACCCTTGTGCCACCTGTGAGATAGTTACCAGTATCTCTCGCAATAGGGAGCAAATCCCTAGCTTTCCACTGCTGCGTTACGGCAGTTTCGTGGGTACAAGTTCAGACAGGGTCCAGGAGTTCCCCACGCTGCTAATGGGCCCCAGTGATGAGCTCCTGGCTTGGGATCCGCAGACCTGTATTTAACAATACCGTCACGTGCTCGCTCACATTGGGCCTCATCAGAATGCATAGTCACACAAAGGGCAATGGAGAGGGCTATGCTTGGAGTTTCCTTGCGTGATCGCATCAGAAATGAGGATACACTCAGGAGAACCAAAGTTAGTTGTCAGTGGACAGGGCACATTTCTCGCAGAACGGATGGCCGATAGGGTCGAGAAGTTCTGGAGTGGCGACCGCAAACCGGAAGACGATGCGTTAGAAGGCCTCCCACTAACTAGATGGACCGATGACCTGGTTAAAGTTGTGGGAATCCGCTGCATGCGAGACGCACGGGATCGGCTAATGTGGTGACGTTGACCTATGTCCAGCAGTGGACGTCTTTCGGCGCCCGTGGCTTCGTTCTCGTCAACTACCTACTCTGCCGTACTTACCTTCCTACCTACCCTACATTAATCCTACTTACCTTCCTGCCTACCCTACCTACCCACCATTTTTTTTCTGGGGTAATTTTTTCGCTGCGAACCTTAACTCCGCCATTCAGAAAATTACTTCAAATGCACAACGCCATCTATCAAATATGGAGTTCAACTGTGTCTGTATCTGAACTACGTGTCTTGTGATAATTTTACTTCTTGATCACTTTAAATTCATCTAACTATTGATAGAGTGAACCGATTGCTATGAAACAAAAACTAAACGCAACTTTTATGTATACAATTTATGTCTACATTGGTTTCGTACATTTATAAGTATTGCGCGCACAAATAGATAGACAAAAATGAAAATGCTGGAAATGTGTTATGTTGGTATCCTTTAACACCCTGGCTATTTTTTTTGGAAATATTTGATGTACAAAGACGACTTTTCTACAGATTTATTATATGTATTGAATTAAGTCAATTCCCTGCGACCGTATTTCCTCTTAATTCTCCGTTTCCCTTCTACGACTTGCAGGCTTTGCGTTAATTTTATTACATACACCCATAAATTATTATTATATATCTGTCTAAGTAACAGCTTGCCATGAATATTAATTAACACTCAGGCTGTAAAAGCATCACGTTGGGAGATAAAGTTTTAGAACAATGCCTTCATATATCCATATCATTAGCGTTGTCGTATCGTAAAAAAATATGGAAATGTTAGCTTATCTGCGTAAATTTAATTGATAAATTATTATGAATTATAGCTGTATAGCTTGTTCAGAATTCATTACTGGAGATTGACCATTATGACATTTTGGCAGTGCATGACAGTTCTATACATTGCATTTTTTGAAAGTCCTTATTGTTGATAGACTGTTCCTTTTTCTAGCCTTATTGTATGTTTTATCCACGTAAAGATTATGTATGTGCACATACATACACTTTAATATTAGATAGATACGAAATTCTGGTAAAGATATAACTTTTGCTTTGGTTATTTTCTATACCGTTTATTATTTTGTAGAAATACCTATATATGAATTTCGTTTGATCCTATTATAAATAATTCATCAAGTCTTCGATCCAGACCTTAAAAATAGATATTCCTTCAATAGTCACCCTTTTACGTCTCAAATAATGAAACTTGTCATTGCCAGTCGTACACTCTTACTACTTCATACCTCTATCAAAGATCTCAGACCATATTGATATGTCTTGACTATCATTGAGATTGAACTGAATTGACTTATCTCCTGATCTTAGAACTATTATTACTTCTTTCGTGACAATAATCACTACCTTTTTACCATGGCACTGCTTCCTTGGCTTATCTTTCAGACACCGTGCATTTTTTCCGGATTAAAAAGTAGCATATCATTTATGAAGTTCTAACACCGCGGCAGTATTTGTTTTTACGAAATACCTTTTGTATCTTTTCTCATACAGTAAGAAATCTCAAGGCACAGCGTTTGTCGTATCAAACACGAGAGTTTGAACCAATGGTTAGGCGCTTGTGTCAGTGTTGCACAGAAAAGCCACTGCAGAACTGTGTAACAGCTATTGTCAAAGCAACAGCATGTAACTCCGTTTTTTTTATTAAACCTGACGTACCAATTTTGCTATACGTGGTTTTAGAATTTTAGCGACACTCAATGATATAGTAGCTTACTGTCATTAAAGGAATTTCGTAATCAAATAGAATTTCCAGAGATATTCAAACAAGCACAGAATATCTGTTCTCCTTCTTTCTCCTTGTTATATCCCAGTTAATTTGGGGTCACCTTCTCAGCCCTCCTAATTCCTCTGCGCCCCACAGTTCGGTCGCGGGTTGTCTTCTCTGTTGTGTTGCTCGCTATCATGTCATTTTTATTGTTCGTAGCCTAGTAAGGCCAGGTGGTATTTATTATTTGTGATAATATATAATTAATTATGTCTTTGATCTTGGACATGAAAATTATAAATTGAAAGTTTTAACTTGCAATGTATGTATGTTCGGATCAAATCTTGCAACTGAATTTTAAAGCAGTTATCCCCAACCGAATTCCAGTTTGGATGACAATGCACGGTAAGCTAAAAAGCTTATAAGTATAAAAAAGTTATTTTTTTATTGGAATAATATATTACGTCTCAAAATATGTCATCGTAAGTCGTAAATTTTTACTGCTTTAGACTTCTATCAAAGATCTCACAAACCCCAAATGTGATGCTTTTAATATCATTGAATTGTAAACTGACTTTACCATATTACTTTTTATCGTATTGGTAATCACTAGCTTTTCCCGTGGCACTACTCCCTTAGGTCAGTCACGCGCGGCCCTGACTCAAGCAACTGAAGGAACACGGGTGGGTTTTAGTCAGTAAAAGTCTGACACGCCCTCCCGCCTCACCCAGAGCGGGAGAAGTCATTGGATGATGTACCAACAAATGGCCGTATTACTTCTTATAAGGAAGCTTACGCACTACATTCGAACTCTATGGAAGCTAAAAACAATTCCTAATAATCTTTTTTATACTTATTAGTATCTAAATTTAGATAATATTCATAAAGTTTTTGATCCGTATGAAACCATAAAGTCTTCAAATCGTCACCCTTTTCCAAAACAAATAATGAATATGTCATTATCAGTCGTTTCAATAATGGGGTCTCAAAGATGATTTGACTGTCATTGAGATTAAACTGAATTGACTTATCTCGTGTTCTAAGAACAATAGGCCTTTATTGGCGAGACGATATCTTATTTTATCATTGGCTTGACTTCAGACACGTTTATTAAACCTGTAATAATAAGTCTGGCTTTGAATAGGAACATACCCCTTTGAGTGTTATAACGGCTGAATTTGAAGGGGTTGGAGATAAAAGTAGGTAGTTACAACTATATTAGAATTTTGAACATAAATACAAATTATTTATATAAAGCCCGAACTACGATAAAACCTAAAATATACCAAGTCTTACTGGTAGAAGACCGAAATGATCTATGATATCGTTAATTTCGGGCGTTTACTAGCAATCTTTTAATATGATTATGTCTGTGACACACTGTGATACGGAATGATGAGACTAATTAAGGATTGATTAATTAGCTTAATTTATTAACAGTAAAATACCAACATGATTTTAAAATATTTTCGTATGCTTTTAACGGGAATTGTTTTAAAATCATGTAGCTACATTTTTAATCATGTAACAAATTTTATACTAAGTTTCACCAGGTGAAATCCTTAAATCCGCTATTATCTTAGATCATTTCGGACATGTTTAGGACGTTTGTACTAATTGGGAAACGAAGATTACTGAAGCGTAAACCTAGTCTAGTCTACTTAAATAACCTAACGACTGATGAAAAACATCGACAATTCGAAACAAATATCAGTTTTATGCTTAATTAAATGCAGTAAATGAAATTAAATTAAATCAGAGGTTTGTGGATTCGCGTGAAATATTACCAATCTAATTAATTAATGAGACTTCAACGGTCAATGATGTACTCAACTGTTTTATGTTAATCATGCGATAAAATCTTAATTATATCAAGTTATTATGTTCGAGGGTGTTAGTGTGTACAGTCTAACTATTCCTATATACAAAAGTCTATAGATGTTATCCATCACAACTCGACGGCTTAACAAATTAGGACAACAATTAACACTGGGAGATTATGGTCTGAATTAGGATATAGGACTCCAATTCCTAATAATTTTCGACTTTCACGCAATTGAAACCCTTGGCAATAGGTAATGCAGAATATTGGGCGAAAGTTAAGCCCATTTCACATATCACCCGCTCATTGAACTTGAACTCACAAAAGAAACTGTAAAAGTCTACTGTGATTAAAAATATTAAATTGGTTTTCGTTTCGACTACGTTCCATTTTTGTGATTGATTTGTCGAGGTTCCCGAAGGGGTACAAAAGCAATCAAAAGCCTTGGTAAATACATCGAGTTGTTATTTTAGCGATGTTCAAAGGAACAATTTTTAGGTATGAACTTTTACCAGTAACATAACCACTTCACGACTTTATTTGAAATACTCGTCTAATAAGCCTTAAAATAGCGTTGATAAAAGTAAAAGCAATACTGTCAATTGAACCACATCAGCACCTCAATTGAGTGACAACAATAATCCAAAATCTATAGCTTCTTATTATGTTATGTTGAAAAAAATCATCTTTGCCACAATGTAAGCAACGCAATTGAAAAACGCAAACAGTATATTATAAATGTGTGTTGATGTTTTCAAGCGTATGGCACTCGTAGGCTGCAGCTGAAAATCAGCGTCAGGTGGTATACCCTGTATTACCATTTGGCATTATGCTGAGCTGAGGCCCTTTTGGCATTAATAGTTTTAATTATTTATTTATTTTAATTTTAAGGTGTTTTTGTTTTTAATGCCAATAAACACATTTTTCTTTCTTTCAAACTGAACATTCCTGAATTGTTACAATCTAAAAAACTACCATTGGTTGTTTGTTAGATACGCAATGACCCAGCAGATCTCCATTTAATGGCTCGAACCTTCAGGTTGGAATGCATTGCGAGAGATGTAGGCTTCACACCTCAACGCCGTGTAAGACACAAGCAAATTAATAAAAAAAAAAAGCCTTTTATTTCATGCATTGAAGAATAATATCATTCTCATTTATACATAACAATTTTTTTTACATGGTGATAATTTAAAAAGAGTTATAGTAATTTTTAGTTAGTTTCAATATCATATTAGTTTATAGCTTTCATAATATTTTTTCATTCCAGTTTTTGATGTACATAAGTATTTATTGCTATAAAAATTATATATATTATATGTTCAATTAAATTACAATTTCAATTATTGATTGCAATAGATAATATTATGTCAAATGTATAAATTTAAATTTCAGTACGAATATTCATTCATTAAATAGATTATAATTAAAATAATGATTGAAAATAAAAATATCGTGCATGCATGAACCCATCAAGTAGTGGTAGGTGAAGGCCTCCTCCAGAGAACTCCATCGGTCGCGGTCTTTGGCTACTGTCAGCCAGTTTTTCCCTGCAACTCGTGTGATGTCGTCTGTCCATCTAGTTACAGGTCGTCCTCTTTTCCGAGTGCCTGTCGGACCTGGCCATGGCGTCATGCGAACCGTCCATCGCTCGTCGCTCATTCTCGCTACGTGTCCTGCCCAAGCAAATTAATTACGACTAAATTTTAATTAGATTACTTCCTTCCACAGCTATTTAATAACTCATAGATAGATTCCTTTGTGTTATATGTGTCATGCTTCAGATCTCTCACACATCAAAAACAGAACTTTGCGTAATAATGCGAGATATTATAATTACTCTGTAGATTTGGAGATGGTACGCCAAATTGAAGAGATCTTCAGATGTCTGTTACTCAAAAGGAAATATCGATGGCTTAGGTTTGTCCAATTAATTACAATATGCTGCTTGATTTCACGAGCGCTTGTTGAGAAGGTGGCACAGAAATAATTTATTGAGTTGCCACAATTTTACAATTTTCACATATTTTTGTTTCAATTCAATATTCGATCGTTATATAAACTATTACCATTTGTTTGTTTTTGTTTATGATATTTTACACTATGTACTATAAGATATAGCATAATTCCTATCGAAATATCAACGCTATCTTTTACTTTAATTCAATTATTCTCATCTAGTACAAATCTGACTACAGAAATAGGTATGTTGTACTATAAGTAAGTGTCTGAGACATCTCCAAGAGTCGGGTTAACGGGTCTTCAATAAATTAGTAACACCGGATGGACATTGTAAATATTTAATCAAATCACGTCTTTACTTTAACATACATACATAAACTCACGCCTTTTTCCCATGGGGGTAGGCAGAAACTACAGAACGCTACCTGCTACGATCCTTACATACTTCTTTTGCTTCACTCACATTCTTACATATAGTCATACACACACGCCGGTTATGAGTACTGCGCACCTGGCCTTTTTGATGAACATCACCTGTAAGGTCTGTGTATGTTTTTCTAGGGCGTCCTCTCCCGGCGTTTCCATTCACGTCTGCCTTGTAATTACATTTCGTTAGTCGCCTTTCATTTATCCTCTCAACATGGCCTAATCATCTTAACAATCCATCCATCTTTATATTAACATGCCTAATTCAATTCTGTTTCGAACTAAATGTTACATCAATTTTAACAGACTCTAAATTCAAAATAATGATTGTTTAAATACATTTCTTCTGCCAACCTGAATGCTGTAAGATTTCTTTCAGCTAATAACGTTCATACATTTCTTACAATTTACGAATTTTTGAAATATTTAATAAGTTAGGCGACACTTTTACGCAAAAATAGACTTAGAAAACAAATTTTTCGTGAACAGACAAAAACGTGGTCGGTCGTGATCGTCACTAAATATTTTTTTCCCATTTTAGCGACTAACAACGATGACGTAAAATATTTTCAAATCGAATTTAAACAGCCTCTTCTATCTACTATTATGTATTCTGATCGCGACAAAATATTTTTTATATGAGTCAGATGGCTTTAAAAATATTAACTTAACTTAACATATTTACTAAGCCTAGTAAGTCACCGCTTTTTGCAATCTATTTTCTTTGAAAATTCTATGACATGAAAATACTCATACCTAAGTAATTTCATTCAAAGTTATCTTCGATCGTTATTCTGTGAAAACAATGAAAATATAAAACATATTTGCTAGGAATTCCATTTTATCAGTTTTCCCAGAAATCTAAAACAATTCAGGGCTTTCAAGTTACCTGAATTTCTCGTTAAACTCACATAAGTTTATACGAATTTCTTAAAAATCCTGTTTACCTTATTCCATAACTTTGCTTTTTATGTTAACAGACTTAAAAATTTCTTACACCTTATTCACTTTGGCTTACAGGAGACGCTAGTAATACTAAAGGCTTCTAACTGTTCCAGGGAAATAATACAATTTGTCATAATGTTTGTATGGATGCCGTCGTCATGGTGTAAATTAACCGTCCATACCCAAACGAGACCATTGCAATATTGCTGGACGAAAGAGTAAAATATAACTAAGTCAATAAAATCTTAAATTAGAATAAAAAATAATTTATTTCAACTAAACCTTATGTAGGTACTTTTGAATTGTCAAACAAAATATGAATCTAATTGCATATTTGCAAGCGTCAGGTCTCTATGGAGAAGAATGTGTAAGGAACTCCCCGGATACTCTTTTTTTTTATTTGTTATAGTCTCGCGTTTGACCACTATCTCGCCTGATGTTAAGTGATGATGTGGTACTCTTTTCCATCAGTTTTAATTACAAGTATTTGATTACATCATTATTGTTGGAAAAATACATATAGGTGAGAACGATTTAAAAAGACGTGCACGTAAAAGCGTCTAGAGTAGACCAAACAATTCAAAATTGCAATAAGAACGTAATTAAAAACAGACCAAAGCAGCTAAGTTATGACCAATCGCAATTGATGGCGCCCGTTCACGAACATGACGCATGGAGTTACACCACTCAGCTCAACCATTATGAAGGGAACCGACTGATCCAACACATGTACCACCATCTGAGATACATTAGAGAAAGTATGACACACTCAACTGGCAGGGTATACACAATCAACGAACGCCATAAAGAGAGAGTTCTTCTATTATTCAAGAGCGATTTGGGATATCTCAGAATTTTATCGTTTTTGATCTTGAAAACTAACACTAGAATTAGTTCAAACTTCTTAATTTAACTTAAAGAGCAGTTTTTATATATTGTTTGTGAAAAAAAATAGTTTCTAAATTCGCACCCTCCACTGCCTGACACTCAATTAGCATGGAACAAAAACCTTGAATCACTCGCTGGAGCTTCCTCAAATAAATAATTCTTTGACTTGTATAGCAGCCCATTTAGCCCAGGTTTAACGCATGCTGGTGTTTTCCTATGGGGTTACTTAAAAAGTAAAGTTTACGATCCATTTACTCAAAATATAAATGTTTAAAAGCAAGCAAAGACTCACAGATCCGGCAGAGAACCAAAGTTGTCGACATAGCTCACAGAATAAGTAAGCTGAAGTGGCAATGGGCCGGCCATATAAGTCGTAGAACCGATGACCGTTGGGGTAGACGTGTTCTTGAGTGGAGACCGCGAATTGGTAAACGTAAGGTGGGACGCCCTCAGGCTAGGTGGAGTGACGATCTTCGCGGGGTGGCTGGTAGCATCTGGCTAAGAGTTGCCGAAAATCGAAGCAAATGGCGTGCAATTGGAGAGGCCTATGTCCAGCAGTGGACTGCTATAGGCTGATGATGATGAAAGACTCACAGACGAAATCAAAGCTGCTTCATGAGTGATGATCCACATCGAGTGATTGAAAATTTAAGTTCCAGGCTAAATCAGTCTCAAGAAGTAGAGGTTACATATTTCCTAAATGGTTGTAGAATTTAACAGTAAATTATGACAGCCAAACATGTTCCCATATTTGAAAATACTCCGGCTGACTAACGACATCACAAACTCAACAGACGCCAAATTAATGAGAAATGCGGACACATACCAACCGAAGAATTCTCCAGAGCATCCCCTATGAAGGATAGAGGCGATAACTTAATACACGAGTAGCTATGCTAGCTTAATTAAGTACAGTAAGTAAGCTGGGATCATCTGATCAACTCGTTCAAGTTAGGGTCGATTTGGTATTTATTTTAGCTTCCAACGATATCGTTACCCTAGTTAATTCTTGGAATACCTTGAATCTGAATTAATTGAATCTATTAGGTAATTGTCTATAGTTGCTGACGCAGCTACTGTGTAGATATTGTAACGGAAGACAGTGGCTCTCAGTAAAGTGACAGTATAATCATAATAACAACTGTACAGATACTAAAATGTAAATAATTAAACACGTCAGATTTCGGTAGAACGTGTTAATTCATATAATTATAGAAGTCTTTAAAATCGTTATTGCTGGCAGAATGTCACTTTCTCTAAATTCTTTCAGGGTGAATAGAAAAACTTCATAGGCAACTTTATTTAAACTTTCGGTTTGATTTAATTTGTAAACTATATGGAGTACAAGCTGCCGGCCGCGGTTCCACCCGCGTGTTATTAGTACTTCGCCGAATATCATTACAAATAAGTCTGTGTTATTGTGATGTATAAGCATTTTTGTGAAGTTTTGTCATAATCCGTTTAGTAGTTTTTACGTGAAAGAGTCACAAACATCGATCTATCCATTCTCACAAACTTTCACGTTTATAATTGTAGTCAAATGTAATGATTGTAGGCTTGCTGTAGTTACTACTTACCTCCATGGAAAAAGGCGTAATTTATGTATGAAAGCAATATTGCGCATATTTTTAGCGTTAGTACAATAAATACTGGACAATATAATACATTGAACAAAAAAACACATTCCAAGATAATAAACCATCAGCACAAAAGACTTAACTCAGAGTTAGTTGCTAACACGAGGTTAAATAACAAATATATAATTGGCCGAGTTAGCTATTAACTCGAAGTAAGATGACCCAGGGTGGCCCAAGTGGGCCTAGGAGTTGTGTTATTTGCAACACAATTGACATTTGTTTATTAGAGAGATAGCAGACGCTTTCCAATACGATATTAGTATCTGCTTTTGTCACAGACATACGTCTACTTAGTTCAAAGTCAAACACTCATTTAAATAATTAGATTAAACAAAGGTAAGAAACATAGTGAAGTAGAAATGAAAACAGAGACAATTCGGCTTTGAAGTAAACCAAAGACAAACCCAGCCACGTCTACGCCCACAAGATAAATAAAGTTGTATTAGTATTCAAAATGGAAAGCGACCACATTAAATACTCATGAAACGCTAGGACGACAAGATAATTTCAGACAACGATAAAATTCGTATAATAAATAATAATTATAATTTCTAGTAGTACAAAATATTCAGAAGATAAATCTTTGAAGCCGATTCGTAAATGGGTTCTGTACAAATTATTGCAAAGTTATAAAAGCAGGCTTTGTTCAGATAACAACGAATACCATTTGATTTATTAATTTCTGAATCAGCTTAAACATCGCTGTTAAAGCATTTTCTTGGCAATTATAATGAGTTTTACAACAAATCTAAAGTAAAACATTGCTTTTTTACTATTTTTTTAAAGTCCACAATTTATTCCACATACAATTTATCTATACGCGTATTATAATTCGCTTTATCTACTCGTATAACACTGATATTTCAAAGCACTGATTCTCAGCTCAAATTAAAGGTAGGTAGATATTCAATTCATGCATAAAAAAACAGAACTAAAACTCAACTCCCTCTTAATACAAGAGCTATCTTTACGGTCGTCCGCAGCCGCAATCCCACAAATTAGGTCCACTGTTGGCTTGGCAAAGATCCGCTATTTGCGAGTCCAACGCTCGCAAGTCCGTATCACAAATGAAAAACAATAATGAGACAATTTGACTAGCCGTAGTGGAGGGTCGGGGTAATTAGGACTTCATTTTACCCCACTCGGCCCTTTATTTTGTATGATAATATTTTGAATTTAAGTTCAGTTTATTTTTCGTTTTGTTTGTTTTTGGGTTTTCATGTACATAGTGAAACTGAAAACGATTGTGTGTTTGTTTTGAATTAAAATGTTGGACTGTATATTGGGGATTTGGGGTCGAAGTCAATATACTGCTGTCGATCCTGAAATGAGAACTAATAAGAAAATCGGCCAAGTGCGAGTCGGAATCGCGCACGAAGGGTTCCGTACCATTATCGCAAAAAACGGCAAGAAAAACACGTTTGTTGTATGAGAGTCCCACTTAAATATTTATTTAATTATGTTTTTAGTATTTGTTGTTATAGCGGCAACAGAAATACATTATATGTAAAAGTTTCAACTGTCTAGCTATCACGGTTCATGAGATACAGCCTGGTGACAGACGGACAGACGGACAGACAGTCAGACAGACAGACGGATTGCGGGGTCTTAGTAATAGGGTCCCGTTTTTACCCTTTGGGTACGGAGCCCTAAAAAGTAAAAAAAATACAGTTCATAAATTTGAATTTGTCAACAAAATTTTATAAACATGCATTATTTAACGAAATATTAACGAAATTTAATTAGTATCTTACTATTTAATAACTGTTAAATTGTACACTGAATTACTGCCCTCTATTATTATTATTATTCCTATATTTAATTTCTTTTCTTATTAACTAAATTTTTAAATATTTTTATAAAACACAAAATAAAAATAAAAAACATTTAAAAATATAGAAAATAGAGGCCCACCGGTATCGGGAACAGGGTCCAAGCTACCGGCGGTCAGGGCTCCAGAGAGAGGAACCTCCTAACAATGCGAGCCGTGTCCAGCAGTACTGCTTTCTGGATCAGGCCCTTGACCCAGCCGCCTAACGAGAGCCTCCTAAGATGTTGGTCGAGGCTCGTGGCTATTAAGCCATTGGCTGACACGACTATCGGTACAATGATCGCTGTGTTTACATCCCACATGTCGACAACCTCGCGAGCCAAGTCAAGATACTTGATTTGCTTATCTTTCTCGGCTTTCACGAGGTTCCCAAAAATTATATTAATATTATTATATTCCGTTTATTTAGCTTTGTACACACTTTATACTTACATTTTTAAATATTTCTTTATAAAAAACAAATCATTAAAAAAAAACATTTAAAAATATAACAAAAATGGTTGTCCACCGGTGTCGGGAGCAGGGTCCAAGCTACCGGTGGTTAGGGCTCCAGAGACAGGAACCTCCTCACAATGCGAGCCGTATCGAGGAGTACTGCCTTCTGTATCAGGCCCTTGATCCAACCGTGCAGTGACAGCCTCGACAGATGGTCGTCGAGGCTCTTGGCCATCAGGCCGTTGGCCGTAATGACAATCGGCACAATGATCGCCGAGTCCACATTCCACATGTCGACAACCTCGTGTGCTAAGTCGAGATACTTGATTTGTTTCTCTTTCTCAGCTTTCACGAGGTTCTCGTCATGCGGAATGGTGACATCGATTATCATTGTGCGGCGCGCTAATCGGTCTATCACCACTATATCTGGCTTATTAGCAACAATAGTCCTATCAGTGATGATAGACCGATCCCAGTACAACGTGACATGGTCATTTTCGAGAACTGGGTCGGGCACATACTTGTAATACGGTACCTCCGATTCCACTAGATTGTACTTCAAAGCAAGTTGCTGGTGAATAATCCTGGCCACTTGATTATGCCTGTGCAAGTACTCGCCGTTAGCGAGACGAGAACAACCAGAGATAATATGTCTGATGGATTCACCCGGACGGTGGCATGCCCGACATATGTCAACCGTGCCGTCCTTCATTATATGTCTCCGGTAGTTATTCGTCAGGATAACTTCGTCCATAATTGCACAGACAAAACCTTCAGTTTCCCCAAAAAGGTCGCCGAAACGTAGCCAGGATACGGACGCTGGGAAATCTATATCGGTCCCATGTAGAGCCCGATAGAAGCGCCCGTGTAGCTCCTTGCCTTGCCATACTTCTTTGCGTTCATCAGTAGTTAGTATTACAGGCTTGCGCCAGTTCTCTTTAGCCATGGACAACGGGGTGAGTCCCTTGTCCACTGCGACCACATCCCTGTGCATACCCACTTCAGATTTAAAAAAATATTCTCTGAGGCTGCACACCTCGCGGTTGTGAAGAGTCTTGGCGTTTAAAAAGCCTCGACCCCCACACTTCCGCGGGATGTACAGTCTCATCACTGATGATCGTGGGTGATGCATCCGGTTTGCGGTCAGCAGTGTCCGGACCCTCCTATCGAGGGCGTCAAGCTCGGTCTGAGTCCATTTGAGTATGCCGAAAGAGTACATCAAAACCGTCATGACCCAACTGTTGAAGGCGCGCACCTTATTTCCGCCTGACAAAAGGCTATTTAATACCTTTTTCAGGCGGCCAAAGAACCGCTCCTTCAGCAGTTGCTTCATGTCAGAACTGTTGATGCCCAACGCTTCCGACATACCCAAATACTTGTAAGTTTCGGTCGAGGAGAGGTGTCTGAGGTGTATGGAATCAGAGAGTTGAATTCCCTCGGATTCCATAATCTCCCCTTGCTTTACATGCATGACTGATATTATTATTATTATTATATACTTTATTGTACACCACAAAAATACAAACATACAGAACAATCATTTTTAAAAACAAAGTGTACAATGAGCGGTCTTATCGCACAGGGCAATCTCTTACAGACAACCTTTGGATGGACTAAAACGATAGGAGAAGAATTTAGGGCTGTCAGTGTACAATGATCATAAATAATATTACTTACTTATACATAATAACATAAAATACATAATTACCTAATATAAAAAATATCTAATATACTAATAAATATCGAATATATGACAGAGAAAGGAAAATACTAAAAATTATAGTGAAAGGTAATGCTCCTTTACCATTTTCTTAAACGTTGGCAATGTTTGAGCACGTCTTATTTCTATAGGTAATACGTTCCACAACCGAACTGCTTGAATCGTAAAAGATTTGTCGAAGAAGGAAGTGGAATGCATACGAACACTCAATTTTAAATTCTCCGATGATCTCAAGGACTTAGAATGGGTGTCACAGAGGAACTGAAAACGTTATTTAAGATAAAAAGGGGTAAAAGGATTAAAAAGCACATTATAAAGCAAAGAGAGTATGTGTGCATTCCGGCGAAGGCGAATAGGAAGCCATTTGAGCTTAGTACGAAATTCAGAAACGTGATCATATTTGCGCAAGCCAAATATAAACCTAATACAGAGATCATAGAGAATAGAGAGATAATAGAGAGATTCAGAGCTCTATTATTATAATTATGATCTCTAGCACCCAAAGATTTGCTGAAAGAAATCTCCATTTGAAGTTAAGCTCGCCTTTGTACGTGAATTTTCTTTTCAATTTGTGTAAATGTATTGTTTTAATGTACAATAAATAATTAAGAAGTTGAAATTGACATTCTAACATCGATAACGTTTATCAAAAAGTAAAAACAGTCTAGTCACATGGTCAGTCCCAAACTTTTGAAGTTGAACGTTTGACATACCGCTGATAAAATATCACTTTATCTAGAGCACTTACTGACTTTAACGGATGAGTACACAAAAATCTTTATAGAATTTTATTTTTTATTTATTCCATTTTCAAAATCATACTTTCACATATACCACAAATATTTTCTGCAAACAAGTCAAATTAAAAAAAAACCCTCCGTTACAAATACCTCTTTAACTTAAGATTAATTTACTTAAAACTTTATTTACATAGATAAAAATATATATAGTTTATAAGATACTATAACTACACTTTTATCAAAAACTACTAACTAACTTAGCCTAAATAAAAAATAACTAAGTTATGGCGTCGAAAAACTATATAATTTATCTAGTAGTAAACACGCTTCGATCGAAAAATCCATGGAAACACGTAAATTATATAACAAAACTAAATACCTTGTGAAAATACTCCGATTCAAAGAATAAATAAAATGCGCATAATTTTTGAACGATTTTACCGATTTTCACCAAACATAGCTAAGAACACTAGATACACACGTCAAACTTATAACACCCCTATTTTTCCGTTGGGGGTTAAAAAGAGCGATTGCAAAACCTACTTTCACGACTGGCGCTGACATTGGGGATTTATTTTTTAATTACTGTTGGTTTTGCGGACCGTATTTTCTTTCTGTGCCTTTAGTACTTACAAGTGTGACATAATCTTTTTTAAATTTTCCACTGTGCAAAGCTTTCAGTATTTACCAGAGTACCTTTATCCTTTTTAAATGTACTTATTCTTGTTTAACAACCTTTAACCTATTATGACAAAGTCCAAATGGTTGCTTTAAAAAAATCTGCCAAACTTTTTTGTAAACTATGTTGAATTGCGCTTGCAGTCTAAAGTGATGCAGCTAAATATCAATATCGAACACATAGTGCAAGCCTTGCTGACCTCTAGAAACCAGTAGGTGGGTATCAAGATACAACTTAGCAAGAATGATAGACTTTCGGGTTTCTGACTACTACACAACCACGGACCGACATCAGCCAGCATTGCTTAATCTTATATCATCAAAGTATCAGCTGGTTTATAATTTTTTATTTAATATACTCGCGCTTGACCACTATCTCACCTAATGGTAAGCGATGATGTGGTCGACGGTGAAACACGCTTGCTTAGAAGTAACCTATTTATTCTTGACTTAAATACCCCTATATTGTAGCTATTGGAGTGCCAGAGTCTGTGTTTCGACTCTGGCAGCGAATTCCAATCCTTAGCTGTAGGCATAATAAAAGTGTTCCAGTGTGTGATGGGATGACGGATGCCCACCTTGTACCGATGGTGCATCGCTGTACGTCTGGTAGTCCGATGATGAAACTGGCTGGGTGGAATTAGATCATTCAAACGGACAAGCTGGCAACTCGGCGACGTTGTTAAAGGCTCTGGAGTTTTAACTTGACTAGTGCTTCATTGCCGATGAGATTCTTGGCCCGCTTTTCGATCGACTCTCGTGCATCAAGTTAGTATTTGGCAGATCCATCCTATTCAGTAGATATTTACTAGATAATGTCTTTAATTTTGAGCAATCACTGCAAATAATGACATTTAATATACTGTCATTTAGCAAATTTAAACCTTAAGTCCATACAGCAGATCCACGGCAAATCTATTGGTGTCAATTTGTCTCACAGACTCATAATCGCTTGACAGTGCTTCGTTAACACATAATTTGTTTTAAAATAGCAAGAAAGTGATCTTTTGACACGCAAGCGAAGATTTAAAGACATTAGAAGCCTATAACGAAACTATGTCTAAATTCATAAAGAAATATTTTTACCTGTTCATATTATTAGCAGAACTGATAGTTCAAAAAAACTTTTTTAACAAAAAAAACAAACCGACTTTCAAAACAAAACAATTTAAAGTGAAAAATAACTTTCTTTTCCGAAGTCGGTGTCTTTTGTACCCATTGTTTTCCGTTATTCGACACCGACTTCGGAAAAGAAAGTTATTTTTCACTTTAAAGTGTTTTGTTTTGAAAGTCGGTTTGTTTTTTTGTTAAAAAAGTTTTTTATTTTTCTCTTTTTAGTTTTGGTAGGTACCTCCAATTAATATGAAAATCATTTATAGCCAAAGTACAACTTATGACAATTGCAATAAGCCCAAACACGACTAGGATACATTGTTTTATTTCGGGTTTCCAGTTGCCATTGTGGTCTTCTTCATCAGTTCCACTTCACCAAATGATACTTTCTGAGTGCAAATGATTGCATTATTGATGAAAATACTAAAATCGCTACATGTATGCCTATCATATTTGAGGAGTTCCCTCGATTTCTCTAGAATTCCATCATCAGATCCTGGTTTCCTTTTCATGGTACTACCCTTGGGATATCTCCTTTCCAAAAAAAAAAGAATCTTAAAAATCGGTTCATAAACGACGAAGTTATCCGCGAAAACACATAAAAAAAAAGATATATACGGTCGAATTGAGAAACCTCCTCCTTTTTGGGAAGTCGGTTAATAAAACGCAATCACAAGTAGTCACAACAACATTCTAACAAAGCAACTACTCCAATTCAAAATATTAAAAGGCTTAACCATACGACTAAACGTTTTGTAGCGTAGTATGGGTAACGACCAGACTTTGCCAAGTCAATGTTATTCGAGATTTGTGTGAATGACACTGCTACGGTGTACAGAATTTGGCGCTGGTGCAAGGATACTTCGTATGGTCCGTGTGTGTTTATATGATAACTAGTTCAGTTATATATGAATAAATTAGCATTAAATTTGTGGTAACTTCTTGAAAGTATTTGTGTGGTAAATTGCTACTTCCCTGCGAATTTCGACTGCCAAGCTTAATAGCAAAGTTTTGATATGTGCGGAATGGTGAAAATACATCAAAGTACTACATTATTCTTATAATTATGAATATCTAATTTTCGTACTAAAATTGGCTTTGAATTTACCGGTACAGTTAGGGAAATTAATTGCCTGTCATCTTAAGGTTAAATGCCACTTACACGTCATAAAACAACAAGATCTATTTGTTGATAGATTGAATTCCACCTTACTGAAGTTTTTATTAACTAGGAATTTGCGTCAAAAGTGAATCTTAACAAATGATTTGATTTACAAGTTATTTTATCTTAATCTAAACTATCAGTATATATTTTCCTCTATTAAAAAAAAACTGATTTTCTAAATAAGCTTTTTCATCATCATCATCATCAACCTATTAATGTTCCCACTGCTGGGAAAGAGGCCTCCTCTCTGTGAGAGGGGATGGGTCGTAATACACCACGCGGGCCCAGTGCGGGTTGGTGGATGTCACATGTCTTCGAATTTTCGGTTCTAGAACATGTCTCGGCAAAACATCGTGAAGAGACCACGATGTTTTCCTTCACCGTTTTTGAGAGAAGTGGTGATGAAATAATATACACAAAGAAAAGCGCCTGCCTGGGTTCGAACGACCAACAACTTGTAAGTAGCGGCCAATACCACTGGATCACCACTGCTCTAATAAGCATTTTAGCTTTTTTAAATTTCATCTTAATCAGTTGAGAATAACTGCTTTAAAATTCAGTTGCAAAAATTGTCCCGATCATACATACATTGCAAGTTAATAAAAAAGCTAGTAAAAAAACATTTGGATGTTTTGTTTATAGAAGGTAATTTCTAGAAATCCTGATCTGATTACAAACATTATTTCACTGACTGCATTGATCATACGAGTATTGTTACCAAAATCTGTTATTCATCCTGAAAAATATTCGTCTCCGTAGCTTAGGCCACGAGGAAAAGCTAGTGTCTGAACTCAACGCTACGAGCGGCATAAAATAAATGTACGTCCAGCGCACCCTGGGCGCTCTAGGTATTCAGTCCCACTCTGAGTGGCTAATATATTTATCAAGGCATGAATTATTACTATATGAATTCTCCTAGTTCGTGCCAATTTGAGAGACCTATTAGAATATTTAGCAAACGCTTTACTTTGTGTAAATTATTTCATCACCACTGCTGAAAAAACGGTGAAAGAAAACATCAAAAAATTCGAAGACATGTGACTTTCACCAACCCGGTCTGGGCCCGCGTGGTGTATTTGGGCCCGTTCCCTCGCCCAAAGAGAGGAGGCATATATGTGTCCCAGCAGTGGGAACATTAAAAGGCTGTTGATGATGATGATGAATATAATATTATTCTATCAAAATATGGTTCATGAAAACTGAATCACTCGGCAATGTGGTTAAGCACTCCCGCAAATGACCGACGATTTGAAACCAATCCACGACCACATTACCACGTTATATATAACCACAGCCACGTGACATTTAATATCTTCACGCAGGTATTCGGAAAAAGAGGGATGTGATAAGTTTGATGTGTTTAGCAGTGTGTTTGTGTATCTATATCTGGCATCATAGCTCGTAAACGGATGAACTGATTTTGATTTAGTTTTTTTTTTTTTGTTTGAAAGATAACTTTATCGAGAGTGTTCTTAGATAAGTTTGATGAAAATCGGTTTAATTGTCAAAAGTTATGGGACGTTTTACTGTTTGAACTAGGGTATTTGCGCAAGATATCGTGTCATAATTACGTGTTCGATAAGTTGTCGATTGAAGCGTATGTACTGCTAGATAAATTATGTAGATTAAAAAGCATTACGTAAAAATAAAAATAATCGCGGGTTTTTAAAAATTTACTTGTTTACAGCATGTATATGTATATGCTGTATGTACCGAGCCTTTCTGAGAACTATGTTGAAGTTGATTTCCAATAGCTGGATACCAATATTACATACGAAGCGACTTCGTATGTACTATCTGACCTCGAGGGGCGGGCCCATTTTTATCTACTAGGCATAAAGTTAGGCTTCACTTATTTATAAAATTTGTGACGATAAAGTCTGCGAGATATACTTAATGGAAAGCCCAGTAAAGGTGCAAGTTCATAGCACGACCGCGATGTGAGACCGAGGCAGGAGACGCGTGACACCTTGTTCTTAGGCTTTGTATGGGAGTGATTTTCCGCGCGAGACCGCGACCCGCGACATAAGACCGCTAGCCGGTCTCGCTCACGGACGAGTTGTGTCACGCGTCGCGCTCAAATGCCCGAACATATTGTCATTTAATAAACAAATTACCATTTTTTGATTGACATCCTTATTTAAAACGATATTTTTTGTACCTATATAATTCATTGATAGCCAATCTTTGTTTATTTTTATAAAAATAATATAATATAATATCGTCGTATTCTTCTTCCTCCAATATGATTTTTCACCAATATAACTGATTTTAATGTCTAAAATCGAAGAGAGTTTGTGTGCCACACATGACTCGTTCTCGCACGCGAACACACCCCTCGAGACCGCGTCGCACGAACTCGCACCTTAACACTTCACGACTTAAATATTGAACAGAAACCACACTCTACCAGTCATGCTTGCAACCACTGCACCACTTAACCAACAGTATATTAAATAACTCTAAACTAGAAACTAATAACTAAAAACTAAACTAGATAATAAATAGTAATAAAAGCATCATATTTTAGTCTGATGTGAAAGTCATTGCACAATTTGCGAGAGTAACTTTTTATTGTTTAATTTGAGTAAATAGCTTTGCCAGTCGGGTGGCAATGTGTCGGTTTTATATTATATGTGTTTTGGGTGGATTTTGTTATGTCTGTGAATTATCATGGCACATTATTTATTTTTCTTTTTTAATAAAAACTAAGGTTCTTAATAATACATTATAAGTCTAAATAATAGTCTAATAAGCAATTTAACTCTAACTTATTATTTCATTTTATACAGATTGGTTGCAATTTCTTAGAGTCTGATACGTTAAAAATACTCAGTTAACAACATGTATAACACAGTATTGTTGATATTATTATTTTCACGATTTAAACACTACACTAACTCAAATGGTTTAGTTCTCTGTAGCCTACGCACTATGTCCGTGTTATCTAGCAGCTGGATTCCTTCCACATTCACATGTCGACGAAGTCTGTGTTCGTCAGCAAAGTTTTGGATAACGGTGGTGACGAGTTTTATTTTAAGGTCGCGGTGAAGGTCGTCATTTCTGATGTACCATGGTGCATTAACAGCATCCCTGAGTACTTTATTTTGAAATTGTTGTATAATTTTAACTGTTTAGTACAGCCCCATAGTAGGATACCATACGTACAATCTTTACTACATCACCACTGCTCTCAAAAACGGTGAAGGAAAACATCGTGAGGAAACTGGCATGTCTTAGAACCAAAAATTCGAAGACATGTGACTTCCACCTACATGCACTGGGCCCGCGCGGCTGATTACGGCCCATCCCCTCTCACAGAGAGAAGGCCTGTACGTACAACGGACCAAATGCGAGTCTTAGTGCGGAAAAGGGGTCCATCTATCCTATCCTACCATACGTCCAAATTGGCATAAGAATATGCTTGTATATTTTAATTTTATTGTGTATTGAAAGACAGGATTTCCTTAGGAGTAACCAATACATATTTTTGTACCGTATGTCCAGTTCCTGTCTTTTCTTTTTGACGTGAGATTTCCAACGCATGACAAGTTTGTCATGGCACATAATAATATTTTAACCCACATGGCACTGACCTCTATCATACAAGTACGCTGGACTTCATATTATCGATGACAAAATGAAGACATTTGATTTTCGCCATTTTGGCGCTGATAGCAACGTGACTTAACGTGAGAGTCCATGGAACTAATATTAGAGATGGGACACAGCCTTTGGTAAAAAATACTTTTATGGGCTTTATCGATCGTGAGAATAATTTAATACGCAAGAGAGAAAAAATCCCAGTTATTTTCATTATGATTAATATTTAAGTAATAGAATAATTGCTGTAAAGGTTAACTGAAAAATATTTTCAGTCAGATTGCAAGCTATAAACTAGTGGATAACTGCCAGTAAAGTTATAGCGCATTACTGTCAGATCAGTGAGATTTAAATATGGGGATAGGCTAACAACTTATCCTTAAAACTAGTATAATTGAGCAAGTATCTCCTCGCTCAAGTACACTATACTCCATTTGCGATAACATTAGACATTTAAATTAGCCCATTTTATAGCCCGTTCAACCGATTTTGATTTCTATAGCGTTGGTGATACGACAAATGGTAGCTGTAGTAAACAGTTGGTTTTGGTAACAGGTTTACGCTTTTTATGTCATCCTTATGTTTACGGGATAGAACTCAAAATCGGTTGAACGGACTGTAAAAAGATTTGGAAACATGTCTAATGTTATTTCAAATGGAGTTTAGTTAGTTAATACTTACAATCGTTCGGATTCACTCGGTTGGCGCCCGTCGGATTCGTGAAGTGAACATCATTTATACAATAATAATAATAAATGAGATGGACAATCATTTACAAGTATATCCCGCTCTCATCGCTGAGAGCCTGTCTCTGTGGTGTTGCGGTGCAAATAAGAGTGACATCGCATTCCAGCAAGGTGAAGACTTATATCAGTTTTCATCGCTGTTTCAGATGCAGATAATAAATTGTCTGACTTCAAAACATTTGTTAATAAAATTATAATAATCATGATATTATTCCAGAATTCATGAGAGGCCTGTGCTCAGCAGTGGGCGAAGTCGGGCTGTGGATGATCATAATGATGATTCCAGAATTTAGTATTACACATTGCTTTTGAACATATTATTACTGATTATTAGTCATTCATATAACATTCATCACCAATACCAATATGAGATATTTAGTTCCAACATACTACGAGTAGTCAATACAGTAGATGAGTGATACGCCTTCCCATATCTACTATTTTGATATTAATGTAATTTAAAGATATCACAAATACTGATAATTAGTAAAAATATTATTATATTTCCAGGCGAACATATTAGTATTACCTAATTTTGAAAAATATCGGTATTATCCAATCTCTAAATGTGTCAATTTTAGTTCCTGAGAACCTCGAGCGCGGCGCTTTGAATCAGCACAATAATCAACTGTCATTTCATATAGTATGTTTAGTCCAGCGTACATGTAAGATAGAGGTCAGTGCCACATGGCCATAATATTATTATTATTTATTAAGGCTATCACAAAACAGGTCGCATAGTGCAGTAATAAAATAGGTTATTTTGCTCCTGCTTGGCTTAGCTTATTCGAAATGGAATCGAATGTTTGTGGTTTTGGAAGGTTCGTTTAAAGAGAACGCGACAAAATACTCTTTTTTATGAAGTCAAATTTTAAAGTGGTAAATATTTTTTTCATTCATGAGTGTAACATAAACAAAGCAGTTTTAAAATCAATGTCAATTCATTATATATCGCAAGTAAAAAAGTCTAAAATATTTTGGACTTTTTGACAATCATTTTCGCTTTTACTATGTTCCTGACTTTATCTAGACTAGAGCGTCTCTTCTATGCAGTATACAAATAATTAAAATTGAAGTTTCTGTATGAAATATCAAAATAACAACGTTTCATTGAATACATGTGAAAGTATATACGGTACCTACTAATAACAAATACGCAATTTTTTAAATATTTGGCTGTCTGTCTGTCCGGGTAATCACCAAAACAGCTAGACCGATTTTGACGGGAATTTCACTGGTAGATAGCTGATGTTATAAGGAGTAACCAGTCTAAGTATTTTTACTACTACTACAGCTACTACTTACTACTTTTTATCCCGGAAAAATCCCAGATAAGTGGGAAAAAAAAAATACTAGTTTGACGCGGACAAAGTCGCGGGCAACAGCTAGTTTATTCATAAATCACTAAATCCTAAGCTTGCACAGTACACACTATGTTTTCTAACATATTTCCAGTACTTACACGACCTAGTTTTACATATAACCTTAATATCATCTAAAATGTTACTTTGACCTTTAACTTAGTAGTTTTATCAAGATAAATAGTGCTAGAAGGTACTTTTATTTGGTAAGTAAACACATAAGTTTCGTGGTATCTGATAAATATTATTGGTTACTACTTTAAATGCTTATTTTGTTTATAAATGTAATTTTATAAGTATTGATAACGGCTTTTTGGGTGCGTAAAGGTTAAGTGGTAAAAGGAATATGTTAATGTCTTATTTTGTTTAAAAATAGCAATCGATCCCTTGGCTTCACTCGATAGATTAAAAATCAATTGCGAAGAATGAAATATTACTTGTCCACCATTACATCATTGGTGCCTATGTTTTTATATCTTAGTATAAGTCGTTAAATTTTCTTCTCTTCCTGTTCTCATACACTGTTTCATTTCACTACGAAAGTAGTAGAAATTTCTTAATAAATAAGCAGTTCCTTTGTACTCTATTGCCTTGATGAGTTGTATTTATGTGTTTTCTGCGTGTACATTAATATAAAAATAGAGTTGTTTAGCAACTGGCTAGCAGGTTCCAAATTCAAATTCTCTACAGAAAAATTGAATTAAACATCTGCCTGTAAAAAGTTGCCTAATGATTGACAAGAACTTTTTTCAAGTTTTGTCCTCAAAAAAATCAACATTTCAAAGCTCCAAAAAAGTTAATTTTAAAAGTACATACATCAATATTATTGAATTATAAATGCTTTCATAAAGTTTTCAATATACTGACTTGGTAAAACTTTCAACTGAACATCTTACTGAATAACTCAATAAAAAAAGTTTTCTAATAACATAAACCTGTATTTCAATCAGATTGTACGCTTGAACTTCATAACATTGAACACATTCTCACCTAATTCTAAAACGTATAATAACATCTACTCAGAATATTAGATCACGACCTTATAATGAATTTCATAAGGTTAATATTACCTCGAAGAGATAACCTGTCGTATAATTTAATGGGGCACTTATTATTCTAAGTTCAATAAAGGTATGGATTGGATCTTAGATATGAAGTTATGGGTTATCTTGGGTCTTCGTGCCTATCATGTTAAGGTTTATAATAATTTAGTATGGGGTTAATACACCATAGTGTTTAGGGTTGCTATGGGAATGCTAGGGAAAAATAAGTACTATTAAGGAAGAAATAAAGTTGCAATTTCCATCAAGAAGGCACTTTTTAGGTTCATATGTTCCATAATTAGAGCATAAACGCAAGTTTCAGTTTTACAGGCGTTATAATATAAAAGCATACTTTTAAAACATTTTACGTCCCAAAAGACTTCAATTTTTATAAATTCTACAATATTCATAGGCGTTGTTACAACAACTATGCCATACTCGTCGTCCTCCAAATTATACACGGTCGTAAGGGACTTGCTGGACAGGAGCCGGTGGAGGCAGATGATATGCATTAGATGCAACCCTGATGCTGACCATGATCCTCAGACATAAGTGACCAACTAAGAGAGAGATCCTATACTTTTATTTATAACAATAGGAGAAAAGTCTATTGCTTAATGTATAGCATAGCATAATCAGCTTATAATGTTATAATCATAAATGTGGATGGATGGAGAGGGAGGGGACAGACGAAGAAAAGATGGATGGACTGTGTGAGAAGTGATATGAAAGAAAAGTGATAGCGTGGTGGCGGACAGGACGCTATGGAATAGGAAAACTTGTTGCGCCGATCCAAAGTAACATGGGATAAGGGCAGGAAGATGATGATATTGATGAATCAGCTTATAATGTTCTCTCTGCTGGGACACAGTCCTCCTCTATATGAATGGGAGCTATAATCCACCATGCGGGCCTAGTGCGGTTTGGAGGATGTCAAATTTCTACGAATGTTTTGTTCTAAGGCATCCCGGTTTCTTCACGATGTTTTCCTTCACCGTTTTTGGAGCAGTGGTGATGAAATAATTTACACAAAGTAAAGCGCCTGCCTGGGTTCGAACCTGGACTTATATTGTTAATGTAAGTCTGAAATAGCCAAGTCAGAGATCTGTGGGGTTACCAGAGGCTGCCACTAATTAACTCTGACAACAGAGGTGGCCACATCCTCACACTGTGCTTGTGCTTATAAAACTAGGAGAACCTATATTTTGATTTGTGTTACTCGCTTGGCTTTGGCTCGCGTTTGACCACTATCTCGCCTGATGTTAAGTGATGATGTGGGCGACGGTGAAGCTCGCTTGCCTAGAAGTAACCTATTCACTATTGACTTAAAGACCCCTAGGTCGTAGCTATCAGGAAACAAAGACTCTGGTAGAGAATTCCACTCCTTAGCTGTACGCACAATGAAAGTATTTGCAAAATGCTTTCTGCATTATGGTAAACCTATACCTGCAAGCTGTACGAGTATCTATCTAAAAACTTATAATTGAACTCATACATAATGTCTTTTTAAGTTTCTTTTACATGTTATTAATAAGGAAACTTCCTATAAAACGTATAACAGAGAGTAGTGCAGTAAACTAGTTCGTACCTCCACGCCCTAAGTTTGTGCTTCACTTAGTGTTACCCTGCGACGTAACTATGACATATAATATTATTATTAAGTTACAGTATGAGAAACTTTAATGTTCGTAATGTTCTAATTAATGATATTAAACGTGGCATCTTTGCTGTGTTTCTTGAAGGGATAAGAAAGGTATTTTGTTAAGGAGATATATTGCTACATCTGCTTCAAAGGTTACCAAAATGAAGCGAGTGAAGCAATGTATCTCACGAGTTTAATACTCGTGAGATACATTGCTTCACTCGCTGATTTGCATCGCATCATTCGCATTGATTAAAGTAGTATGAAACACGACGAAGTAAATATTTTAGGGATGAAACGACTAACACTAGAATAAATAAATATTATAGAGTCAGTTAAATACCTAAGACTACAAGAACAAAATACAAGTAAGTAACCTGTGTAAAAATTGTAGGCAAATAAAATTTTCAGCCACTAAGTGAAAAAGCTACCTATGCTATTATTATTTTTTACCATGACGAACCTTTATAAGGAGCCAGGAACTTTGGGTAAAGATCAGGGGGTGTGGGCTTTTTACCTCAATAAAACCACCACGGTGATCACCATCAGCACATAGAAAGAGTGACCTCTCCAAAGTCTACCCCGGAACCCCCTCTGTGCAACACCTTTTAGGGCATATCCCTGGGGAGGCTAAAAAAAGTGCCTCACCTGAGCATCGCTGTGCACGGCAGCACGTGATCACTGTGCTACCATCTTTCCTGGAGTCACTTAACATTGCTTTTGTCTTGACTCTCAAACAGCGTTTTCCTGTATTCTGACTTTTATAAATGTTATGTGAAGCTCATATAATAGAACCACCCAGACTGTTTTGCGCTTCCAGTCACGCTACGCTCACGGTTTACGAAACCAACTGCTTATTGACCTCAACAAAATCTTTGAACTAATATAATTTTATAACGCGTGTGTCATTTTCCATTTCTTAAAATACTTTCTTCCAAAGTCCATAAACATGTATTCTTAAAGACATAACTTCCTGCAACTGCACCATCCATAAGGCTAGTCCTTATGTTCCGGAAGACGAAATTTGTCTCTTTGTTCAAAGACGCAAAGAAATATTCCAGAGACAAGTGGAAATATTAATATCTCTCGACCAAACCCTCTCACAAACGTACGAGAAAAGACAGATACCCATGTTACCTAAAGTTCTTTTTTTTCTCCAAAGGAATATAAACCCTATCAGGTTAGAGTAAGGAAGGTTTTGCCACGTGTGAAGGTTTTATTACTCGTCGAGCGATTATCTTCACATTTTATGGATATGTCGCAGTCATTTTGGTAAATCCGTATTTTGTTTCTTTGTGCCACAGAGATAAATAAGTGTAGGTATGTATTTTTTTTGTTTCAAGAAAGATGTACGCACTTTACTTTAGTGTAAAATTATAATTTTCTGAGGAGTGACTCAAAAATGTCGGCTTTGTTTAACAAGATGAAGTAATTTAATTTTCCTCAACGTAAAGTAGGACATCTGTATTTTTATGTTTTCCTTTGTCTTAATTTCATTTCTGGTTCATCTAATAACTTATTTTAATGTGGTTATTTATTTAGTCAACTTTGTAAATCAGACTTAATGCCAAAAGATTACTCTGAATGCTAGACAAAAAAAACCTACGGAAATATTTCCTAGATTTATTTTGATTAACAGTGCAGTATTAGTTTATAAATTAAATTCAGAAATTTCATTGATCATTCAGGTTCATTGCAAGACCAGCGTCTGACATCATTCGTCTGGAAAATTGCTGAAATCGATGCTGAATCGAATCGACCTTTTTGCCACAACTGTGAGGCAACAAAAATGCGCACACGTTATGTTATTTTAAAAGATTGTTTTTTTTTTGTGTATTCCTAATAAAATGTTGTCAAATAAATGTATTTTTGACCCCAGTGGCATCATAGCTCCTAAACGGATGAACTTATTTTTGATTGAAAGGTTACTTTATCGGGAGTGTTCTTAGCTATTTTTCATGAAAATAGTTTCAGGCATTCAAAAGTTATGTAATACTTTCCGAATTGGGGTATTTTCGCAAGATATCGTGTAATAATTAAGTTTTCCATAGATTGTTGATTGAAGCATAGATAAATTATGTATTTCAAAAAGAAGAAAATAAAATGAATTAATTTTTACTTGTTTTGTCTTTATATATCTATCACAATGAAGGATTTATTACAAAGTCGCAAACACAAAAAAAAAAAATATTTCAAGGACTTACATATAAAATTCTGAAGACTCCTAAATGAACATAATCTTTAATTTATTTTCACACACGTAAATAATTTGATGGAGGTTTATTATTAATTTACACTGATCTTTACACAATTTATAAAAGGTTTTCATACTTTTTGTGAAAAATAATAATTGTAAAAGTGTACCGTACGTAATTAATTAAAACCAAATATTATGTTTGTACTTGAATAAAGTTACGAGTAAGGTTGAAATTATTAATATTATACTTTTTACATACTAGTTACTGTCCGTGACTTTGTCTGCATACTCAATTACACACTTCATCTTCAATACCCTATAAAAACATAATATTATAATCTACCAATATTCATGTTTCTTCCTTCAGTTCAGACTGGAGTTCTGGGCCTTGTCCGAAGGGCAATTAATTAATTAGGGAAAATATTGAAAATACCATGTAACTGCTACCGTAAACTAAATAGGTAAAGGCCGATTCAATCTTAAAGGCGGCTCTGAAGTACGCTTTTCATTATGAAGTACAAACCACTCGCCATGTTTCTACATCCGTTACTTCATAATGAAACGCATCGTGTTCAAAGCCGTTTGTTTATCTATAAACTAGATACCTTTAATAACTATATTCTTGTTTGTTTCAGAGTAAAACACTAGACTTGGCTCTAGTGTCAATATACAGAGGGGGCGTAGAGTTGGCTTCTATCAGCCAATATGCTGGTTCACCATATAATACTACTGATAGGTGAGTTCACCTTCATATTTTGTCTTAATAACCTCCGACAGAAACAGAGGGGTATTTTAAGTTTCACGTGTGTATCTTTGTGTTTGTGTAATCGTGCATCATAGCTCCTAAACGGATTAACCGATTTTGATTTCGGCAAAAAAGCGTCGATCAAACGAATCGACGATCGGTAGCATCGAGTTACATGAAGAAAAAAAAAGATGGTACTTTAACACTACTGCAAATAACCCAAACTATCACCCTGTATCGTTTGATCTACGATTTTTTGCCCACTACATATATAAATTACACATATACCATAACTATACATATTTAAAGAAGATAAAAAAACTTTTTGCAAAAAAATACTACCGACTTCCAAACATAAAACTACAAAGTGAAAAATAACTTTATTTTTTGAAGTCGGTGTCTTTCGTAGGCACCAATTTTTTTGCGTTATGGACACCGACTTCAAAAAATAAAGTTATTTTTCACTTTGTAGTTTTGTATTTGGAAGTCGGTAGTATTTTTTTGCAAGAAGTTTTTTATTTTTCACTTTTTAGTTGTACCTACCTAATAGGCAAGTTAGTAAAGTAACTATAACGCCAGAATAGATTTCATGAAACTTGATCATAACCGGTGAAATGAGAGATCTGCGTACCCCTTAGAAGAACGCACTGGCGTGATGTTATGTAATGAAATGGTATAAACAATAAACAGACATGCGATTGCAGCAATCCCGAGAGATTTGCCGTTATTTCTTCATCAGATCTTCACCAAAATAAAAATGGGACCAATTTCGGATCATATATTTTCAAACAAAAAAAGAATTTTCAAAATCGGTGCACAATTGACGGAGATATCGGTGAACATAAAAAAAAAAAAAAAACAATGTCGAATATAGAACCTCCTCCTTTTTGGTAAGTCGGTTAAAATACATACTTACATATAAAATATAAAATTACAAGATGGTGGAAAGGTTTCTTTGGCCTGTTTCATGTTTCTGTTCTTATGATGTGAAATCTAATGTCTTTATATTTCATCATTTTTTATTCATCTGATCTACACAAAATTCAACCGTATAGATTTGTCAAAGGTCCAAAACGTATTTTCTTACTTTAAACAATTGTGTTGGTTATAAAATGTCCCTTTGTTTGGCGTTCTTCGTGGAATACTAAACAAAGTGACATTATATCAACCAATTAGATGGTAATGGCAACATAGGTAACCCCGGTGCTTCAAAATTACTAGTGAATTCAAAACTATAAAATAATAACACTGAAAAGTTCTACGTAATAAAATGGTAACTTTACACTAATTTCAGATAGTTGTGTCATTATTAAAATAATTACCTATCATTTCCTTAATAAGTTCATTCAAGGACACTCAAGGACTTTTAACCATCATTATATTAATTGTTCCGACGATATCAAGGCGTTTTAAAGTGACAATTACAAAGATATTTTTAACTTAATGACAGATCATTATCAGGAAATGTTAATCAACGATTTGAACAACCCAGTTGAAATGTAGGAAGAATTAGGTTTGTTACGGAATTTCGCATCAACCTCCGCAAGTGTAGAACTTCCGCAAGTAATCGTACCTCCACTTCCACGTTCGCAAATGGATGTAAATACCACGTGAATATCCTTTAATTTAGCACACTACAGACAAAGTCAAAACCATTTCTGAGAAATATTTTTTCTCTTGATTGCTGGCACCATTTTTGCTAGAAAAATGTAGATTTTCTTTTTATGCTTATTTTAAAGATAGTCTCGGTTACATTCCTATTAAGAAGTAATTTCTATTCAAGAAAATTCCCGATCTTGTATTATATTAAGTTACCTATTGGATACAGAAAAACTTTTTTGAAAGGAGCTTCATCTGCGGTTGATGTTACTAATCTATCAAAGGTTTACAAATCTCTTTCCAATTACCTTAGAAATGTTAGATATTCGGTCTTGTTATTTTCTTTCAAAGATATACCTATATCATCTGTATTGATTTCTTTAGCTTTTCGCTTAGCTTTGATTAAGATTTGAAGTTGTTTTGGTATGGTGTTTCGTATTACTTCTAATCTTGTTATTTTTTTTCCATATTGAATGTTTTACACCTATTTTTTTCTGGTTCCAGAATTGGATGATATCACATCATCCAATTCTGGATGACTTTCTGGATGAAACGGGAGGGCGGGTCAGACTTGTACTGACTAAACCCCACCCGTTTTCCATCAGTTGCTTGTCTGGCCATTTAAATTTATGCCGTGATATTTGTAATGCATAAGAAAAAGCCGAGATATCTTATATAATTTATATTACAAAACATCTTTGACTTCCGATCAAGTTTTTCACACTTATGTTAGAAACTATTCCAAAATATTCAAAAGAGTCTGCGCTCAAGCAAAATCTCAAATAATAATTAACAAAATTGGTGTTTCTAATAATAAAATAAAAACTGTGTGGCAATTAATTAATAAAGAAACTGGAAAGATACAACAACGCGATCAGAATGAGTTGTCTTTGAAAATAACTAATCAAACCATTTCTGATAGGCAAGAAGTCGCTGAGACATTAGAAAATTTATTTACCAATATTCCGTTAGAGGTTACGAAGTCTCTTCCTTCCTCTTCTAAATTAGCTGAAGCTCTTCTTAAAGAAAACTTTACTAAAGACATACCAATCTTTAAATTTAAACCAATATGTATTGATTCAATTAAAAACGCGTTCAAAAGTCTCAATATAAAAAATACTGAAGACTTGTGGGGGATATCCGTTAGGGTTCTTGGAGATATTATTGACTCAATTGCTCCTGTCCTAACAGGCATATTCAATCAATGTTTGGACAGCGGCACTTTTCCTGACATAATGAAACACAGTAAAGTAGTAACAATTTTTAAATCAGGCTGTAAGAGTGATCCTTCTAATTATAGACCTATATCCGTGCTTCCAGCATTGAGTAAAATCTTTGAAAAAATCATGCTGGAACAGATGTTATCTCACTTCAATTCAAATGGGATACTGCAACAGTTTGGTTTCACGAAAGGTAGGTCGACAACGGACGCGGGAGTAAAACTCATCAGCCACATCTTGGAGTCTTGGGAGAGGTCCCAGGATGCCATTGGCATTTTCTGTGATCTCTCAAAAGCTTTCGACTGCGTCGACCACAACACACTGATCTGTAAATTACATCACTACGGAATTCATGGCAATTCTGCTGATCTCGTGCTTTCCTATTTATCAAACAGACAGCAAAAAGTAAATGTTAATGGGGCGACGTCCTCCGGGTCTCTAGTCAAGATGGGCATGCCCCAAGGTTCAATTCTCGGCCCTTTCCTTTGTCTTGTTTACATTAATGATCTCCCTTTTATGATGGCCAAATTATCGGATATAATTCTATTTGCTGATGATACTTCGCTAATTTTTAAAATAGATAGGCAAGATACGGATGTCATAAATGTCAACGAAAGTCTAATTGTGCTCTCAAGATGGTTCGCAGCTAACAATCTTTTACTGAATGCGAAAAAAACAAAATGTCTAAAGTTCTCTTTACCAAATGTACCACAACATGACCTAAACTTAAATCTTGACGGCAAAAATCTTGAAGTTATAACGGAAACTGTATTCTTAGGGATTACTATCGATTCAAAATTGCAGTGGGGCGCGCACATTAGAACTCTTTCGGGTAGGTTAAGTTCGGCTGCATATGCAGTAAGGAAAATAAGGCAGCTAACCGATGTAGCTACAGCTAGGTTAGTATACTATGCTTATTTCCACAGTATTATGTCTTATGGCATTCTGCTGTGGGGATCAGCAGCAGACGTTGACTCAATTTTAATCCTACAAAAGAGGGCAATCCGCGCAATCTATAAAATGGGTCCTCGCGAGTCCCTCAGAGAAAAATTTAAAGAGACCGATATACTGACTCTACCTTCACTTTATATTTTGGAATGTATTTTGTATGTCCGTAAAAATCGGGGGCTTTTCAAAACTAGAAGCGACTTCCATAATTTAAATACACGCAGTAAGCACGAAATTGTAATACCCAAATTCAGATTAAAGAAAACTAGCGAGTCTTTTCTTATAAACAGTATACGTTTTTATAACAAGTTGCCAAAGTCAGTTATAGGACTGACCGATGGAAGGTTCAAAAACTACATCAAACGTATCCTTGTTAAAAAAGCATATTGTAAAATCAAGGACTACGTTGAAGATAAAAACATTTGGCCTTAGCTCCTTCTGCGCATGCAGCTTCCCTGGTAACTTGTAAACGGCACAAATATGTGGATGTCTCTAACTATTCTCAATCTCATTTTTCTTTCCTTCTTTTAATTAGACTTTTTACAATGGTTTTCAATCATCTTTATAGCCCTTTGCTAAGAATAGTTACAGCACTGATAACAAAATTTGTGCAACATGTTATATTTAGTCTTGTTATACTTATTTTTATTATTGTTTACCTTTGTATAGATTATTTTACCGATTGTTTTGTGAATGTGTGAACATTGTAGGCCTTCTAGATGCTAGTTAACATTTGTTAACTTTTTATATAATCTTTTTCTTTTTTTTTTTAGTTTCTTACGACTTATTGTCATAATTCGGGCCTACGTTGTCCCCCCATATCTAAGTACTAATGCATTAACATGGAAATATTGTAAAACCAAACCATTTTTAAAAGAGTAACCATGGAGTTTCTTGCCGGTTCTTCTCCATAGGAAACGACCAACCCGAACCGTGCACATTTTGTCGACGTTTTATAAGTGCCCATGTAGGCCTATGTGAAATAAAAAAAATTATTTTGATTTTGATTTTGAACCACCTTAACACTTAGTTTAATATATAATTCGATACTAATAGTGCGAAGGTCTGTCTGGAAGTGCTGTCTGTCTAGCATTCTGTTTTTACCTTTTTATGTGTTAATAATTGAACGGATTTGGATGAAACTTGCCTTGCTTTGCCTTGGGTAAAGGATGCTTTTTATCTCAGGGGTACCTATGTTCTCTTGAAATAATTTCTGCTGCTGAGACCCAGGCTCCCTCTCTGTGATTTGTGTAGATTTCCATGTGTGCAAGTCTTAAAGCATGGTTCCAAGTGTTTGGATCTGATCATCATTACCTTTCATTTGTTTCCACTTGCCCACTTTTATCGAAATTAACATATCATCTTTACGAACACTACACACATACCCGACTGCCCGAGTCCCCGCCGTTTTAAATTACATTTCATCCATCTTCTATAACAAGGAATCCCCGGGAGACGTGATAGTGGATTTAATTATGATTGTCTCATTAGCGTCTTACATATTACGCGCTAACATGAGCCCCCTGTCTCCGCCTACAATATACGCCGTCGTAATTGTTATTTGTGCCATTATGTCTTATACTGGTAAGTCTACCTCGAGTATAACGACATGAAGCTTCTTTGAAACGCAAATTACTATAAGCTTCATAAATCTTTTGATTATTACTTACTCATATAAGCATCTTATTATTTTTAAGTGTTGAAGGAATGTTTATTTTGTAAAGGGTCCGTAATAGATTAAAGGGCTTTTAGGATTGTTATTTTCTTTATTTGAACAAGGACATACAACGCTATTTTTGTTGGTAATCTTCTTTTATTAATATTTGATTCTTATTATGTGCTTATCATTATCATTTGCCCACAGCAATCCACTACTGGACCTAGGCCTCTCGGATTGCACGCCATTTATTTCGGTTTTCGGAAACTCTCATCCAGCCACTCTACGAAGATCGTCGCTCCACTTAGCTCTAGGGTGTCTCCCACCTTGCGTTTCTGAGAACGTCCAACAGTCTTCGACACTTCGGCTAATATGGTCAGCCCATGGCAATGCTGCTTTAGCTTGCTTATTATACTATCAATCTCAACCAATGTAAATGCGAAATCCTTTCACTCCCCTCCAAATATTTCACTCAAAACTATACCTAAATTTGTCCTTACCAAATCTGACGTTTCACCACAACCCCGTCACAAATCATCTCGCTTACATTGAAGAAGAGTAGGGTATGGCACCCTAAGACCTCAATCTTACCGTGTAGCGTAATAAAACGGTTAGCAAAACAAACTAAGTGAAAGCCACCGCGGCGGTATTGAAAGTACTGAAGTTTGCCAAGAAGACCGGAGTAAACACGCACAAGTTGAACAGTATGGGCTAAATTATAAGCGTACTGACGGATGTGTTAAGTAAGAAGTTGTTGTAATTGTAGCAAGTTGTGGTTGCGGTGGCGTTTGTTGGTTTAATTTTAGAGAGGAGTGTGAAATTCCTAATCGTAATAAGGAGTATAAAAATAAAATAAGAGATAAATTGATATCACAATTTAATATTGTCTTCTTTTTATATTCTGTCGTATCTTAAGATTATTACCATTAATAATGATCAAATGATGTAGTGACTAAAATAGAAAAGAGTATGTTAAGATGGTTTGGCCATGTTGAGAGGATGAATGAAAGGCGACTAACGAAATGTATTTACAAGGCAGATGTGAATAGAAACGCCGGGAGGGGACGCCCTAGAAAGACATACACAGACCTTATAGCTGATGTTCTTCAAAAAGGCCAGGTGCGCAGTACTCATAACCGGCGTGTGTGTATGACTAGATGTATGAATGTGAGTGAAGCAAAAGAAGTATGTAAGAATCGTAGCAGGTGGCGATCTGCTACCCCCATGGGAAAAAGGCGTGAGTTTATTTATGTATGTATGTAATGATCAAATAAATAACACTGTCAAAAAGAAATTCAACGCATATAACAGCAGTTGCTGTAGTGATATTTGGTAAATCACTTGGGTAAAACGCAGGTGAAGTGAACCTGAAGTGAGTTAGCTCACTCCAGCTAAATTTTCACGGTGAGATGTCTCAGAATAGACCGGCTGGTTGCAGTATTTACATTCTTAAATCAAATTTAATTTATTGCATCCATAATGTACATACACGTGATAAAATTAGTTATAGAAACAATTGTGGACCCTGTTGTGCACAGCAACATCCAACAAAAATATTTTTTCACTTTATAATAGAGTAGTAAATACGTCCAAAACATTCTTAAAGAATAAGTATAACCATTCACTGATACAAAGGACTCCAGAAAACCACTTCTACCGTAATTTACAAATGAAAACATAAACTATCGAACATTCTAGAAAACATCTTTAAAACTTCGAACCGATAAACGCTTATCGCATGCGTCTTGGCACACAGAGGGAGCAAGTTAAAGATTAGTGCGGAACTCAATTAAAGCAACGAAGTTTCTGAGAGATCGCGATCCGTATAATTAAATTTTCTCAGCAAAAGTGCTGCGTGATCGGAATGTACTTGGATGCAGGCGTCGGTGTTTATCGCTGGCAAACTCAGCTTTATTGAAATAATGTTGAAGATACAGGCTGCAGAGTAATGCAAAGCAGTTTCTTTGCTTTGAGGGTAACGATTGAGAATGAATGAGGAATCCGTTTCTTTTTTGCATTTCCCTTACCTTTCGTAGTAGATAAAATGTTTTATCAGGATGTTTTGTTTGAGATCAAACAAATTCTTTGATTTAACTTTATTTGTATAATCTTTAAAAACCTGAACACAAAAAGAAATATCAGTGATATTTGGCCTATTCCCAACTACATAATATGTTGGGGTTGGCTGCCAGTCTTTTTGGATTCAACTGAGTACCAGTACATAGAGCGAATGCCTATTTGACCCCCACAACCAAGAAATTGGGTTAGACGATACCTCATGTCAAGACTGGTGTAGGGTAAACTGGCTTCTGACTATCCGTGATGACTGTTAAAGAACTCCAAATGACAGCTGGGACCGGGCCATGTGCTTAAAAAAAACTTGACTACTACTTAGCGGTTACGCACTACACGTCGTCCGTGATCCGTGTCCGTGATTTGAGTTCCGGGTTAAAAAAAATCTGAATTATGACAGGTTATGACGGATACATTTCGTATTTTTTTCGGATATAGTGCGTAAGCTACCCTTGAAAAATTACTACGGCTACATTGGAACTGAAATTTCACGGACACGGATCGGATGTAGTGCGTAAGGTTAATGTTTTGCACAATATTATTTAATATCAACATAAAACAGTATAATACTAAAATAATAATTCATTCTTTTCGTATAATAAAAACAAAGTAAATACAATAACCTAAATTGTACGTCAAAACTAACATGACACTCGTATTTATTTTTCAACGAGTCCAATCATCTACGAAGAATGACTACAGATTCAATTTACTGCGGTCTTATACCTAAGCTTCACTTTGACAAGGCATTTAGTCGGATTCCCACTCAATTTAGGACATGTTGGTCTCGTATCACGAAAAGAAGTCACGTAAAGCCCGTCGTAAAAAGTTTTTGCAAACTACCTTTTTTGGATTCGGGAAGCGGATACAGTCAGGTTGTATTAAAAGTAACATAACGAGGTGTAAGGATCGTGATAACAAGAAACAAAGGAATCGTACTTTGTTAGATTATCTTTGAAGCTTTGTTTTAGAATCATCATTTTCGTTATTACTAAAACTTACTGTATCAAAAATATGTGTCAACAAAGTAATTCTCTATATGGATGAAGTAATTATCTTCTCATTATATCCTCTCTCAACGTCGTCGACTTCTTTGAAATGTTGTATCTAAGTATTGAAGTATCGTATAAACGGCACTCCATAATAACGGCATAGTAAATATGGCCAAGATGGGGGTGGTATTACAACAGAAGAGGCTGTTGGTGCACTCAAAATGTAATTGGTTAGCAAAATAGGTAGCAGGAGTAAACAATGTTTTGTATTCTACTATAACCAGTAGAAGGATTATAAATGTGACAGTTTGTATGTTAATATGACTGTATGGGAATTTGTAAATCAACCACGCCTCAACGGTTGAAAGGATTTAGATATCTGAAACACGGATAGGCTAAGGACAAAAAAAATTTTTTTCCGTCAGTACGTATGTTCAAGTGAGATAGTTTTTTAACTTTCACTCCAAGCATCGTATTAAGAAATAATATGGGGGTGTGAGATATAAAATGTATATATTATAAAGAGTAATCAACAAGAGTGCATTTTTCTCTTACAAGACAGATCCATTTTCTATCTGCACTGGGAAAACTCGTTAAGTTTTATCGTGTAATAAATAATATATAACATGTGATACCCACGCTTATGTATGTTTTACTTTATACTCTGCAAAGTTCATTGCAACTTTTATCACTGAATTTAAAATGTAGTCCCCAGAAAAATATATTATACTCGTTTTACTCGTAGAAAGTTATTTTATATACCGCTGAAGCTGTTAAACTAGTTCAGCAAGTTGTAAAAGTGCAGTGAACACAATTATTGCGAAGCTCGAATTAGACTAAAATATGTCTGTTCCTAATTAAGTTGTAAATGGATACTTGAACTTGGCAAGTTATATTATAACTTTAGCTTTTCAGAAACCACATATTTTCGATAGACATTATGAAAATTAAGTTAAGTTAGAGTATGTAGAATGTAGAGTAGAGAGAGTGGAGTGGAGTGGAGTGGAGTGTTAGAGTATGTGGTCTAATTCTGATGGGTAAAATATCAAATAAACCGAACGTTACCCTTTTTATAAAAATGAGTAGTAGTTTTATCACCAGATTAAATATTATATTTAATTATAGGCAGTTTATTGTAAATTATCTTCTGCCCACTTGAAGCACTTTTCACGCAGGCGATGGATTAAATTTATCCCAAGGGAACATAATACGGAGATAAAAAGTGTGCCATGTCCTAATCCATACCATGAGGTATTCGAATTCGTTCAGACATTGAAGTATGATTGATTTCTGAAATTCCAAATATTCCAGTATTCCATTCCCTTGGCGCTATATCCTTTTGTGGGTGTTGGCCTCCACATTGGTCTGCCCCCATTACGGTCTGTCTCTGGCATCCCTTCGCCATGGTGTTTTACTTCCTATACTACCTGTCTCCTGAGATACAAGTTAACTACCTAGTTCAGGAGGCAGAGCTTTTATGTATCTGTGACACTTGTTTGCAAATAAATGAATTTATTATTATGTCTTTTATTTAACTTTTTTCTTATTTATTACATTTTTAAATATTTTTACAAAACACACACAAAAAAGAAAAACATTTAAAAATATAAAAAATAGAGGCCCACCGGTATCGGGAACAGGGTCCAAGCTACCGGCGGTCAGTGCTCCAGAGAGAGGAACCTCCTAACAATACGAGCCGTGTCCAGCAGTACTGCTTTCTGGATCAGGCCCTTGACCCAGCCGCCTAACGAGAGCCTCCTAAGGTGTTGGTCGAGGCTCGTGGCTATTAAGCCATGGGCTGACACGACTATCGGTACAATGATCGCTGAGTCCACATCCCACATGTCGACAACCTCGCGAGCCAAGTCAAGATACTTGATTTGCTTATCTTTCTCGGCTTTCACGAGGTTCCCGTCATGCGGGAAAGTTATGTCAACAATCATCGCACGCCTCTCGATTCGGTCCACCACCACTATATCAGGCTTATTAGCGATAATATCCTCAGGCTTATTAGTGATGATGGACCGATCCCAGTATAATGTGATATTGCCATTCTCGAGAACTGGGTCGGGCACATATCTGTAGTACGGCACCTCCGACGTCACAAGAGTGTATTTCAGAGCAAGTTGCTGATGGATAATCCTGGCTACAAGGTTGTGCCTATGCAAGTACTCTTCGTTAGCTAGACGAGAACAACCAGAGATAATGTGGCGGATCGATTCACCCGGACGGTGACATGCCCGACAGATGTCAACCGTGCCATGCTTTACAATAAATCTCCGGTAGTTATTCGTCATGATAACTTCATCCATAATTGCACAGACGAAACCTTCGGTTTCCCCAAAGAGGTCACCGAATCGCAGCCAGGCTACGGACGCTGATTGATCTACATCGGACCCATGTAGGGCCCGGAAAAAGCGTCCGTGAAGCTCCTTACTCTGCCATACCTCCTTGCGATCGTTAGTGTCAAGCACTACAGGCTTGCGCCAGTTCTCATTCGCCAAGGAGAGCGGGGTGAGTCCCTTGTCCACTGCTTCTACATCTCGATGAATACCCACGTCGGTGTTTAGAAAATATTCTCTGAGATTGCATATCTCGCGGTTGTGGAGGTTTTTGGCATTTAAAAAGCCTCGGCCTCCACACTTCCGCGGGATATACAATCTCATGACTGACGATCGTGGGTGATGCATTCGATATGCAGTCAGCAGTGTACGGACCCGCCTATCCAGGGCGTCAAGTTCCGTTTGAGTCCATTTGAGTATGCCGAAAGAGTACATCAGCACCGGCATGACCCAACCGTTGAAGGCGCGCACCTTGTTTCCGCCCGAAAGAAGGCTATTGAATACCTTCTTCAGGCGGCCAAAGAAGCGTTCCCTCAACGATTGCTTCATGTCTATAGTACTGATACCTAACGCTTCCGACATACCCAAATACTTATAGGTTTCGTTTGGAGAGAGGGATCTCAGGTTTATGGAATCCGCAAGTTGAATTCCTACGGATTCCACAATCTCCCCTCGCTTTACATGCATGACCGCACATTTGTCCACACCAAACTCCATCCTGATGGCGCTACTAAAAGTTTCAGTTACCTTTAGTAGCTCCATCAGCTGAAGATTGCTGGGGGCAAAAAGCTTCAAGTCATCCATGTAAAGGAGGTGAGATATAACCTGACCACCTCTCTTCAACCGATAGCCTAGCCCTGAATTCTCCAGCATCATGCTTAGAGGATTCAAGGCAAGGCAAAACCAAAGTGGACTCAAACTATCGCCCTGGAATATACCTCGCTCGATCCTTACAGATTCGCTATTCCTCTGGATATTTCGACATCCTGGATAGCGAAGGACTGTGCTCCATTGCCTCATACACGACATCAGGAAGGTGCGTAGAGTTGTATCTATTTTATACAATTCTAGCACCCTCATGAGTCATGTATGCGGCACCGAGTCATAGGCCTTCTTATAATCTATCCAACATGTCGACAGATCCTTTCGGGAACGCCGAACCTGTTGGCTAATGGCCATATCAATAAGGAGTAGCTCCTTAGTACCGCGGGACCCGTTCCTACATCCATTCTGAGAGACCGACATGATGGAGTTATTGTCAACGTGTTTATAAATTTTTACTCTCAAAATGGATGTAAGAACCTTATAGACCGTTGGTAAACATGTAATTGGTCTATAATTTTTGGGTTCCGCGGTGCTACCAGACTTGTGGAGCAGGTGGGTTATTCCTGTTGTAAGGAACTTGGGTAGCGAACCAGACTCTAAGGCTGCCTGGTACTGAGATGCCAAACGAGCGTGTGACCTTTGTAGCCACTTGATCCAAAAGTTGTGCAGTCCGTCCGGTCCTGGAGATTTCCAGTTCGGCAACGGACGGACTGCACGGGCTACATCTTGGGGGCTGATCGTGATAGCCCCCCATTTCTTGTATTGGATCACACGCTCGTTCGACCTCCCGAGTCCATTCACCTTCGGTGTGACTGACAGGCACCGACCAGATGCTGCGCCAGAATGAACACATAGCGTCATCATCCGGCAGGTGCGTATCAGTCACACCTTGGTTGGGTCGCTCCCAAGCCCGATAAACCCACCTTTCATTACTTTGGAATGTGCGATTCTGGGTGTATCGCTCCACTCTCCGCCTGTACCTACGAATACGGTTTGCCTATGCATACACTTTTTGTTTCAGGAAGTCGATGCGCTCTGTGACATGGGATATATAGTCTCGGGGGCTGACATCAGTCCCCGAAAACGCCCGTCTCACAAAGCGCATCACTCTTGGGCGACTATTGCCCTCCCTGAAACAAATTAGTTTGCCGATGAGTGCTCTGGCCCCACCAATACGACGTTCGATCCTGCACTGCCAAGCCGGTACGGCTGGTTTCGGTCGTGTAGCTCTGTCATCTGCAAATTTGACATGAGCTACACGACATGCCGCTACAGCCGCGCAGTACATAATCGAATGTGTATCAGTGAGGTCTTCGCAGTCATCAAAATAGTTTGACAACTGCGAATCCAGAACAGCCACCAGCGCCCTATTTTTGTTATGCATGGGCAAACGAGGTAATCGTGGCCTAAGTTCGGGTGGCATGTAGCGATAATCCCGAATAGCACACTCCAAAGCACTCCTCAATTCCTCATTGCACTGGGTACTTACGTTTGTAACCCTGTCACTACTCTCCACGTCAGCATTGATGGCAATATGGTTTGACTGTGGTGGTACCACAGCCTGCGACGATGGGGCAGTGACACGGTTACCCATTTCCGTTCGGAGGCGATCAAGTACAGTATCATCATCATTTAGCCGAAAAACATCCACCACTGGAAATAGGCCTCTCCCAAGCGTCGCCACAATGATCGGTCCTGTGCGTTTCACTTCCACCGGACCCTGTATGCTCGACCAGGTCGTCGCTCCACCTAGAGGAAGGCCTTCCAACGCAGCGAATCGGTACGCGGTCGCCACTCGAGAACTTTTCGGCCCCAACGGTCATCCATTCTGCGAGCAATGCGCCCTGTCTATTGCCACTTAAGTTTGACAATTCTTCAAATAGGCTCGTAACATGAGACATTAAACATAAATTGTGAAATTTGGGACCAACCCTTTGGGGCGAACAGACGTGATGTCTTGTATGTAAATTAGTAGCATAATATTTGTATCATTCATTATTTTATTATACCAAACCACTCAGTAACGTCCTCTTATAAATAACAAAAAGAGAAATTTTAATGTGGATACAAGTAAAACTTTTGGCTCCGTAATTACCTGACAAACGAACATTATTATCGGGGATTGTGTCTCTGAATAATTTAGTACTTTTACGTTTGAGCCATTACTCTTGTATGAAGGTAAAATTGTATCATTTGTAAGCATTTCCAAATGATTTACTTTTTTTCTTCATGCCTGTATTACTCGAAAAGTTGGGTAGTAGTGCATGATTTATGTTTAATCCCATGTTGTGGTCATGGCACATTGCTCGCAGAACGGATGGCCTTTGGGGCCGAAAAGTTATGGAGTAGCAACCACGTACCGGAAGACGCAGCGTTGGAAGGCGTCCCTCTAGGTGGAGCGACGACCTGGTCGAGGCTGCGGAAGTCAGTTGGATGCGAAATGCACAGGACCGGTCAGTCTGGCGACGCTAAGGGGAGGTCTATGTCCTGATGATTAATAAGTAGCGAGTCTGTTGTCACCAACCGATATTCCAGATGGAAAACGAAAAACACACTTGCACGGCCCGGGAAACGAACCCATGACCTCACGCTAAGAAGTAGCGCTTGCACTGCAACAACGAGCTAGCTCCTTTTCTAATTCTGTAAATAAAACAATGTACCTCCAACGCGATTGTAGCGAATAAAAGTTTGAACTTTTCTTTTTGCATTCTTGCAAATAACAGAAAAGTAGTGAAACAGAATTTGTTCTTTTATTTTGTGTAAAAGAGAAAAGGAAAACTTGTTGCACTATGTTTTTTTATCAATTGAAATGAGCTATTTCCATTCATTGTTGAGGAGTTCGTGGCTTTATTAATAACAATGGCACGGGTAGGTTTTCAATGGCAAGCAACATTTGCTGAGGTTTCTCCATGGATGGGTGAATACTCATTACATACCAAGCGTTTTAAGAAATCGTAAAAGTTTTCTTTACCTTCACTATTATATTAAACTAGTTGTTGCCCGCGACTTACTCTGCGTAGCATTAGTAGTTTGAATAGCCTATTTTTTATATCGCGTCATAATGTCCTACTTGAGAAAGTGCTAGTTCACCATACAAACTTGACCATCCCCTAAAGGATGATTTCCAGGATAAAACTATCCTATGTCCTTCCCAGGGTCTCAAACTATCTCCATACCAAATTTCATCTAAATCGGTTCAGCGGTTTAATTGTGAACAGGTAACAGACAGAGTTACTTTCGCATTAATAATATTAGTATGGACTTAACAAAATAAATTACAAACTTCTTTTTCAACATAGCCCGTGTCGCAAAAAAGAAACGAAACACAATTTTATTATTAAGTAAAAAAAAAACTAAAAACAAAAAATTACGTCATCCAAGTACAAATAAATATAAATTTTTTTTCTATTTTCAAGAGAAAAAACTCGCGTTTATAAAAATACTCTTGAATGGAGCTGTAATTTTTAAAGTATAAACTAGGCGACATGAAAAAAGACCTATTAAAAAAATTATTATCTCTTCTTGTATTTTTAAAGCCAGTATGAACGACTGTGTTTAAGTTTTCATTTTCAAGAACGCTTGGCACACTCGCTGGGTTTTCTAAGATATTTCTTGACCGTCTTTTCTATTACAAGTAGTGTCGAGTTCAGGCTAAACTGTGCCACTGCTTAACCTAGTATTTTGAAAGGGTCTTGGATTGCGAACCGAGTTAATGGAGAAATTAATAGAAATTTTGCTTATGGTTTTACTGAATGAAAAGTGAAATCTTCTTAACTAATACATACTGGCTGATACGAGTCTTTGGTCAGCTGGACCCGCTCGACTATATAGAAACAAAATACTTATTTCGAACTAGATTCTGCCCGCGGCTTCGCCCTCGTAAAAAGTGTTTTATCATCCCAAGGGAACACACTACCGAGATATTAACTATCTTATATTCCTCACAGGGTCACAAACTATCTCCATACCAGTTTAATTTGTATGTCATCTATATCGGTTCAGCCGTTTAGTCGTAAAAAGGTAGGTAACAAACATTTCGCATTGATATATTAGTATGGATGATGACAGAGACAGGGTCTCTCTACCAGCGATAGCGATGTTCGAAATGCCAAAATGTATGGGATTGTTCACGTCGACATTTCAAAAGCTCTTGGCATTCACATATATTTTTAACTTTTTTTCAATCGCTATCGCAACGCTTTCGTCAATAGAATTTTCGACGAGCATTTAGAGGCTCTGGTATAACAGTTAATAAACAAAAATTTAATAATATATTAAGACTAACTTAATACAAAAAGAGACCTAAAGATCTGAAAAAGATTACCAAATAAACGATGCTACCTTTCACACAAAAAGACTGAACTGGAGATGGGCTGGTCATATGCTCCGCAATAAAAGCAATAAGTGGTCTATCTAAGGTCATAACGGAATGAAAAATCAAAGACGGATCAAAAAGAAGCAGAGGTAAACAACGCAAACGCTAAGACGATGACATAGTGGAGATAGCTGGTGCTCTGTGGGCCAAATGTACACGAGACCGTGACAAGTGGAGGTGCCTGAGGGAAGCCTATGCGTCAAGGAACGCGCAGATGGACGAAGACCAAATTTTTTTTTTATGTTTCATTTGTATATTATATTATAGTTTAGTTTAAGTTTATCAGTAAATGAAGGCTTTATTATTATTATTTTAAGACTAACTTACCCAGCTAAATATTTTACGTCTGTACATAAACTGCGAGCAATTTCACAACATGAAAATAGCTAACATAATAATATCACGAAATATATTAGAAACATAATTTCAACAAAGCAACCTTTAATCTAAGAATATGTAGCACTTTAATCTTATCCTATGCTTGGAAGGGCAAGCATTCAAAGTGCCCTAGCTCATGTGACCTAATTTGTGTATGATCGTATTTCATTATTTATTCAGCTTACCTTCGAGAAGCATTAATATTAAAGAATTTTGTTTCACCTACATACACAAGCTGTTCTAGCATCACTTGCGTGTTTCTTGGGCCTTCAGAAATTAGGATTAAGTAGATCGTTTGCAATCCTGAGTTCTTATTATTACACTCCATTAATAACAAATTCAGCATTCCCAACATCAAATTTAAAGATAAAATGAAACTATATAAATAACAGAAAACAAACTAGAATAACTCGCGTTACTTACTGTATTAAAAGATAAAATGCTATTGGGCAAGACATAATTTTATGATTAGGAGCTAAAAAGACAAATGGTCTAAGAATTTAAAAGAGTACGATGCATAAAAGAAAGAAACACGACACATTGTCGTAGATAAGATGATGACGTTAGAATAATAGAACTAGATACGATTACTTGGGGAAGAAAAACGTAGAACCTTGCAGTGGAAGCCTATGCTGAAAAACAAGACAATCTTCAAGTACCGGTGTCAGATAATTCAAAATTTTTAACCGACTTCGCAAAAAGGAGGAGGTTTTCAATTCGACTGTATTTTTTTATTTTTTTTTATTTTACCTCAGAATTTTTTATTGAGTGAACCGATTTTGATGATTCCTTTTTATTTGAACGCTGGTACTTGTCATGTTGTCCCATTTAATTTTCATCAAGATCTGATAAATAACTTCGGAGATAACATCAGAACTCTTCAATAAATGACGGCAATTCACTCGGGATGGCTGCAATCGCATGTCTGTTTATTGTTTACACCATTTCAGCTGGTACGCTCTAAAGGGGTACGCAGGTGTGAACAGTTCACCCTGATATACTACATAATCTCATTCTACAGTTTTGTTCAAGTTTCATGTTATTGGGTTAATCTATTCTAGCTTCACTTTGGGCATTATACAACTGGTCCATTATGTACCACAACTAAAAATTGTAAAATAAAAAAAAACATTTTTACAAAAATTACAACCGACTTCCAAACAAAAACACTACAAAGTGAAAAATAATTTCAATTTTGGAAGTCAGTGTCAAAAAACGAATAATCGAAAACAGGAACACGATATTAAATATAGATATCAATTTCATGTAAGATTTAAAAAAGACTACTGTTTTTATTTTGTCAACAGGCAGGTGAATCTAAAAATAAGTCCACAACTCGGTGACTGCTTCAATTGGAGTATGACGCCTTCGCAGAGTGAGCTGGTGGTCTTTGCAAGGATCAGTGATCCTGCAGTAGACTTGGAGACTACTCCTCCTGATGGGCCGTGGTTAGAAGCGACGGCAGCTGCCGTACCCTGGAGCCTTGGCGTTGATATAGCTATATGGAACGCTGTTGGTAAGACGAGTAGAGAGAGCGAGAGAGACTAGCTACTTCAATTGTTTATCCTCATTTGATTTTAAGTCATAAGGGCGACCATACACATGCTTGAACTTTCATAAAAGTGTGCATGTAACATGCAAGTTTTTGTGCCATAATATATTCTGATACCAGAGAATTTGCAGCAGCGTTCTCTGTGCACTTTGACAACAAACTGCGGTTGCCAACCAGCCTGCCAAGCGTGGCGATTAAGACAAGCCCCACCAAACCAAAAATGACCTGGTGAAGGTTGCAGGGATCCGCTGGATGCAGGATGCACGGGACCGGCCAATGTGACGACGCTTGGGGGAGGCCTATGTTTAGCAGTGGACGTCTTTCGGCTGATATGATGATGATGATGATGAATGTGATCTGATTGGTGAATAACACAATGGCATGCAAGCTACTTGTACAGTTTTAGGCAAGTTAGAGGCATGTATGTTGTCGCCCTAAGGTTAGTTTTGTTTGAAAAACTTTTGTACCATGCACCTCTAAGTTATTTCTGTGATGTACTTCTCCTTTCATTTCAATTAAACGACGAGTTTCAACATTAGTCATTGGGATGGTCCCAACATCATTGCAGTAAAAAAACATCCACTGCTGGACTTAGGCTTTCCCTAAACGGCCCTACAAAGACTGGTAAAATGGAAAGTCCTGATAATCATTTCAGGGACTCTGAACTTTACTTTCGTGTCATAATATTACTAGTTTGCAAAGGTACTACCATCCAAATAAAATTATTCTGTAACCACTAATTCAATCTCAGTCGGAGACAGGACGCCATTACCGGAATTCCGTTAATGAATACTAAAATTTACCTGTTAATTACGAAGCCAAGTAAAAGAAATAGATGAACAAAGTTGGAAATTTACAGCTGAAGTTTGAAGAGTAAACTAAGAGAAATGAGTTTGTATTTTCAGATCTGGAATCGCCATTTATAACAAACACTATGAAAATTTACGAACCTCGGATTGTTATGAGGAACTTTTAATGATTTGATATTTCTGTTGGGATATTTTGTTAAGTGTAAATAGGTAGGTTTTAAAGAGACAATGACTCATAAAGACTATTGTCGATTCAGATTGTTTTGACAAGCTATTAGTAATACTTATGTACAAGTGGATGTGAAACCAGAGGGAAATGAACTCATTGGACATCAATAAATTCTTACATTTATAATTTGAGTATATCAAGATAATTCGGTGAAATTTGAGCAACTCATATTTAAACAACATTCACATAGACAAAATTGTTTAATGTGTTAACTTTAAACTTTTGTTTAATGTGCTCCAAAACAACAAAGACTTAAAAGTGTAACCGACCGAACATTTCACTTCTCAACTTATTCTATCCACCTATCAAAAACAGAATGAACTCCACCTTTTAGAGATTCATACCACAGAGTACGACGCTTAGGTGGCCTTTGCTAGAGAATGTATGGTCTACAACTCTACACTTTAAACACAAAGAAAGCGTTTGAGTGAGAGGCACTGTTTACTCAAAGAAACTGACAGCCCGCAATTAATTCTGTCAATGCCTGTAACAGCCAAAAACGCACATCATCATCATTGTCTAAAGTCTATCTTCGGCCACTGCTGATCATATCATAGCTTTTCTTGTGCCAAGCCCAACGTTCTTGGGCCAGCCTTATCCAGGTTCTACCTGTGATAGAAACAATGTTATCTGCCTATCTCGATCGCCGCCAGACAACCATTCCATTCCTTCTTACAATAGCACGGCACGAATATTATAAGGAAAGGCAGCTCTAGCTACCGGCGCGGCAATTCCTTACTCTGTAGACTTTACAAACGAAATTTCATAGCTCCCGGTACGAAAGTTCTCCACAAACAAAACTACGGAAAACTATTGCAATAACTCGGGGAGGAGAGCTCATCTATCAATATTGCAGGCTGGGCCGGTTGGGGGGAGTGGGGAGCGTGCAGCAGGACCTGCGGTGGGGGGCGGCAGACCCGCAGGAGATACTGCTCCAAACCCACCTGCGAGGGGTACGGAGAGCAAGGCAGATCATGCAACTCCTTCGACTGTGAAAGTAAGTAGATTTGCGCCGTAATTAAAGTAGCACTTCCGAGAAAAGGGTTCGCGCGTCTTTGACGCCACGACCTGGAAATTTGCGACTGTCGTGGCAGTTGCGATCGAAGTGATTTGACTCGAACGCGTAAGCAATATGCATGAAATGCCGCCTAAGATTTTCTTACCGCAAATTTCCAATGCCGTGGCGTAATTAACGCGGATCCATCTACCTTATGGAAAAGCAATGTGAAGTTAGTTTCTATAATAAGAGGATTGGCTCATTTATTGTTTAATATCGCTTTGTTTTGAAATCTTTTGTGTAGACACTTGTTATTTGACTAATAGGTAAATTAACTGCTTCTCAGCACTGAATGACAGAGCTACTCATTTTATGAAGCTCTTTAGCATAAAACACGTTCACCATCAAGAACGAATAATACGGTCAGCTTTAAAAACCTCCAAAACTACACACGCCCTACTAAAAAACAATTTCAATTTCAAGTTCTATTTCGCAAATCTCCACTCAATTCTGAAACCTTAAAAGCAAACATTTTAGTAAACGTTCCGCATCACTGGAAAACTGTTTTCTGTCTAAACGTAAACGAATATTGGATTTTAAATTATTTCCAGACTAGCTCGTTAACTGACATCGTAACAGCATGAAATCGATAGGTCAACTGGAAGTTGCCAAACTAGTACCGATCAAGTATGCAGGGTGTAGGTGACATTTTGATAAAGTGACTTTAGCGTTAAAACAGCTTGTTGCAAAATTATTTTCTAATTGACTTTGACGTGGTGCTTTGTGATTTGCTGGTTTAACGAGTTTATGTGATCGAACTACAATGAGGTACCTATCAAAGCACCTATGGTTTTTGACATTAGTTAAATGGACATTAACGTCATCTTGACTTCTTAGTACGTATTCAGAGTAAAATAGTGCCAACTGGTGGCATAAATCCTTAAAATTGACTTGAGCCAATTTTTCTTATTGTCGTTCTAATTTTGTAAACAATAATGGCCTTAATAAGTAAACAAGTCCTGTGCAAAAGCCATAATTTCAATCTCCGAAAATTAATTACGCAATTTTAACACAAAGCAACATTAAATTAAAACCTTGTTCACGTGCAAAGCAATAACGTCAACATACATTATAATTTAATTCTTCTCAGGTACAATAAACCCGCTGGCACCGGGTGCAAGGAGGAACTTCCACCCTGCCCAGGCAAGATGGGGGCCTGTAGCGGATAGACCGCATGCCTTTAGCCTGAGGCCTAATTCCTACATCTGGATTGCATCATCAGAGCTCTTCTCAGCTGGGAAGACCTTCCCCAGAGAATTCACATTATTCATCTCTTTGAGATTACGGCCTGAGGTAAGTTGAACCATGAAAGACGTCCACTGCTGAACTTAGGCCTCCCCCAGTCGCCACACTGATCGGTCCTGTGCGTCTCGCATCCTCTCTCCCTCGCGAATGAATCATCGTCCATCTTTTAATGTTCTCACTGCTGATACACATGTTTCCTCACTGTGAGAGTGGAAATGGGCCCGCGTGGTGGATCCACGCGGGCCCAGTGCGGGTTGGTGTATGTCACAATTCTTGAAATAATTTTTGGTTCTAGTACATGGCGGTTTCTTCACGAAATTTTCCTTCCCCGTTTTGAGGGCAGTGGTGATGAAATCAATTACACAAAGACAACTTGTAAGTCGCGGCCGTTAGCATTGGTCCACCAATGCTCTAAGTTAAATACAAATGATAAATGCATTATGGTGACTGAAAGGACTGTTATTGAATGATAATTGTAATTATCATATTCATGTCAAACAATGGTTAAGGTCTGCTTTTTGAATACTACCGCACATTTCCATTGATGAACGTAATTATATTCCGATTCGAAGCTGCCGAAGCAATGGCAAATTTTGAATAAATCCTCTTTTGCGAAGTAAATGAGAAATAAAAGTATGAAAATAAAGCTGTTTCCTTGGCGAGTCAAATACTTTATAATAAATTGCTTTGCTGACTTCCAAGTAAATTGCTCAAAGAATTGATATGATAACTTTAGAAAACATTTATAACGTTATCAAAGAAAGAGAAACACTTGAAGAGTGAAATTTTTGTTTAAGATTGTTGGTTTTAGTTTATGTTTAATATATCTATATATATAAAAGAAGAAACTGATTGACTGACTGACTGACTGATCGATCAACGCACAGCCTAAACCACTAGGCCTAGAAGAATGAAATTTGGCAGAAAGGTTCCTCATGTCGCGTAAATGAGCACTAAGAAAGGATTTTTGGAAATTCTACCCCAAAGGGGGTAAAAAGAGGGTTGAAAGTTTGTATGTAATTTCTACAGTTTTTAAGTTGGGCACGTGAAATTTTAGATTTACGCTCTTGGTTGATAAAAAGAATTAATGTATTTATTAGTTTTTGGATATTCAACCCCTAAGGGGGTAAAAAGGGGGTTGAAAGTTTGTATGAAGTTTTTACAGTTTGCAAATTGGACACATGAAATTTTACGTTACGCTCTTGGTTGATAAAAATAATTAATGTCTTTATTGGTTTTTCTAAATTCCAACCCTAAAGGGGTAAAAAGGGGGTTGAAAGTTTGTATGTAATTTCTAAAGTTTGTAATATGAACACTTGAAATTTTAGAATTACGCTCTTGGTTGATAAAAAGAATTAATTCATATATTGCTTTTTGGAAATTCGACCAGTGAGGGGGTAAAAAGGGGGTTGAAAGTTTGTATGATTTTTTTACAGTTTGTAAGTTGGACACGTGAAGTTTTAGATTTACGCTTTTGGTTCGTAAAAAGAATTAATGTATTTGTTGGTTTATGGAAATTCAACCCCTAAGGGGGTAAAAAGAGGGTTGAAAGTTTGTATGTAATTTCTTCAGTTTGTAAGTTGGACACGTGTAATTTTAGAATTACGCTCTTGGTTGATAAAAAGTATTAATTCATATATTGGTTTTTGGAAATTCCACCAGTGAGGGGGTAAAAAGGGGGTAGAAAGTTTGTATGATTTTTTTACATTTTGTAAGTTGGACACGTGAAATTTTAGATTTACGCTTTTGGTTCGTAAAAAGAATTAATGTATTTGTTGGTTTATGGAAATTCGACCCCTAAGGGGGTAAAAAGAGGGTTGAAAGTTTGTATGTAATTTCTACAGTTTGAAAGTTGGACACTTGTTGACACAGTTGAAATTTTAGATTTAATCTCTAGGTATCTCTGTTTTATCTAAAACAAAACCATGTACTAATTAGTTTTTGGAAATTCTACCTCTATGAGGATAAAATAGGAGTTGTAACGTTATATGAAATTTCTTCGGTTTGGAAGGTAAAACATCTAAAATTGTAGGTTTTCGCTCCTGATTAATATGAGAAAAAAAAGAGTTTAATTATTTCCGGAAATGCCACCCCTAACGGGGCTAAAAAGGGGGTTGAAAGTTTGTATGTAATTTCTATAGTTTGTAAGTTAGAGTTGGAGTTGACAAAAATAATTCATGTAATTATTAGGTTTTAGAAATTTTACCCCTAAGGAATATAAAGTAGGGGTTGAAACTTTATATGAAATTTCCCCGGTTTGGAAGGTAAAATATATAAAATTGTAGGTTAATGCTCTTGATTAATAAAAAAAGTAATGAGTTTATTGATTTCCGGAAATTCTACCCCTAATAGAGGTTAAAGGTGGCGATTTGTTGGGCTTATATATTTGAAACTTGACATCAATACTAACAGCAAATATTTTTTTTTTTTTTTATTGATTTTAAAGTAAAGGTTGTCATTACAAGTTTTTCAAAATTACTCCTAAAATACGATTTGAGGGATGTTAAAGTTTGTACGGAAAATCTCATTTCTTGTATTAATAAACTTGCAACTTGGGACAAACACTAACGTAAGTAAATAATAAAGGATATCATTATTAGTTTTTCGAAACTACCCCTAAAATATGATTAGGTGGGTGTTTTAAGTGGACCTAATAGGCAATTTGCCTTTAGTAAGGTACTTAATTATTTTTTGTGTATGTTCACCGATATCTCCGTCAAACAACACTGTTCAAACGGTCCAGTTCGGTACTTCCAAATCGAGGAAGAGGTCATCTTAGTACCGTAAGATTTTTCAAAAAACCTTTGACACACCTAAAACATCTTCTGGGGGTAATTCTGAAAAACTAATGATTGCAATTTATTATTGCCCAAGGAATAAGATTTTTAACCGACTTTCCAAAAAGGAGGAGGTTCTATGTTCTCTTAATCCTAACTTAAACCGTAGATATCTACGATAGCCCATTTATTATTGATTTAACAATAGCTTATTTTTGATCGCCTTCACTAACTGCACATAATTTAGTTGAATAAAATACAAAATCATGCGAACGAAGTCGCGGGCGGAGTGCTAGTGTTACATATTTCAGTATTTGGAAACTTCCTTTCAGAATTTTCTTATTTAAAGAATAAGTCCAAATTGAATGCTGTCAGTATGTATACGTAATTGTAATATGAATCTTAACATAAATTGTAGTTTTATTCAAATCAAATTAAAATACATATAAAAAACTTTTTGCAAAAAAATACTACCGACTTCCAAATACAAAACTACAAAGTGAAAAATAACTTTATTTTTTCAAATCGGTGTCTTTCGTAGCTACCAATTTTTTGCGTTATGGACACCGACTTCAAAAAGTAAAGTTATTTTTCACTTTGTAGTTTTTTATTTGGAAGTCGGTAGTATTTTTATGCAAAAAGTTTTTTTTCATTTTTCACTTTTTTGTTGTACCTACCTAATAGGCAAGTCAGTAAGGTAACTATAACGTCAGAGTAGATTTCATGAAACTTGAACATAACCCGTGAAATGAGAGATCTGCGTACCTCTTATGAGCGTACTGGCGTAATGTTATGTTATAAAATGGTATAAACAATAAACTGACATGCGATTTCAGCAATTCCTAGAGATATTTATTGAAGAGTTCTGTTGTATATCTCCGAAGTTATTCATCAGATCTTGACCAAATTAAAATGGGACCAATTTCGGAACATACATTTTCAAACAAAAAAAGAATTTTCAAAATCGGTCGACAATTGACGGAGATATCGGTGAACATACACAAAAAAAAAAAGAAAACAAAAGCAAACATAATGTCGAACATAGAACCTCCTCCTTTTTGGGAAGTCGGTTAAAAATAAAAAAAAAGCTTTCTCAGAAAAAAATATAATTTTCTGTATGCTTAGATTTAATTAAGCATTTTTTAAGTCTTATTCAGTCTAGGTTCAGTGGATTAAACTTGGTCGTACTCGTAATGGAAAACGTAGATGAAATTAAAATAATAATAAATTAAAATTTAAAATGAATTATGTTCAAATGGAGGATTATTTTTGTAATTACACTGGTTTAAAAAATATATCAGGCTTAGAAATAATCCTAGTGCTTAAAATTAAGGGCCTACATACCCTTTAGTTTCGTAAAACGGTAACTTTCTAAAGCATACTCCTTATTAACGGCTAGGTTACAAGGTTTGAAAAAAAAATATTATTGATTCATCTACATAACTTTGAACACAAGATTTTTTCGTGTAACTAATTGTTTTGCTTTAAAAAAATTATTAACAACACGATATTTTTTCGCAACTTTTGGAAACTCCTTCAAAACGACTGGGATGTTTCAAAATATTTATACGCAGAAAAATTTATGGCTGGAATTAATTCATAACTAACAAAGCATAATATGTAATTCAAATAATATTTTGCAAATAAAACTGTTCAAAAGGAGGTTCAATATTGATATTTTGGCATCGAGCGGGCGCACGGCCAGTACTGCGTTTGCATTCTGGCATTTGGGCCTTATGGGTGCCAAAAGAAAGTTAAGTCGGAGTCAACCACAATATTTTTGTCTTTGCGCCCAAAAAATTTGTTTACGCCACACATTTTAAGTGCCTGTTCACGCCTGTTTTTGCTTACGTTACGTGAAGTGCCGTCTAGATAAGTAACGTCTTCTTTAGCAGTTTCCCAAAATATCGTTCCCTTACCATTCATTTCTCAGTAGACAGCTGTAGGCTTCGAAATCTACATAACACGAGTCAAATTTTTTATCTGTCAATTATTACGTAACCTGATAGAGTTATCTAAGCATAAATTGGTATCGCAGCTTAAGTTCTGTAGTTGGTAAATATTTTCTTGCGCTGAGTAACTGCCAAATATTTATGTAATATATGTCGCTGTGCTGTCAGGGAAACATTACCCATTTCACAGAGACTGTGAAAAGGCCTAGAAAAAAATAATAAAATATTCCATTTTCTGATTTTCTATTTCTTCCGCAGAGTGGCGGCTACGGTCAAGGGACCCTGTTCTCGCTGCGGTCACGAAGACGCACGGGATCCTTCCTCTCACTGGAGCTGGCTGGCCGAGGGGCGGCCAGGCTGGTCCATGCTGGCTCAGGGACTTCCCGCTCCATATACTTAGCTGTACCTTTGTATGACTTCCGCTGGCATCATATTGCTATCAGGTATGTATTTACAAGGGTGTATCATCTGTTGAGCAAACAATTTCATATTGTTTTATCGACCTGTGTACAATCTTTGCATTAATTGGTAAGTACTAGTAATACTGAGGGTAAAAACTATATGTGATAATTATGAAACCATATGGGACCAACAAAGAAAAATAAAAAAAAAGTTTTTTCAAAATATCATGATTTTCTTCTTGTTTACTTCTTTTTAGTTCGCTTTTTAAGCAGTCGGGTTTTTTGATATTTTTAATAAACTTTTTTTATTTACAACTTCTTAGTTTTTTTTTTAATTAGGTACATTTAAACATATAAGTGTTATATATTTTTGAAATCAACTCTTAAAACCCTTTATTTTGATACCACACGATGGGTTTGGAAGAAAAAAAAAGAAACCCACAAAATGGCGCCCAAAATCCGGCAATTTTTTTTCAAAATTTTATCTAGCCAGTGACACTCGCAGAGTTAAGAAATCGATTGACGTAATAATCATCAAAATCAGCCAACGCGTTTGGTCTCTAGAACGCCACATAGGAACAAACATACATACATACTTACATACATATATAGACAGATAAACACATTACCTTCCTTCGAAAGTCGGGTAAAAAGAACTAAGGTTCATGAACTGTATCTTCATGTGTTTGATTTCTTCTCGTTTTACGTAACTCCCCTGTAAGATCACATCACATCACACTGTATATCACACTAATATTATAAAGGCGAAAGTTTGTGAGTGTGTTTGTATGTTTGTTTCTTCTACACGTGGCTCAAACGGCTGGACGGAACTAGATGAAGTTTGGCACAGAGATAGATTATAGGCAGAAATGGCACTTAGGATTTTTTTTTATCCCGGGATAGGTTCCCTCGGGCTACATTTCGAGCGAAGCGAAGCGATGCGGGCGAAGCCCCTGGCTGAAACTAGTTTTTTATATAAAGGAAACAAAGAATTCCCAGAAATTCCTTTTTTTATATCCTATAGGCTCGCGCTTGACCACTATCCTAATGAAACCAAGATGTTTGATCAGATTTACTCATAGTTACCACCAAGTTATGCGTGTAAGCTGACCTCAAGATTCTCGGGAAAATTACAAGAAACTATCAAGTTTCGAACATTACTAAATTCAGTTTAGTGTGGCAGTTTTCGGTATATTGTTGGCTTCCAGTAAGAACCTTTATTAAGTTCTGTTTAGAGGAAGACCAGTAGGTAAATCTCTAGTATCCGGTTACCGAAAGTGTTTGGTTTTGGAACTACTATCATGTTTCTTGGTATTTATTTTAAATGTATTTGATCGACGACGGTTTTGTTAAGGGATTAAGAGTGTCAGCTTCATTCAAAAATGTCCAAAGGCAGACACTAAAAAGTGCAGTCAATCTGACTTGACAACCAGACATCGAAATACAGTCAATAGGAGTTAAGACAAAGTGACATTATAATTGAACTAGCGATTGTTGAAATGTCAAAATGTTTGGGATAAACCAGAGACTATTTAGACCATCATCTACGCTGAAAGAATGAGACTTCGTCTATTATAGTCCATTTGCGTTACTAAAATAGTGAGTCATCATTGTCAGCCGGCCATTCGACCAATCGAGTCGCAAAATTTCTAATTTGTTGTGACCCGATTGGTCGAGAGACCGGTTGACAACGATGACTCACTATTTATATAATGAGAATGTTTTATAGTCCAAAGTAGCCTGGTAGGCATATGTAACTACACACATACTACGAGTATTAGGTATATGATAACTTTACAGACACTTTCAGTTAATTTCAGACTTTAAAACTAATATCGCTGCAAAATATTGCTATCTCAAAGATAATAACACAAAAACCCACACTGAAACGCCAGAAAAACATGGCGTCAACGACATAGTTTAAATATACTGAGTCCAAGTTAGAAAATCTCTACCCCATTACGGAGCAGCCATGACACTTATTTAAATTTGTGTGTCTCGTACACTGCTGCGAAATGAAAAAATTAATATTTATTTTATATTTTATTTAGTTATTCAACCTTATCACATAAAATCTTTACCCAATAAGATAAATGCGCTTATCCTAAGTTACTTCACATCCGTAACTACAGTAAACCTAATATATTACATAACAGTATCTAACTATAACAAATTTTAAACAAAGCACTCCTTGTGAATTCACCCAGAGTACAACAGAATAGGTCCGTCTCAATAGCCACGAGGTTGAGCGTCCGGAGTGCACGCGTCAGCGGCGCCTCTATTAACAGGTTGGTTCGACTGCGCGGTTCAACTAGCAAGCTCGGCCTCCGGCGTCGCCAGACGTATCTGTCTGGAACACACAGACATATCTGTCCTAAAACAGTTGCATGATGCACCTTCCCTCTCAATATTTTGAATATATATGAGGCGAGTGCCAGTTCTCTCCTAACCCTCAACTCATTGTATCCTACCATACCTAAAATAAATAAAGTAGGATCCATTAAGGGATAAAATGGATAAACTCCGTAATATCTCATATATAAATACCTAATAAATTTTTTTGTACCTTTTTCATCATGAGACTATATTTAGCTTCAAGTGGAGACCAGATGACTGCGTTATTGATCAGCAGATAATTTTGCCAACAATTATTCACTGATTGCTGACCATTTAATAGAAATGTCAGCTTGGCTGGCCAATTAATCTTCTGTACCAATATTATAAAGAGGAAAGATTTTTTTGTTTGTTTGTTTGTACCGAATAGGCTCCAAAACTACTGGACCGATTTCAAAAATTCTTTCACCGTTGGGAAGCTACTCTATCCCCGGGTGACATAGGCTACTTTTTATCCCTGTATTCCCACGGGAACGGAAACTACGTGGATGAAACCGCGAGGCGTCCTCTAGTACTATATAATATATCTTATCTTACTAAGATTATAAATGTGAAAGTTTTGATGGATTTGTGTGTGGATGTTTGTTCGTTACTCAATCACGCCAGAACAGTTGAACGGATCTGGATTCAATTTGGCACAGATATAGATTATAGTCTGGAATAGCACATAGGCTACTTACTGTTCATGCCGGTATAATGTTCCTCTGTGATAAAAATAACACTTTTCACGTGGGCAAAGCCGCTGCAGGAGCTAGTATAATAAATGCGAAACATTGGATGGGTGAACGGATGTATATTTGTTACTCAATCACGTCAGAATAGCTTAATCGACCTGGATAAAATTTTGATTGGCACAGAGATATATTATAGTCTGGAATAGCACATAGACTACTTTTATCCCGGTATAATGTTTCCTTGGGATGAGAAAACGTTTTTCACGCGGGCGAAGCCACTGGCAGCAGCTAGTACATAATATGTCTCAAAAGGTCCCAAGACCAGATAAAAGCACACACAGTCCCTATCGAAATGCTCAGTAAATCTGACTTATTATTAGGCATACCGATTGTCAAAATGTTTCGGATACACTACGTGTCGTTCCGGTTGTACTGCCAATCCTGTAATTTTGAACATTTTGACAAAGATTATCGTTGGTAGAATGAAACTTTGTCTATAGCCCAAGATATAGGTAGCATGGTAGGCGTCAGTACATACAGTTACGTATACGATAACTTTACAGACACATTCAGTTAATTTCAGACTTTAAAACTAATATTGTTGCTAAAATTAGCTATCTCAAAGCTAATAACACAGAAACCCACACAGAAACGCCAGACAAACATGGCGACAACGACATAGTTTAAATATACAGAGCCCCAGTTAGAAAATCTCGTTACCCCATTAAGAGGCAGCCATGACACTTATTTAATTTTGTGTGTAGCAGCGAAATGAAAACTTCAAGAGAATTTTACTGTTCCAGACGTTTAATTAAATATGCTACCATGTTTTTTTTTTAATGAAGGTGATTATATAGTACAATGTTTATAGAGGCTGAGTTAATGAAAAATATTTTAGTGTCTAGGATATTTTGTTTTTGTTTTGATTAATCTATCTAGTGGCAGACAAAAGCGTAATTATTGTTTGGTGGGTATAATACAATGTATATTTGTTGTTTGGAATGTATTTTCAGTGTCGTTAGTTACTTTGAAGTGGGATGATAATGAAAACATCATGACTGTCTCACTGTCTATAAATACTTTATTATACTTTTATTTGGAATAATTGGCAGTTAAATGTAAAAAGAATAAAAGAATAAAACTATGACGTCACGACGAATATTATTAATTTAAAGGCTCAATTTCTCTACTCTCTCTCTCTCTAGAATGCATAGACTCCCCGCAAGCGGCGTAATGAATAATGTAAGAAATAAGTCAATAGCTCCATCGGATACCGGATTCCTCATTGCGAGGGTAGCACCTAAATGAACATCATCAAAACGAACACACACAAAGTTCTCCAAATGCTTAACTATCGAGTAATATAAACAATTCTCAGTATGACCCTATGGTATACGTTATAGAAACCTCCCTCACGCCACAGGCAAGTTTTAACGAAGAATAAAAAATATCCTTTATCAAAGCACTTTTAAGTGGGCAGGGCATATTGCTCGCAGAACGGATAGCCGTTGGGGCAGAAAAGTTCCGGAGTGGCAACAACGAACCGGAAGACGTTGCGTTGGAAGGCCTCTCACCAGGTGGACCGATGACCTAGTGAAGGTGGTGGAGATCCGCTGGATGCGGGACGCACGGGACTGGTCAATGTGGCGCCGCTTGGGGGAGGCCTACGTTCAGCAGTGGACGTCTTTCGTCTGATATGATGATGATGATGACTAAAATGTAACATAGATATATAAAAGTGCTTTCCATTTCTATATAATCTTCTGTGTTACATTTTAGTCGTACCAAATCCAGCCACAACAGAAAAAAAAACATCTTGTGTCAACACAGTTCGTAATTGTAATAATTATGTCCAAAGGTACATACTTATTTCTCACTACAATACCCAATTTACTTAAAATATGAAAATACATTTCATATCTGAAATCCGCTTTTATAAATAATATTATGTTGAAATTAAATTCAGGACAGAAATGACAGTTCTATAAAATTGGCGTCACTAATTGGACGTGAATTACGTTCAATATTTATTCTGACGAATTATTTCATTATCGTTTGAATAACTTTAAATTACCGTATAATGAGAGCTTTAAATATTTACTGAGGTTACTTTTGTCTTACAATTGCATTAAAAATATTTATTATCATAAAGCTCTTTTATGTTAAGTTATTATGGTTGTAAATAAAAATAATTATGTATTTATATCAATTTATAAGATTCAATTATTGCACAAGATCTCGTTTTAAACAAAAAACATCATGAGAAATTGTGTAGATTCACAAGCAAAGTCGTAAAAAAAATACTCACATACGCCGACTATTAAGAACTCTTCAACGTCCTCGAGGGACACCAAAAAATAGTTTTAATGTCAAACCAAAACTTCGAAAAGGTTGTTTCTATATAAAAAGGCCCGAATCACACTGAGATAGTACACAGACAGAATCACACTACAGGGTACAGAACAGCGAAGCTATAATACCCACGGGATGTATAACCCTATCAGCTATAACGTTGGTAACAAGAATAGTTCGATAAGGGTAGCAGAGGAATCGAATAACTTCGTTTTTGTACGTATAAAGGAAAATATCTAATAAATGGTAAATGTTTTAGTTTTGTGGCCGTACAAAGGGTTTTAGATGCGAATGATAAAAGAAAAGAAACTTAGTACCGTCTTGAGATAATATAAATGAATAAAAAATATTTTTCTTATAAGTGTGTTAGTTTAAAATCAAAATCAAAATCACATACAGTTCGATTAATGACATACAGTCGAAAAGCTGACTGGGCTACTTGGTTTCTGAAAAGAGGTAACCCCCGCCTAACGGCCAAAGTATTGCCAACCTAAGAGACAAAATAAACTCTCTTATGAGACGTGAGTATTTAAAAATATATGAAACTTGACCAAAAGAAAATAAAAACTTAAATAAGATTTTAAAATACGTACTTACACCTTTGGGATGGCTCAGCAAAGTATCAGCTTGCCGCGCTTGACTCGGTGGAACGCAGAGCTAAGAGGCTCATCGGTGCCATTGAACTGGTGGATACCAAGCTTCACAGCTTGGCTCATCGCCGCAAGGTTGCCTGCTTGTCGGTCTTCTACAGAGTGTATTTCGGTGAGTGTGCTCAAGAACTCCACGACCTCATCCCACCAGCCCCCTTCTACCATCGGACATCTAGACGCACTGCAAGTTACCATCCTTACCTTGTTGCCATTCCACCAATTCGCACCAAGCGCTTCCAAACATCCTTCATAATGCGCACAGCGAATGAATGGAACTCACTACCTGCGTCTGTGTTTCCGAACGCATTCAACCCGAATCTCTTCAAAGTTAGAGTAAACAGGCTCCTTCTGGGTAAGCTCACTCCATCGTCGACTCTGTCTCTGTCACCTATGACATAGACTAGAGTCAAGAGCAAACCCATCTAAAAAAAAAAAAAAAAAAAAACTTAAAATACAACATTATCGTCCAATTTGATTGTATGTAAAACCGGAGAATTTTCATTTGAATAAGATTAAAATTTTGAGATTTAAAACATTTTCTAAATTGCACAAGATGATTTATGTTTACTAAAAGTACACAAGACTGATAAGATTTTGAATATACTTACGAGTAGGTGTATCCACCTGACACTTTTTATAAAATACATTTCAGCTCGTGAATCTTACTATAATATTATAAATGTGAAAGTTTGGATGGATGTAAGTATGTCTCAATCACGCCAGGACGGATGAACGGATCTCGATGAAACTTGGGATATAGATAGATTATAGTCTGGAATAGCACATAGGTTACTTTTCATCCCGGTATAATGTTTTCTAGGGATAAAAAAACAATTTTTACGCGGGCGAAGCCGCTGGCAGAAGCTAGTACTACATAATAATATCTCCAATCAAGTCATCTTGTAGAATATTAGGCAATACACCTAATTGGTAGTATTTTTTTTTATGTTGGCCACTGGAAGTAGGAAACGTGGGCAAACCCCACGTTCCTTTGCCTAGGCGTGAGACAGAACAGGCTAGCAATTAAATTCCACGAGAAATTAATCGTCAACTTTGTCCTCAGTGTTCACGACGACAACACAGTCCGCGCATACGTCGACTGCCGCTGGCTCCGGACCGACGTCCTCGAGAAAGACGCTCTTGACACTCCCAGGGACGCCGATCTCATTATCGGCTATCTCTTCTCTGTAAGTATGCGGTTTATTAAATTAAATCTTCAGCCGACCGTGAGAAAGGGACACGTATTTACGTAAGACTTTGTTGTGTGATTGATGTTTTAGATGAATAAATAAAAAGGTGTTGTTTTGGGATTTATTTATGTGGTGCAACTTCAATAAATGTTTTTTGTGCCTAGCAAAAAATTTAGCTTAGAAAGTTATATTGTCTCAATAGCGAGTTTATTATTCTAGTAAGAATAAATTCAAGTCACTTTATTTTTTCAAACTTAATTAAATTGCTGTTGCACAGAATAATGTCCCCTTTGTGTCTGGAATAGATCATAACAATGACATTATTTACAATGCTGAAAACCAAGTTCAGGAATTATTTTAAGATTTTGAAACAGGTACACACATATTTGTTTTTTAAAATCTCTTTGATTAGGTTAAACTTATAAGACGATTTTGGATCATTTCTAAACAAATGCTTGAGAAATTAGCACAAAGGTCGTCGAATTTTCACGTGAGCAGAGGGCTGGCCTTAACCTTCGGCCAGAAAATCAGCATTGCCATCCAATGTGGCAATGCTGCCAGCGTTCTGGGCACGTTGCCCATTGACACCTATATGGACGAATGTTTTGATTCACTATGAGCCCTTTGCCCCCTCCCCTTTGTATTTGTATATATGTTTGTTTCTTTTAGAATATTCAATTGTATACGTTACGAGTATTATATTTGTTATTTTATTCTGTAGAAAATATTTATAAAACTTAAAAAAATAATATAATGTTACGAATCTGGCCCCAATTAATCAGTGAGCTTGACAGTATTAAATATATATTTTCATATTATTGACAAATGCTTCACCTGCAAAATAGCAACAGAGCCAAGTCTCTCACCCGTAACTTGCCGCGTCTTATCAGATTATAACACAATGTTCTGCTGACAGGGCGATCTGGAACAGTTGGTGTTGGTGCCAAAAGCCGGCCAGGCTCAGAAGCAGTGTTCCAGCCAAGTGGCTGGTATCTCCACGCCTTATGTCACAATACACGAAACGTAACTGCGAGTTAGAGGATTATCTCAACCTGGGAATTGGTACAGGAACACAACAATGTAAGCGAATGTTATGACTTGTATTCAAAGACGATTTTGGTGGGATTAGGTGTACATCTTGAGAAAAACGTTTTAGAAAAAAATCATGCCTAAATGGTGTCTCGGATATGATTGTAAAAAAATATATTTTGAAAGAGTTAATTATTTAACAAATAATGAACCTTTCGTACAGTATCTCATACAAAAACATGATAAAAATGTCGAACCAAATAAAGGCAGGTCTTCATTTACATGCCCATGTACGCAAGAATTATGGTAACGGCCTACAATATTGCAACACATTCATTCAACGAGTGCTGATCAAATGGAACCATATTAAAATTTACCGTTTTAATTTTATGATACGGTGTACGGTCGTTTCCATAAGCACATACCTCACGTGAACAATGGCGAAATTGGCCTTTTTTATTAAAACTTTGAGGGGCATATTTTTGCAAAGAATAAAATAATGTACCTACACATAATTTTGGATGTAACGAAAAATCAATATTGTAAGCTCAATAAATATGAAATAAAGTATTGTATAAATTAGGACCCTAACGCTGTATAGACTAACTAGATTACATTTGAACTGCTATTATAACATTGGTTATAAACTTATTTATAGATTAAAATAAAGCTAATTTTAAACATTCTACATGATTTAATAAAAGTGTAAATTTATTTCTTATCACAGACTTGTTACTATAAAAATGTTTCTTTTAGGCGGTAACTTTACTAGACGAAATATTTAAGAGGAATTTAATAGGAGTCATTTTTATAAATTCTAAACCTTATTTTACGGATTAGGAAAATTTCTACAATATTTTTTTTGCAACTTAATTAAAATCCAGGAGATGGTATCTTTTTGTATCTATGTATTTTATAATTCTATGATATAAGTTTGTATATTTATTGTTATTTATATGAAACGATATAATAATGAAATCGATATATCTGTAATAGTATATAGCATTTGAGATACTAGCGTTTCTTACATTAGCTGGCCTAAAGTTGTAAATAAATTCTTTGATAGTGACATTCAATAATATTGTAATTAAATAATGTTAGGAGATTGTTTTTGAAATATTAATTTAGCGAATCAGTTGATCTCATTTATGAAATATTTTATTGTTTAAAAATAAACTGTGCAATGTTAGGAAAGGAACTGTTTATATTTCTCTTGGATAATGAAATAAAGAAGATTATACATGACTATGTACTGTTTTCATTAAATGAATTCCTTTACCAATAAAAAGCCCGCGTATCTTGTAGATCAAATAAATTAGGATGCATATATTCATCTGGCATTTTCTTATTAAGGGAAAAAATATACGAAAATGTCCCACCAGAAATTAATATAAGAATATCTGACATTCTATTTTTTTATTATTGCATTGTTTTCATTCGCAGAACGGAAATATTTAGCAATGTAAATGGCATGAGTATATGTATTACCGCAAATATATGTTATGCGAACTTCGCATAAAATTAAAAACGATGAGAATTTATGAGAAAAATCTTAGGATGCTTTGATACAAAAGATTTTTCATTAAAAACGCTATATATTGTTTTACAAGTAAAGTTAAAATATGAGATTATATTCGTTTTATTTAGACGTTAATCGACTAAATAATAATTCTTAAAATGTAGAATATATAAGTATTTGTTGGTAAAATATACGTAATAATAAACATTATCACCAAATTTCAAGTTCATAGATCAATGGGAAATAATAAAATTCTGTGGGACAAAATTTAGTGACAGATGATGGACAGATAGACGGACACGTGAGTGACAGAAATAGGGCTCCGTTAGGAACCTTCGGGTAGGGAACCCTTAAAATGGTGTCAGCGTCTCAATAGTAACACAATGGCAAAAGGTGGCAAATAACTTCGAATATAATGTATATGTAACACGCACGCTTTGCTCGCTCACTTCAGCTCTCGTCATCCCCTTCGAACCTAACCTATCCGTGTCGGGATGTCCTAAGTTCCCGAGCTCACTTCGCTCTCTCTGCACAGCAATGTCCTGTTTTATGAACTTAACCGTAATATGCTTAACCGTCAGTATGCAGATTACCTAGTTCATATAAGAACTCTTTTCCCACTGTAACGCAATCAACAAGATAATCTGTAGATTAACAAGATCATCTGCACTCTAACTGATTTACGCAAATTAGCGGTAACATATATAAAAAAATTAAGTTTTACACATGAAACTTTCATCTGACTAAATAAAACTTTTAAGCCTAATAGATAATAATGCAGTGCAGTGAGTGCAGTGGTGGCTTAGTGGTATCGGCTGTGACTTATAAGTTGTAGGTCGTGGGTCCAAATCAAGCAGGCGCTTTACTTTTTGTAAATTATTTCACCTCCACAGCTCTCAAAACGGTGAAGGAAATCATCGTGAAGAAACCGGCAGGTCCTGGAAACAAAAATTCGAATACATGTGAAATCCACCAACCCGCATGGGGCCCGCGTGGTGGATTACGGCCCATTCTCTCTCACAGAGACGAGCCCTGTGTCCCAGCAGTGGGAAATTAAAAAGGCTGATGATGATGATGATGAGATACAAATAAAAACAGCAAAAAAAAAATGTTCAGTTTTAATTACATCTCTTACACGTCGTTCACAAATATCTTGAACAATTCTAGTGCTCCAAGCTTTTAAAGAATTCTAATTAGGATTGGCATCTTCATCCTCAGTTAGTTCAAACTTTGTAACGATGGTATGCATGGTATATTGGTTTTGGTGCCGTAGTTTTCAGAACAACGACTGCAAGGATTTTACTTCCTTTGTTGAATATTTTAAGCAATAGGTTAATGTTTTATGTTAGCGTTTTAAAGTGCAAGAAGTATCTTAATGCAAAAACATATCTAGTGTAATAATTTAAATGGAATTACAATTATACCAATATCTGAAGAAACAAATTCAAATAACGCGAGTCTACGACCATTATATAGACATGGCAAACTCCTGATTCAGGTACCGCAGAGTTCTTTAATGTAGTATGCATTCGTCCACAAAAGTATGCAAATGCAGATACATTTTTAATATAATAAATAATATCCGTAAGAACTGATATAGCAATTCGAAATCTCACTTCCTCGTCTACCTACCTTTATCTCATCTTCTTTCATACGTCATCTCTTCAAAATCTTGCGATTATCATCATTCACAATAACAATTTCATAGTTTTATTTGGTCGAAGTCGATGAAAACCACTGATAACATATTTGCTTGTAATGAAACCTTAAAGGCGAAAGTAAACAGATTGAACAAGATATATTTATTTAGGCAATTAGAGGTGAGTATAATTCCAAACCAGCAATAACATTAGCCATCACTTCAGAGAATCAAGATAAAAACGTAAAAGTTGAGGCTGAATTGTCTGAAGAAAAAGCTAGGCTTGGGAAACAACGGAGTATTTAAGTCAAGAGTGAATAGGTTTCTTCTAGGTAAGCGTGCTACATCGTCGACCACATCGTCGCTTACCATCAGGTGAGATAGTAGTCAAGCGCGAGCCTATCAATAATAAAAAAAAAACAAAAAATACATTACTGCAGCGGCCAGCAAAAGAGGCATTGATGGAAGAACGTGTAAAAGTGGGCCGAGGCGAAGCTGAGGCACACATACGTAAGTCCATCAATGCCTGGTTGTGGCCAAGGCTTGTATAGTACAGTAAGTAGTTTTCTTAAATAATTCGCGGAAATTAAAACTAAGTAGCACCTAGAACTCATTTTGTCCAAATCAATAACGAACAAAAATAACTGTTCCCACGTTAAAGCGTTCTTTTGTTTTTTTTTCAACAAACAGCGTTCTATTTGCAAATTCATAATCAAGCATTACTGTCATTACAAATTTTAAAGGCATCCACAACGTGATTTATTTGACGCAGATCTGCGCTCATAAGATCACAATCTCCGAGGGAATTCCAATTACGATGGTAGCGTGCGTGATAGGAATATAGACGATCTCCTACTTATGTCAGAAGAGGCACAAACGCCTAGAATTGGCATTAGTCTGTTTCATACATTGTCAAACGGTATTAGCGAAATCCGTTTGACAATATCTGAAGAAGATGGGATGACAGGCTTTGATAGAATAGAGGGTATTGATTCGTGATAGCATTGGGTATTGTAATTGTGAGTTTGAAGTATCGTTTGTTCTTGGCAAGCTGTATGTAAATTAGATTTTGATTTTGTTTGGTAATTGTTAAAGATAAATAATTATCTAACCTACCTCGTCTCGGGTTATACAATTATGATACATTTGGCGGATTTAGTGCAATCACTGACAGTGCCTTCCATTTTGACAATTCAATAAAATTAGGTAAAATTCAAAATTCGCCTGCTGGACAGTGAATTAAATCTTTCTAATTCGATTTCATTCATTGTCCAGCAGGCGAATTTTCAAATATATTTATGAAGTAATGGATTAATTATTAGGATTGTATAAAGTGTAAAAAAGTACGCAATTGGGGTACTAATAAAATTCCCCCAGAACACACAAATTCACCTAGAATTCGGCGTGTTATCTTTATTTACCAGCTACCATTATTCTTCAAATATATTGACTACTCCTACGTCTAAAAGAAATCTTCCACACAAGAAAATAACACTTCTAGCAATATTCTTAGCCTCGCCCGACCGATTTTTCCACTAATATTTATTATTGGATTTTCTGTACATTCCACGATGAAAGCCTACTAAATCTGAGTTCTTGTATTTATGATGCGGACGTGTTGCCTACTATTTCGTTCAGTACTTAAAGAAGCTGGCTGGGGAAGATGTTTTCAGGTAGAAGAATATAATGTACGCTATCTTAGAATTTCTAGCATTTAGGTGTCGGTTATTTGATTATTTAAAAGGCAATTAAACCTATACTAATATTATAAAGAGGAAAGATTTGTATTTTTGTATGTAACGAATAAACTTAGAAACTACTGGACCGATTTTAAAAATTATTTCATTGTTGGGAAGCTACACTATCCCCGGGTGACATAGACTACTTTTTATACCTGTGTTCCCACGGGAACGGTAACTATGCGGGTGAAACCGCGAGGCGTCAAATAGTTACATATAATTCACACATAATATATGTCGGTAGCCCAGTGGCATTTAGACCTCGTATTTCGTGCTTAAGGTCGTGGGTTTAAATCCGGGCAAGTACCAATGTGGATTTTTCAATTCTTATGTAATTTCTAAATTTATCTTGGACATCGCTGACAACGAGGAAGGCAAACATCGTGAGGAAACCTCGACTTTTAGTTGGTTTTATAATAAACCAGTATTTACTCCATTGGTAGAATTGCTGCAAGGCGTTCCAATGCGAGGATTAACAAATAACTTAACATCAGGCCTGTAATTTCCGATGGTTAAGACAGAGGTGACCAAACTCGTAAATAAAAATGTTAACAATTTATTTTTATACAGTTTGGGAACGACAATCATTTCAACTTCATATACGAGTACCGATTAACATTCCCAGTCAGCATCTAAAAATATATACAATAGTTTAGTCAATATAGGTAGTTTGACTATCTAAGCTAGAGTTTTTATTCAAGATTTATTCTATAGTTTCAAACTACTCGTATGCACTGCACATGCGTATTGCCAGTATTGTCGTATCGTCGCCCCACACTGTATAAGCATATATTGCCTGACTGCTGGGCAAACGCCTCACCCAAATCTTCAATCTTAATTATCTAGATTGCCTCACCACTGCCTCAGCCAGTGGTCCTCGGCAGTGCTTACCATCGTCAGGTACTAAATTTGTGGAGATTATTGTCCGGTGATCACTATACATGCGGCTCACGTGACCCGTCCAGTCCATGTAAGCAATAATCAACATAATTAATTTATACATATAATAAATCTGTAGAAAAGTCGTTATTGTACATCGAAAATATTTCCAAAAAAAATAGCCAGGGTGTTAAAGGATAACCAACAGAACCCATTTCCAGCATTTTTGGCATTTTTGTCTATTTGTAGGTTTGTCTGTTTATTTGTGCACGCATCACGTTAAATATACGAAACAAATGTAGGTAACTTTTGTATATACATTTTTTGCGTAACTTGTTGTATTACTTAGTTTTTTTTTCATCGCAATCGGTTTACTTTATCAAAAGTTAGATGAATTTAATGTGTTCAAGAAGTAAAATTATCACAACACGCAATTCAGATACTTGGACAGTAGACATCGATATTCGATAGATGGCGTTGTGCATTTCAAGTCATTTTCTGATTGGTGGTGTTAAGATTCGCCGCGAAAGGATGACCCTAGAAAAAATAATTGTAGGTAGGTAGGGTAGGCAGGAAGGTAGGTAGGTAGGGCAGGCAGTCAGTTGACTGCCGCGGGCACAGCTATTAAAGTACATAAAGTTCAAAATCGTTTGACCACGTTCCATGTAACAAAGAACACATCAGGCTGTCGCACATAGGTAATGGCGTTAGCGCCTGTCACGACACATCCGTGGACTCGCTATTAAAACAACACGCTCGCGCTAAATGCGGTTAGGCTAACTCACGTGACGAGCCTGGGTGGGTGGATGTAGGTAGTATAGCTCCTTATAAAAAAATGTACCGCGACATCTTCTTCGGAGGGTTATCCATAGTACTTACACTAACATTTTTCCAGTTATGTTTAAGTGCCGCGAGATAGAGAGTGAGCTTGTTGTCATCAACCGGGTAGAAATTGAGAATCCGGACTGCCATTAGGAAAATTTTGATGAGAAAACCTAATAACACTTGCCTGCCTGACCCGGAAATCGAACCCAGGATCTCACTTGTGGTTCTAATAAAACTGAGATTTGGATATCGTTTTATTGAACAAAGTAACCATTAACAATCCTGGGTACAGATCAATAGGTGGTACAAACTAATTATGGATGAAAAGCATGCTCACCAAGTAGCGCTAGCGACCACTACACTTGTTGTTCTAATAAAATTGAGATTTGGATATCGATATATTGAACAAAGTAACCATTAACAATCCTGGGTACAGGTCAATAGGTGGTACAAACTAATTATGGATGAAAATCGAATGTACCTGAAAGCAGCTCAATCAAAATCTTTAAATAGTAAAGTTGAACCAACTTTTTTTTTAAATTCCTATTGAAATGCCTGTCTCGGCTAGCTGAAATAACAGATTTAAAAGTATTGCAATTATTTCAATCGACAAAAGTCACTTGAAAATCGCAATAAAAAAATGACGTTCGTATGGTACTTGAGTGGTGGAATTTATTAATTGCACTGAACGAGCATTTACAATATTTTTATTGTAAAATATTTTTATTAGGTTTTTGTTTTTAATTGTTACATGAAGTGAACTCAAATCAATCGTCCATTGCTCGTAGGATGAGCATAGTTGCCGATATACCCTGAATAATTGTTCAAATTAAGTGGCAGAGGGCAAGGCATATTATTTACAGAACGGATGGTTAATGGGGTGAAAAGTTGTATAGTTCGCATATCTAGAAATACAGCGTTGGAAAGCCTTCCACTTGGTAAGCAAATAATCTGGTCATGGCTGCAGGAATCGGCTGAAACGATTTGTATGGATAGGTTACCCACCTTAGCTGCGTGGTTTCTTTGTATGTCACCCACGCATCTTTGTATAGCGTGGCGTGGGAAGCAGTAAACTGTTCCCGCCGATATTTTCACACAAGTGAAGCTGTTGTGGAGCGGCATCTTTACTCTTTCACACAGAGTTCTACTGTAGTATTTATTTTTCGCAGAAAATTGTTTTGAACAAATATTTTTACACGTCCAGAAAACTATCGCGGATATCAATCAATCACGCGTTAACGAGAACTGTGGTGGCGCAGTGGTTGCGGCCCCGACTTAGGAGTTGTAGGTTGTGGGTTCGAACCCGTGCAGGCGCATTACTTTGTGTAATTTATTTCATCATTTTTAGAGAAATTTTCGACTTTGCTCGGAAACGCGGGTGAAACCGATGGCAGAAGTTAGAGTTTCCTATCCGACTACTAAAAAAGTTCATGAAACTACACCATGTATTATATTTATTGTGTGGACACCCTATCTACTAGAAGTCCTTTCCATTGTTTGACCTTTACGACTAGGGTAGGATGATAAGAAACAAGATACAGTTTATGTCTTTGGTTTCACCCGGTTTAGTGTAGTTGTAACTCGATAGTTTATCAACATGTACTAGTGATGTAATGGGTTGTGTTTTACGAGTCTACGACTATTATGATATCGCTTTAACGATTGAAGTATAAATTGATGTCTTTTGCAATTATGTACCTTCTCATGCCAAATAGACCGGAATGTAAAATTGTGATGTAGTATCATTCTATTCTCTCATGCTTATGAAGGAGAGGCGTGAGTTGATTCTGCAGTCATCAGATAAGACGTGCAAATACCGGCAGCTCAAGATATCTCATCATCATCATATTAGCCGAAATACATCCACTGCTATGCGTAGGCCTATGGCGTGGCGACGTTTGTACTACCCCAAGCGTCGCCACGCTGCTGAGTTGTGCACGTTGCGTTTGTGTGTGTTCCGTTGTGCACGTTGCTGCATTGTAGCTTTATACTCTGTCAACTTGCAATGCGTGCTCATTTGCGAGTGGCGTCATATTAGCCAGTACATGCAGCGCAATTTTAAACAAAATTGCTTCGGCTGGGTCCATATGTGTTTTTGCCATGTCACCCTTCGGTCCAATTGCAAACCCAAATATTTTGGATGATGATGCTGCGGAATTTCATCGTTGTTAAATTTCACCGAAGCACAATTGTCTCTCCTGAGCGTAAAATTAACGTGACTAAACTTGCTAAAGATTGCGTGCATTCTCCATTAGCCAATGTCCAAACGACGTTGAATACACCGGTTCTCGTCCGATCTTCGAAGATGATGATGATCATTCTACGTATTTATGTATCAGTCTCTGTATAAATATAATAATACAATCGTTGTTATCGTGCTATTTACCGTAACTATTGATTTAATTGGTATGGTTAAGTATAATTAAAATTCCAATAAAATCTTTTTCCTGTTAAACTGCACTTTTCACCGCTTCATGATTGTATTGCTCTTTGAAGAAAATCTGCCTTCCTCAGAACCCATTTCTCTCTCAAACTCCAAAACAAAGCAAATGAATCCGTTTAGGAATGTTTTATCCGTTTAAGGTAATAATTTCATAACAATGAATAAAATAATACAAATAATTGGCTAGGTCAGAGCAAAAGACAGAGTTGTGAAACCTTCACCATTGCTTTCAGAAACTTTCAGAACAAAAATAAACAATCCCGAAGTTTTTAAAACCTAGTTGAAAGCTAAATAAAAAACAAAAGTTGGTGCTTGGACTTTTGTACCAGAAAATGTAAAGTTTGTGAAAAAAATAGAGTAAATATTCAGTTGAAGCTTAGTTGGAGGATTAGTATTGCTAAAACAGTTGGTTTGTTCTCGTAGTTATTTATAAATAGACTTTGTTATAAATGGATTATCACACCAAGACTGAACTGTTTTGATAGTAAGAAGCTCGCGCACTCCTTTCAATTTTGACAACTCAACAGTTATTCATTGCGTGTTCTACGCTGTCGAGTGAAAGGGTTTTTATCAACTATGAAGCAATGCTAGCAAAGCAGGCAAGCGCCATTGTTTGAAGTTACGAAATTAGGGTGATAGCCATACACCAAGCATCGGTAACCAATCTTGGTTAATGCAACGGTAAACAACTTTGGGGTCTTTAAGTCAAGAGTGAATAGATTACTTCTAGGCAAGCATGCTTCACCGTAGACCACATCATCCCTTACCATCAGGCAAGATAGCGTTCAAACGCAAGCCTATCGATTATAAAATAAAAATAAGAAATATAAGATGAGTCTAAGTTTTCTGCCCTGTTGCAGTGGGTCACTGTAGGAAAGAAAGAAAAGATAAGCATAGAGAACAGCTGCCTAAGTAAGTGCGTAAGTGAGTCCAGCAGAGCAAAGGGAACAACTTCATGAAAAAGTATGACACATTGTCTTTACATGTTTTCGGTATCACGTAAATAATTTAGAAAGGATACGTCCTCCATCCTATGGGTTGAATTCACATATCCTTTCCATGACCTGTCCCCTTTCGAGTGTATTACGCAATACGAAATTCGTTATTTAAAAGGCGGTGTGTGTTCTATATCTAATTCACTTAAATAATTAGACTGCAGGAATACACATGAATAATAAACTTAGTGGTAAAATGAAGTGAGTCATTGTTACAATATTAATTGTAACTACAAATATGTCAAGTTTTGTAAATTGATGTTTTTAAGGCAGGTATGTAGAACATCTCTGGAATACCGTGAACAAGATTTTATAATATTTCATTCCCAAAAATTTATGGTTGGATAAAAAGTGAAGTTTCCAAGGCGACACCGAATGAGATTAACCATACTTTGAATTTGGTGTTCTGTTGAATAATACGTTGATACCAAATTCAAGTCTGGAGAATTTATATAAACCTGGCAAGGATCATTTTTAGTGTCCTTATGAAAACTTCCCTTTACATTAACTTCCTTTGGATCTCGCAATAACAGACAAAATATATGTAGGTATTTTATTTCAGAAATACACAGTTTTCAATGTTCATAAAATAACAATTAAAATAAAGTAATCATACAAGTAAATATGTGGTAAATCCATAAGAAGTCTTTCCCTTTACTTTTGGAATATATATTTTTTCACAGAATAATCTACCTGAACCCGTTTTAACTCTCCATTCATATTTGCCCAAAAACCTTTTTTAAGGTCCAAGGTCACCTTCATTCTTTCATATCCAAAAATAGATCCATTGTGCCGAATATCCTCTCAACAAAAATATCATAGTAATGCCATGGCTATTGAGCCAGTGTAATTCCATGAAGCTTCACTTCCGATCACAACAGCTCCGGGGACACTGATGCCGCGACACTTGCAATTCGCAGGAAGAAGGTCTTAAGTGCCATGTGTATAATACCCGTCGCTACCGCATTCTAATCAAACTGCCGTGGCCGCTGCGCCAAAAATAATTTAAAAAAAAGTTTAACGGTGCAAAAAAGGTTACATTTCAGTTTACATACAGGTATATTGAAAGAATAATTTTGAATAATGAACCCTGCCTCTCAAACTAGGGCAAACTGTATCTTGAAAGACAGAGCGATCGACCTGTTTTGATTAAAGACTCTAGACAACTGACATTCTTCCAATGAAAGCGTTGCAATAGCGATTGGATAAATGTCAAAAGTTTCGGGATTGCCATCATCATCATTTCAGCCGAAAGACGTCCACTATTGGACATAGGCCTCCCCCAAGCATCGAAACACTGAACGGTCCTGGCCTCCACTGGATTGCTGCGGTCTTGGTCGTCACTCCACATAGAGGGGGTCTTCCGATACGCAGTCGCCACTCCAGAGCTTTTCGGCCCCAACGGCCATCGTTTCTGTGTGCAATGTGCCCTGCCCACTGCCACTTAAGTTTGGGAATTTTTCAGGCTATGTATGTTACGGTAACCTTGGTTTTCTTGCTGATGTCTTCATTTCTGATTCCTTCACGCAAAGAAACTCCGAGCATAGTTCTCTCTATTGCCCTTTGGTTGACTTTAAGCCTTCTGATGAGGCCCAATGTGAGCGACCACGTCAGGATTGCGATGCGCTATCGAATTGTCACGTGACCAATCCCTTAAATTTTGGTATTTCAATAATTGCCTTCGCTGTCAAAATAACGTAACGTCGTTTAGGCGTTCTAGAAAAAGTGTCATTTATTACACGGTTGTCGATCGGAAGTGAGCCTTCAGGGCAACAAAGAACTGAGTCTTGACAATACCCATTGTGGTTGACGTTACAACTTATTACGTTGTAATAAGATTAGTTGCTTGGTTTGCCTTTGGTTCTTGTCAGTTCGTTGATCGATCTTGTACAGCTGAGATTCGTTCGGAAGAAATTGGGATTGATTAATTGGGTCGAGAATAATATAAGTTTGTGAATTAATGTAATAATTACCTCCACGTGTAAGGAGGTGAAGAAGAAAGAAGGAAAACTCCTTAATAGAAGCTGGAAGATTAATTAAACGCAATAAAAAAGTAGAAGTGAAGAATTTATAAACGAAAAATTAATTACTACGGAAGTTATCCTGAAGCTTTCATAGCAGTTTATGATGCTAATCTGTGTGTGGCTAAACTGATATTTCAACAAGTAATTATGTATTTGACTATAAAAGTGTCTGTGTTGATTTCTTGATCTGTCTTTCTTTCAGCAAATAGTCACAGAGCGAAGTGATTTTTAACCCCCGACATACCGGATATTTTGTTAGAAGTGTTCTTGTTTTTGTCTATTCGTTTTTCGACACCGACTTCTAAAATTAAAGGTTATTTACCCCTATGTTATGTTTTTGTTTGGGTGTTTGTTGTATCTAGATATTATATGAACTAATATTACAATAGTCTGTTTTTAATCTACCGAACAGAAAAGCTATATCTCTTTTCTCCAACCCGTATCCCGTATGAATCCAATGCTGAGTGTAGGTCTCTTACAGGGCTTGGATCTAATATCAGTTGAAAGGAGGAGCGGGGTAAAAGTGGTTAAAACTGGTAGGAGTAGGGTCCTTGCTTAAAACCCTACCATTTTTATTACTAGGTAATACATATTTGTCGAGAAAATAACAAAAAAATATTTCTAACCTCAATCAGATAAAAAGTAAAAACGAAACGTTAAAATAGGTCGCATCAAGGTACGCAGGCCCTGACTTCACGTAGTCTTTTGACTGCTACCCCTAGAGTTTATATAAAAACCGGAGGCGCGAAGGGAGAGCAACCCCTGCCCGCTGTAACAAAGCATAGGCACCCATGCGAGCTTCACCAAAAGCCGAAGCTGCGGAGGTGAGCATGGATGCTTATCCTTTGTTACGTAAGGGCGAAGGGGTTGCATTTCCCGCAGCGCCGGAGACGATGTAGAAGCAAGTTTAAAGTTTTTTGAGGTTAGGTAACCATAATTAGTTTTTCTCAAGAACGGTGCGTTACCTTTTCATGGGAGTATTGACAGGGGTTAGGGTGAAAACTCCTCACCCCCTCCACGCAGGTTACTCTCTCTCCTCCTGCCAACCAATACTAGATTTTTACCTATTTGGGAAAAGTTTATAAAGCGTTTTTATGACTATACTGAAACTATTACATTCAGTTGCTTGAAAATCAGTACTGGATAATCCAGTGTTCAGAATACAATAGAAAACATTTACTGGACACAGTCACAACACAACATCAACAAACACAAAGTAAAGAGAAGAACTGAAGATTTAAACTTTGCACTTCAAACAATAACTTTAGATAGAAATCAGTAGCTTTAAGCAAAATTTGTTAAACGTAACAAATCACCATTTATTTAAGCAGAAGACGATAACTCAGCGATTTGTCTCTCTACTGAATAAAATATTTCATAGCATCTATAAAATATCACTAAAACTGAGAAGGGTATTACTAAGCCATTTTTGATGTATTACTACGCTTAGCTAGGTCATAATTTTAGATTTGTAGTATTTTTTGTTTCTCTAAATCTAAATACCTATTATTGATTTGTCTCGTCCTATATTACAGTAGGTCAAGTATTGTAAAAACCTGTGCCGAATGGAATTTATCGACATGGCGCCGATCAACCTGATGAAAGGTACTCATAGTAAAGATAAATCAATTGTATTGACTTTCCTAAACACAGCCGTTTATCCATTTTATAAACATCTAAGAACCTAGAAGCTCCATAATCAAATATTTATTCAAAACAGCAAATAACTCATATGTGCTAAAACATTTACTACAAGTCTTCTCAATCCATTTCAGACCTACATCGCTTATTATTTATTGAAATAATTCAAGACTTTTTTCCATGGTCATGGCAACTAAATTATGTTTACTTAAAATCGTTGTTGACTTAAAATATAAGCTTAGTGTCAGCAACTATTGCATGAATCTCTTAAGTATTTAGTTTGAAATCAGAAGAGATTTTTTCAATATAAAACCAACCAGCCACAAAGTTTACAAAAGGTAAAGCAGTTTGAAGCTTTTTGCGTGCAAATCAATGTTAAGAAAACACAATTAACGGCCGCCATTTCTTGCCTACTTTGATAATAAGACTAAATAGTTGAGTCAAGTTAATTTTCTCCGTGTCATAGAATCATGATTACCAAGCAAAAGTGTCCGCAAACAGTGAGCTTTACTAGGGTTGGCAGAAGTTAGGATTTTCTGTGGAAAGTCCGGATTAAGTACTTTTCAACACACTTGCTCATAAAGTGGCTCTAATTTCACCGCAATTAGGCACATAATGATACCTGTAATCAAACTGTGACTTTTTCATTACTATTATTCACAAGTGAGTTATAGCGTTTTTTTTTTTAATTTATTGGTTGTGTTGCTTTGTTCTTAAAAAAGTTTTGATACAAATAGATCGTGCCCAATAGTACAAATAAATTAATGTAGGTACCAATTGCTTGCTCATTTATTCCAACTTTGTATTTAAATAGATAATTTCAACTTGTACGTGATTAATAAATAAAACATTCACTCAAATATAACTTTTGTTTTTCTCTGTAATAAAAAAAACTTGAAATTTTCCATTTTGTACGTGGCTAAAACGCTATCCGCGAAAAGCCAATAAAAAAGAAAGCTCATTCTTTTAGTGTATGGCCGATCGCCATTGTTAGATGCGCGCGCATAGGAAAATTGATTAATTTTGCCCGCCATTGCGAAAAATTTTCACAACTTGTTTGCACTGTTGAAAATGTTATTTTTGTATTATTTTCTTTACACACTTGTGTTGAAAAACGTCGTATGATACACATGTGTATTGATGATTACCGTCTTCACCTAACGGCTCGGGTCTCAATGGCGCCTCAGCGGTAATGACCAACATTACACACTTGTACCATAATGTACTATTACCGACGCAATTTTAGCACGATTGAAAATAAGGCTCAATCAAAATAATCTTTCTAACTATGTACAAGGCTAGCATTGTAATAGGAATGTGATGTTGGGTTTTAAATAACATTCATAATCTGAACAACTTTAGTATGTACCTAAATGTAAATTGTATGCATATTACACTATTTTTTTTAATTTAAACATCATGTACAGTAGCAGTATATAGGCGGCAATAAGCCAACCTTATTAGGGTAAAAAAACAAATTAAGTAACTTGTGAAAAAAAAAATCGTTTTGTAGAATTTGTCTGATTACAATATATTTTCAAAAGTTTACAATGTCAATTAATTACTTAATCTTTTTATTTTGTATTTACAAGTCCGTTGAGCTGAATGTGTTCAGCTTAACTTTGTACTTATCTAACGTAATTTTTCAGTATATTTTCCGTCCTGCAAATCCTTACCAAAATCCTAGCCACATCAAGTATTACTTGAATAGTAAGAAAGTTTTAATGAATGTACTTAACGAGTTTGTTCTTCGCAACACTTGCGGTCCCTTATTAAATATATATTGTCTTTTCAAGTGAGATTGCTTTTTTGGAAGTAATTAACATTCGGTATATTAATTTGGGTAGTAATTTTATCAAAATTTTAATTACGGTCCAGATTAGGGGGATAACCTTCTTTTACAAGGTCGGTCGATGAACAGATGAGGGCAGTGGCAATCAGCTAGATTCTTTTCTGAAGTCGGTGTGTTTGTTACCTATTGTTTTTCATTTTTTGACGCCGACTTCTGAAAATAAAGTTATTTTTCGCTTTGTAGTGTTTTGCTTTGGAAGCCGGTTAATTTTTTTTTGTTTTTTTTTTTATTTTTCTATTTATAGTTTTGGTAGGTAGGTAGGTACCTTAAATTATCATTAAATTATTGATTGACAAAGTACATCTCACGACGATTCCAATAAGCCCAAACACTATTAGGATTTATTGTTTTATTTCAGAGTTCCAGTGCCTATCTTCCAGCTTCATCATCAGACCAATTCGATGGTACTATTTTCAGAAGTACCAATTATTTATAAGTATTGTTCATCATAGTCGGTTACACCCGTGACATACTTATCACTAAGGAGTTCCAGTGACCCTCTGTGGTCTTCTTTATCAGTTTCACTTCGTCAAATAATACTTTCTGAGTGCAAATACTTGCATAGTTGGTGAAAATAACAAAATTGATAACATAATTGCCTATAATATTTGAGGAGTTGCCTCGATTTCTCCAGGTTCCCATGATCGGATCCTGACTTGATGATCATGGAACCACCTGAAGAGTATATACCCTTTCAAACAAAAAAATAATTTTCCAAATCAGTCCAGGCGTCTTTGAGTAATTGGGTTACCTATTTATGAAATCGGTTAAAAACCTATATGTGCGCGTCGGACAAAAAAAACTGACTCATTAAAATAGTTGTATTTTTTACTAAAATATTCGTAATAATAAACATTAGGTCACCAAATTTCACCATTGCCATGGCCAAGCGTGAAAATCTATAAAAAAAATATATTAAAAGTAATTAAAGTAAGTAAGTATTAAGTAGTATTTAAAGTAATGTTTGTAACTTATTTCATTTTAAAATTGCACCAAGTGCAACCCCATGTCGTGTCCAGGCTATCTCTCTCCATTCTGGGTTGCCTGGCAGAGATCGCAGAACGCGATAAGGTCGCCTGTTGTATGTTTGTTGTTATTTTAAGGTTTCCGTGTGTTATGTTTTTATCTTGGTGTACAATAAAGTATATAATAAATAAATAAATAAAAGCAAAAACAGAACATAATGGCAGACAACGGACAGACGGACACGTAAGTGACAGCAATAGTCCATTTGGACTCTTGGGACACGGAACCCCAAAAAGCACAAGATCGGTCGATGGAGCGACGTTTGGGGGAGGCTGTGTCTAGCTATGATAGTCTTTTGGCTGAAATAATGAAGGATTATTATACAAGCAGGACCAGAGCTTTAATTTTGGCTTGAGACTTGTTTCTACAAACGTCAAATCTATACTATATCTATACTAATATTATAAAGAGGAATGATTTGTATTTTGTATGTAACGAATAAACTTAAATATTACTGGACCGATTTCAAAAATTCTTTCACCGTTGGGAAGCTACACAATCCCCGGGTGACATAGGCTACTTTTCATCTCTGTATTCCCACGGGAACGGGAACTGCGCGGGTGAAATTATAAAGTAATATTATAAAGAGGTAAAGTTTGTGAGTTTGTAAGTTTGTAGGGGGTAATCTCTGGATCTACTGAACAGATTTAGATGAAATTTGGCATGAAGATAGTTTGAAACCCTGGGAAGGACATAGGATAGTTTGTTTTCCCTTGGGATGATACAACACTTTTAACGCGGTTGAAGCCGCGTAATTACTTTTTAATACCTTCTAGTATTAAAAAGTAATTACGGGCTTCATAATTTAAATAGAGTTTATTTACCATCAACGACAATGATTTTATTGAATACATTTTGCATTTTAATATTAATTACATTCAGTTAGATATTCCTCCACCATTTCCATAACGTACGGTAAAATTTTAAATTATGTTCCCAACCACGCTAAACTAAACAGTCTAATTAAACATAAACGAAATCAACAAACCACCTGAATAATAAACAAAATATTTTATTAATTTAATATATTACCTCGGCTCTCAGTTACATTTTGGCCACAGACATAGACATTACTGGATAACGCAAGTCTCTCCATCTGCATTAAAACCAAGCTTGCCACTTATTCACACACTATATTAGAAAAAAACTTTTGAACAAAAATATTAAAACACTACAAAGCGGTAAATGACTTTCATTTCGTACTATTTTTTTTTGTTTCTGACACCGACTTCCGAAAAGAAAGTATTTTTTCGTTTTGTAGTGTTTAGTTTTGAAAGACAGTTTTATATAATAAATAAAAAAGTTTTTTCTTATTTTGTGCGTGAAAAAGTTTTTTTTTTCTTTTTAGTTTTAGTATTTTCATGGTAATTTAAGGTTATGAAAATACGCATTACTAAGTATAACTTTAAAACTACTCGACTTTACGAAATTTAAATGGAAAGATACCACATGAGAAGCACCAGCTCTCAAATAAGAAAATAATCATCAAAATCATTCATAATTGGCGGAGTAATCGCGTAACAAAAATACAAAAACATACAGTCATATTTAGAACGTCCTGCTTTTTAAAGTCCGTTGAAAAACTATTTAACGGTGAAACATTTCCTGTTTCCATCGCTTCGTCCAATTTTTTTATAGAGTTTTTACAGTATAATACGGGACAATTAGGTTTTTCTTATATTTCTGTTGATGAGGTGTCGATAACGCTTACCAAAGTAAGAGTAATACCTTCCTTTGACGCTGTTTCTGACACGCGAAGTACATTCGCGTCATCTAGTTAGCTTTAGGTCTGTGATTAGGGCTTATTTTCAACCACAGAGCATATCATTTAACCCCTCTCGCATATCTGTATAATTTGACGTTTAATTCTAGTTAATCCAAACTACTGTTTGTAGTTCGATCCCGATTATAGTTTCAATGGTTCAATGCAATTACTTGTTGAATTTTATAGAAACATTAACGTATCGAAGGCTTTTCAAATTAGTATGTCAAAGTTATCATATCTATAGGTACTTATTCGGGTGTTTGTAGTTAGGTATGTAGAAAATTTTCTAGAGAATATAATAATTGAAAAACAGCTAATAAACTTTAAGATAAGATAAAGATTCGGTAAACTTACTTGGACTTGTAAGACTTTACTATCAGCCAAGTTAGATAAATTTAAAACAATATAAAAAACAAGAGCACACACTTGATTTTCCAGTTGTTTGGACAGCCACTTTTAAGGACTTAAAATTGTAGTATCGTAGTTTTCTAAGCTGTTTTATTAAAAGCACACTAGAATTCACTTAATATAAATACATGTAATCCTAATTTTATAAAATATGTGAAAGTTTGTGTGGCATTCTGTTAAGCTATAACGCAAGTTCTAGTAATCGGAATTGCTACGATAAATTAAAGTTGATATTTTATTGTGCACTACAATTTCTATTAGGCAAAAGACGATTACATAAAATTTTCTCGCCAGAAAAAATCTTAGTGCTACTTTAAAACCGAATACCACCACAAATTAACAATTCCTCAGTCAATACAGATAAGTTTACTGAATCTTACGTAATAGATTAGATACCAACCTATCGCATATATGATACAGATTTCCAGGAACTCAAACCACACGGTAAACACTTCCATGTTTACTAAGGGTTCATTAAATGCTTCACTGATTTAGATAGATCATCTCATGATTACTAAGTTCACTACTGAAACTGGTAAATTGGATGGACTGGTGAGAGTTCACGTGTTAATGTATATAAAAAAAACCTGTGGAAAAAGTGATATTATATCAGCAATAACGATTGTCATAAAATCAGAATTGGGATTGACATACGCATGTCAATCCCACTTCTGATTTTTATACATTTACATTTTGATGTGCACTTGTGCAGAAGCTCAAGACAAGTGTCATTCGATTTCAGCGATGGCGATGGTCGAAATGTCAAAATGTAAGGGATTGATCACGTGACATTTCGATAGCGTTTGACATTCCCATACATTTATGACATTTTTCCTATCGCTATCGCCACGCTTTCCTTGATAGAATACTCACTCACTCGTCTAGGGCCTCTGGTCAATTCCAAATATACTGTCATTTTGACAATAGCTATCGCCAAAAGCGTCTAATAGCGATAGAAAAACTAAAAATGTTTAGGATTGCCAAGCGCTATCAAAATGTCTCGTGTTCAATCCCTTACATTTTGGCATTTGAGTCATCTCCCATAGGGGTAGTTCTTCGAGGTCCTTCAAAACGCGGTCACACGGTCTTAATTCCTAACCTATTACACATTCAGTCTTAGTACCAAATACAGATTACTCTTTATTATATAATTGTGTGTATAGTTTAAATATTAAAATTATTTATAATGTTTATAAAAAATATATCTAATGTCGAAAACGGTAGCAAAATCGGTGTTCTTCGCACGTGACATTCTGTTCGCGCTCACGGAAAACTTTGATTACTTTTGTATTCAATTCATTAGCATATAATGTAATACATCACATTAATCGTGTTTAACTATGCATCATAATTACCAAAGAATATTAATTTTATCTCTGAATATTTTCAAGTAGCCTTGGTCAAGAAACTTTCATGCGCATTATTTTCAAGGAAGTTTATAATTTTCTAAATCATTTTGAATAAAGTCACAACGACACGTCAAAAAAATATCGTCTCTATAATATTGGATTCCAATGATGGCAGGGCAAACATTCCGTTTATGTTGGATGCCGGGTCCGCTTGGTCTGTCCTCAGCATGGGGGCAGCAGGTCCTGTCGCAACGCATGTTCAGCGCGCGTGGGACGACGTCACGTCTAGGCTGATCCAGGAAAGGATGTTGATGGGTTCCTCGGGGGCTGATTTAGCCAGACTCAGGGCTGTGTCACAGCCGGAATCGGGGGCATGGTTGCACGCGCTTCCTTCGCCTCACCTGGGCACGTTGCTTGATGACGACTCTTTGCGGGTGGCGGTGGCCCTTCGCCTGGGCTGCAAGGTGTGTGAACCCCACAGATGCACCTGCGGTTCCATGGTGGAGGCCGATGGCCATCACGCTTTGAGTTGTCGTCGTTGCTCGGGGAGGTTCCCGCGTCATCATGCGCTTAATGATATTGTGTGGAGGGCATTGGTGTCGGCAGATATCCCCTGGGTGCTGGAGCCTCCGGGTTTGTGTAGGACTGACGGCAAGAGGCCGGATGGACTGACCTTGGTATCTTGGAAAAACGGCAAGTGCTTAATATGGGACGCAACTTGCGTCAGCACTGTTGCCGCCAGCCACCTTGGTCGCACCGTCCTCTCGCCGTCAGCAGCGGCGGAAGACGCCGCGGGGAGGAAAAGGGTGAAGTACGCACCATTGGAGGGCCGTTACTATTTTGTGCCCATTGCCGTTGAGACCATGAGCTGTTGGGGCACTGAGGCCAAGAAGCTCATTAGTGAGATAGGGCATAGGCTAAGTGACAAAACGGGTGACTCCCGCTCCAGCTCGTTCTTGGTGCAAAGGTTAGCCATTGCCATCCATCGTGGCAATGCAGCAAGCGTTATGGGCACCTTTGCGCCGGGAACAGTTAGGGGCGGGTTATTTGACTAGTTATAAGACAACGCTTTTTGAATAAATAAATAAAATAGATCTTCCAGATTATGCGCAAGTATTTTGTTCGTTAACTTCCCTATTACTTTAATCATAATTCTCTAAAATGTGAAATATTCGTAACTTTCGTGGCACAACTGTCTTGGTTATTTGTCCACAACAATCAGCTAGCGCACCATGAAAGTTATATATCTCCATTAAATAATAACTATAGATTTTTTGTGACTCCGCATTTACTCCATTGTCGTGAAGCGCAAAAAAAAGGTGTGTTGTATTTGTATAAGTATTTGCACGTATGAGTTTCAATTTGTTTCTTTTAACGACTCGTAGAATGTGTATCTGTTTGTAAGTTTTCTCGTAGCCAATTTAACAGTTTTTACATATCTCTTGCTCTGTAAGTACACCCTTACACCCCTGAATGCCGGGGTGTATGACTGATAGTCAGCATAGCATAGGTTTTGGAATTTGAAAAAAGAACTGTCATACTCATACTGCACGAAGAATATTTTTAAAAAGTTAATATTTTTTTTCTCGGTATCCATTAATTACTCGAATCGGAATCTAGACAATTTATTTTATAAAGATTTTATTTTAAATATGGAACTATTTGTTTCCACATCGTATGTTAGATGGAATCGATTTAAAAATCAAAATGGCCAGCGAGATTTGACGCGCTTGCGTGCGTGAAAAAAAAAAAAGGCAGTCTACTAGTAGGCGCGAAAGCATCGCGAAAATAATTAATTTTCTTGTTTGAGTTCTTTTTCAAAAGTTTTAAACATGTCTAGTGACGAAGACATAGATCTAACGCCCGATTTTATTAAAGAAAGGGCAAAAACAGTTGTCGAAAATATATTACCGCCGAACTCGAAAGAAAGATATGTAAAGGCATACGACGAATTTATGAAATGGCGGTCAGAAAAAAAAGTGAAATCTCTTTCTGAAAGTGTTTTTATATCATATTTTGATGAATTATCTAAGAGGCTACAACCTTCCAGTTTATGGTGCTTTTATTCCATGCTAAAATCTACAATGATGACAAAACATGACGTGAATTTGAAAGATTTTTCTAAACTTACTGCTTTCTTGAAAAGGCAGTCTGACGGCTTTAAAAGCAAGAAATCGAAGGTATTTACTGCAGAAGAAGTACAGAAATTCTTAAATGAAGCTCCGGATGAAATTTATTTAGCAATAAAGGTACCTACGTATTTACTTGCCCTTTTTAATAAGTTACCAAAATATTTCACAAAAATACTATGCGAATTTGGTGCCTTTAATACAACTTATGTCTTTTTTACAGGTTGTTCTAATTTTTGGGATATCGGGAGCCTGCAGAACCGTGGAATTGACAAACTTGACAATAGAAAATGTAGAAAAACATAACAAATTACTACTCATAAAACTGCCTAACACGAAAACTAAAATTGACCGGTCATTTGTTGTGCATGAAGAATTTGCAAATTATGTTGAAAAATATCAAGCTCTTCGGCCTGAAAACGTGGATACAAATCGTTTTTTTCTTAATTACAGTAAAGGAAAATGCCACAGACAAGTAATAGGAAAAAACAAATTTACAGGCATGCCAAAGCAAATAGCCACATATTTAAAACTGAGTAACGTAGAGTTATACACCGGGCATTGCTTTCGCAGAACATCAGCGACTCTATTGGCTGATTCGGGAGCCAACCTCACTCTGTTAAAAAGGCACGGCGGCTGGAAGTCCAGCAAAGTGGCCGAAGGTTATATCGAAAATTCGATGGCAAACAAAAGCAAAATTACTTCTAAAATAACAGAAAATATAAACTTGAAATCACCACGTCAAAGCACATCATCTGAGCCATTTTTTAATGAAGAAAATAGTACCAGTCAACTGCCGCCATTTACGATGCAAGAACCTCAAGTCACTCAAACTCAAGTCTTATCATCACAAACTCATATTCAAACTATAAATATTCCTAAAAAGAACGTGACCATATCTCTTACAAATTGTAATAATTTTACTATTAATTTTAATTAAATACACATTTTTTTCTTCTTAATAAATGTTCATTGAAACCTGCTGTCTTGTTGTTTACTTACCTCACAATCGATATGTAAAGCAGAGTATTTATCTCGGGCGTAAGCATCAATTGCATACTCGGGTTAATTAGCGCCTTCGCTTCGCTCAGGCGCCAAAAACCTCGTATGCAATTGATGTCATACAGCCCTTGGTTAATAATCTACTATTCCCACACCAAACTGGGCTGTTTTAGCAATTATATTCCCCTTGCTTCAAAAAATTTGATTCTCTCGAAAGTTGTGAAAGAATTCACAACTTTCGAGAGAATCAAAATGTCTAAATTTAATATCGCTGTAGTTTATGCACCTATTTACATATAAGAAAAAACGTACTTATTATATTACTTATTTTTACATTGTCTTAAATGTGATGATGATCCATTTATTTGATGATTACTCCAAAAAAAAATCAGAATACTTTTTGAACAACTGCCCACAGAATGTGGGTAGTTAAGGCATTAAGGCAGTTTAGCGTACTATTCCACATAATTTACTCGTTTGCTAACAGTTCGAAGTATTTGAAGTTTAAATGCAATAAAATTAGTTGTTGAATTTAATTTAAATTCAGCCTAGCACACACCGGGCTGGATGTTTTGTGCACTAAATCACAATTTCGTTCCGTAGTACATCTATAATTCACTGAATACAACACAAATTTTGTATTTAATAAGCTATTCATCGACGGATTCGAATCGAATAAATCGACGTGCTGTAATGTACTATTCCGCAAATGAGACCATGGACGCGGACTTTTTAACGCGGAGTGACCGTGAGAACATCTCTAGATTATTTAAACCACATATTGACGTCTGGGAGGAACTTTTATACGAATGGCAATGTAGGTGGGATAATTCCATTAAGGGCCGACAACTCCACCAATTCTTTCCATCCGTTCGCGTGCGGCTGGCCAGGACGTGGCTGGAGGTGGATCACTGTGTTGCCCAATTTCTCACAGGGCATGGTAACTTTAAAAGTAAATTATTTTCCTTCAAGCTTGTTGCCTCGCCTTTATGTCAGTGTTCTACATCTGACTGCGAATATGTACAAACTGCACATTATATCTTATGGGAGTGTATTCTTTAGCAGAAAGAACGCAATACTATGTTGAATAATGTAAAGGCTGTATCAGGAGCTGTTTACTATACGGACCTTGTGGAAACTAGAACAAATTTCCGTGCTTTCAAGCGTTTTAGCCATACCTATTATTGGAATCAAATATAACAGCTCACAATGTTAGGACCCATTAATATTAATGCTAATTTTTATCCGTGGTGCTAGGCAATTTGGCTTATCCCAGTTGTAAACGACCCTTTGTGCCTATTAGTCTTCTTTGTTCTGTCTCCTGCTTGATATGGAGGGAAGTGGAAATTTGTATTTTTCTTACTGCTCCATTATTCTTTTCTGATTGATTTCGTTGCGGGATCCAAGACAGTTAAATTCATTCTCCGGGACTTCGTCTAGCTTCATTGCCTTGGCGCTTTTCTGGTGGTCGCCACTGTTGATTTTGGCTTTCAGGAGTTACAGTGCGATGGAATTGTCAAAAAAAAAAACGTTCTTAATCAAAAACATAAAGACCATCCATTATTTTTTACGTTAATCGAAATAAAAACTATCGACCTGCATGTCTTGTCTTGCCAAGTAACTGGTTTATGCGGATCAGATAGGCTGGCGTTCCATAGGTATAAGATACTAGTATCCAGCTATATTCGCTTAGACTGATGGCCCAACCCAATACAATATGTAGTTGGAACAAGGCTAAGCGGGCAGAATCAATTTGCATAACAAACCTAACATTCTAGTTTTTTGTCAAAATTAAAATGCTAGTGTAGCGCAGATCTCGAGAAGAGCGTCTGTGACGAAGTTGACGGACAAAAAGTGATCATATAAACATAATAAATCATATATTTTCAAGTAACAAGATCTAGTAATCTATTAGTAGTCTATATCTACTAACTAATATAATAAAGAGGAAAGATTTGTATTTTTGTATGTAACGAATAAACTTAAAAACTACTTAACGGATTTCAAAAATTCTTTCACCCTTGGAAAGCTACACTATTCCCGGGTGACATAAGCTACTTTTTATCCCTGTATTCCCACGGAAACGAGAACTACGTGGGTGAAACAGTGAGACGGCCGCTAGTATAATATATAAAAGTTCCTAATCCCTTTCAAGCTTGGAAGCTTAAATCATATAAAAGTTATATTTTTAAGATCACGAATCATACTTTTGTACAGACTCAATGTGTCATGCTTAGCTTGACTCTCGCAGGTTACGTGACGCGTTATCTATTGCCGCATACATTGGGTCTAAATGTTTGAGTAGAACCAAATTATGACAATGTCAAAACAATAAAATCCAATATTTAAAAAAGAACAACTGTTGCTGTACTAATTCCTATTTTTAGTGGAATGAATGTACTTTAAAGGGGTTTTCAACCCCTCCGTTGAAACGTACGATACGAAATAAAAATAATTGCATTATTCACAACTTGATATCAGTGCAAGGGACACGACACAGCTAATGAAATATCAAATGACAGAATAGTAATCTAAAAATGACAAAAAAGTTCCAGTCCAGCAACTTTAAAGCAAGTTTTAAAAAACTGAGGAAAACGAGCTATTGTGGTGTGGCATTAATATTTCATAATTATTCATGTCCTTTGCAACGTGAGGAGATTAGAGCTGCACTTATGTGTTGGTAGTCTCTGGTACTTTGTTATATTGCAAAATACGATGAAAGTTTTACGGGATGTTAATTTTTACTCTGTGTCATTCTGCCAGTCTTTTTTCTGTGGTATTCTTTTTGTGTCTGTGCATTCTTTATTCGAATATTAACTGCCGTTTTCCGATAGTTAGATGGCAATGATCTTAACAGAAGTTAAAGAAGAAAAAGAGTGTGGGCAGTACAATACAGATGATTCTGTACAGTGATGAATTTAGCTACAGTAATAAAATTCGTGCAGAAAAGTACCTATGTACGAGTATGTGCTAAAAATATAATTTTAAATATCATTCATTTAAATAGGTATTTAATTCTACTTATAATTTTTCTTCAGATCCCACGCAGTATGTTGCCCAGAAAGAGGTGGCGAGATAATTTGTACGAGCACCATGAGGGCTGTTCCGAGACGGCACGGGAAAAGAACGTCTGGAAGGACTTGGAGAAAGCCTTTGTCCAGCATTAGACAGTAACGGCTAGATAAAAAACACCTTGTTAGCTAGATCATTCGGTTACTCTCGAAACTACATCTAACAATGATCGATGAATGATTTCTAACATCGAAATTTGTATCAGATATACCTACATGTATCCGGTTTATTGTGTATCTTTACTTCTGTGCTAAATAAGTGTATTTTCTTTTTTATACCCTAGAAAATTACCCAATAAAGTCTTCAAACCACTGTACGCAGGTGGTCTAAAACACGCCCATAATTTATAGCCTGGTACGAGCTAGGATGTTGCCACAAAGTTAAGCAATGATCTCAATAAGCTCGTGCCAATTTGAAAATAAAATGGCAGCCAGGCCGGCTGGCATCCTGCCAGTGTTTTATGCCAAGCATAAAATCTGGAATTCGACACATGCTTGATATCTCGCTCCATTTGATAAATCATTTTGTTTTGTGGCATTTCCGTTAATTTGCTGTGACAAATTAATGGCTCGGTCCCGAATGGATGATTGAATAATTCGGTTTTAGTGGATATTGTTTTTCTGATTGTTAAGTTTCAAAGCATTTTGCTGTGGTGAAGTATGTTTATAGTTAATGCACTTATAACTTAAATCATCTTATATACATTTGGGATATTACTTTTATTCATGATTTTTTTAAATACTAACCGAGTTACGAGTTAATTTGCTGCGCCCTTACGTGGTATTGGTACTTATTTAGTATAGCATTTCTGTAACTGTTGATATTATAAAAACATATTGTCCTTATACATACTTTTATTGTAATAGCCATTTTTTATTTCCCATGATTAAAATAATGCACTTGCTACGTTATTTCTTCACCACCCTTGGATAACTGTTAGAAATTGTACATAAGTATGAAATAAATATTAAAAATGGAATATTTTACAGAAATCGCAAGATGATCATGGTCAGCAAAAAGCTACAAAAAGTATTATTAAATCATTACAACACAATGTATAAAAATAATTACATAAAACTAGCACATCAAAAACGTACGTAACCAATTATCATCAAATCAATAATATGCTAAATTGAATATTACAACCGAATCCTGATTCTGACAACGAATAATTCGTGTTATAAACCAATTCAAAGTTACAAAAGACAATTAATAATTTCATGTCAAAATTGAGAAACTGAAATAGTATACTTAAAACATTGTTAGAATACAAGTGACAAAAGGCCAAAGGCTTAGGGCTAAGCGTCTTACGATTATTAAAAAAATGACCTGCATAGCTCAATAAGTTTTAGTTATTAGAAGAGATATTTAAAATACCGTATGCTTTTAGGGTAGCCATCTGAATGGATGGAGTGATATCAGAAATTGATTACAGCTAGTCAAAGCTCAACAGCTTTTAATGCTAACTTGTAACAAAATATTTATCGTATTTGTGCTATGATTGAAATAAACGCAAGCATTCAAAATCATTCGTGTATTAAACTAGGTCTCTATTGTTTAGATCATTTACTCATGGATAAATACAATATTGTACGTTATAGTCACAAGTCTGTGTTCCAACCGCATGGATAGTAGAGTACATAGTGTTTTCCCTATTCATTCTTATGTTAGGTCATCATCATCATCATCTGCATTTTAATGTTCCCACTGCTGGGACACAGGTCTTCTCTCTGTGAGAGGGAATGGACCATAATCCACCACGCGGGCCTCGTGCGGGTTGGTGGATATGTTAGATGCAGTCGTCATTTCGTCGTCTTTTAAGTCGTCTTTTTCGCGCGTAACCGTCACACATAGTTGTTCGCCTCGCAATACATTGTGAATTTATTCATAAGTGATTTTCCAACCCCAGCTTGGGGTTCAAGGTCCGGGTTAGAAAAATACCCCACTCGGCGGCGCTTCCAGTTGGACTCACCAGCCACCAGCCTACGCCCTACTCCAGACTACTCGCCGAGCGCCTGCTTCCACCAGCGGCTTGACTCAGGACAGTACTGGACCACTGAGGGATAAATAGAATACAGCACCTAATTGTAGAACGGCCCGAACACCATCACTGTTGCCCCTCCGGCTTGACTTGGCTTTGGGAAATAAATATATTTGTAAATGGGTTCCGCCTTCTTCTTATTTCACGCCTTATCCCTAGGGACGTTGGAAGAGGGTAGGAGCATAAACCGTTTCACTGGCGCCCATTAACGTGGTAAAAATACATTGCTGATTCTATTTTTCTTCTTGGTTGTAGTTAGTGTATGTTGTGGTTTGTTTTTTTCTGTAAAACGTAGTTGTTTTCTGTTGGTTTTTAATGCTACTAAGGTGTACAGTAACTATGTTGTAGATAAATATACATTCCTAGTAAATGTTGGTCTTATTATGCCATATTTTATTGTTAAAACTTCATTTGTTATTACTTTGAAGCGTTTCTAGACATAAGGAAAATATTGCTTCGGGGTGCCTATTCTGGCGCTTTTGTAAAATTGAATAATATTATATTATTTTGTTTAAAAAATTGTTTTTGCTTCAAAGTTATTGTTTTTGCTACAGACTAGTACACACTAGTAGCACCTTTTTGGTTTTTCCTAATTTAAATTTTATTTTCATTTTTACTAATTTCATTAAAAAAAAACCAGACGTTCTTTAATTATATTGTAACAGCACGGAGAACGTTATTGTTTTTTTTTAACTTTTTGATTTTCTTAGCGTTGCACCACTTATCCATCTGATCTATTGTATAATAAATTTTCATCATGTTACCAGTTAGGTTTCTGTCTTTGCAAAAATCTGAGCTAGATTATGAAGTTCGAATTAGGGGTGTTACTGCTGCGTCTACTGTTGAAGAGCTACGAAAACAGATAGTCAAATTAGCACCAGATTTTCCATCCGATCACATATTAGAGTCCCCACTTGATGTAAGACAGGATCTTAAGGGTTGTTTGGAGGTCCTCACTAAAATACAAGGTAATCTTGATACACCTGATCCTAGTGTACCTACTATTATGCGGATTCAGAATATGCTGAACCATTTGCACAACCGTATTGCGAGGATAACAATTGGTGATGAATGCAAAAAGGAATATGACGATACAGTCAAAGGTTACAAGTTGCTTTCTCAAAGATTTTCTGCTCTTCAAGCTAAAAGACCAGTACCTGGTGCATCTTACAACACGACTACCAGTTCTTGTAATGAATCTGTACCTTCAGCGCCGGATGTACAAAACGCGATTTCGGTGACATGTGATCGGAGCTCATCGGATTTAAGTAAATTAAAATTTAACGGTACAACTTGTGTGCGCTCTTTTATACAACGTGTTGATGAATTTATCGAAGCTCGAAATATAACGTCAAATAAAATAATAAGTTTCGCTACCGAGATTTTTCAAGGCGATGCTCTTCATTGGTTCCGTGCAGTGAAAGACAGAGTTTCTTCTTGGTCAGACTTAGTCGTCCTATTGAAGGAGGATTTTGATCAATATGACTACGACTATCGCCTTATCTCCGAAATTCGCTCTCGTACTCAGGGAGAACGCGAAAACATTACCGTTTATCTCTCGATTATGAATGGAATGTTCTCGCGTTTATCCAAGTCTGTTTCCGAAGCGGATCAGCTAGAAATCCTTCTCCACAATATTAGGCCATGCTATGCCAGCACGTTAGCCTCTGCGGCTCAAATCTCGACGATAGATACCTTGCGTTCTCTATGTCGTAATTATGAGACCATTCAGGCTCGCCTGTCTCAATTCCAAGAACCTCCTAAGGTTACTTCAGACACTCTGGCTCCTGAATTTGCTTATTCTAAAGATTTAAGTACGACAAGTAACAGAACTACTAATAATTATAATAATTACAATAATAATAACTATAATAAAGGATACAACTCGAGAAATCATAATAATAACCAACCTAATAATAGTAACAATAAAAATCAAAACTATATACATGCCGTGGAAGTAAATAAAAATCAGCCTTATTGTCCTAGATGCCGTAGTAACTCACATCACATCCGTCAGTGTCAAGCTAAACGTGATATTGTTTGTTTCAAGTGCGGTAGGAAAGATGTGAAAACACCTGATTGTCCTGACTGCAATAAGACTAAAAATTCAAAAAACTAAATGAGCAGAATTGTAGAAATATTTATTCTGACAAGCAAGATTGGAAGAATTGGCTTGATTTTGTGAAAACATTTTCTTCTACGTACAAAATATCTACAATTCTGCAAACAAAACCCATAAATGATCCTAGACCATATGTCAACATAAAAATTAACGACATAAACGCTTGTGGCTTGCTAGATTCTGGAGCTGCAGTAACAATTTTGGGCAATAATTCCCATTTAAATTTACGGAATTGCACTTTGCACCAGGATCACCACATTGAAATGATAGCAGCTGGCGGCCAATTATTGAAAGACATTGGTTATTTAAATTTGCCAATTACATTTGAAGGCCAGTTTCATATTATAAAGGCTTATGTTGTTCCAGAAGTAGACACCTCGATTATTTTAGGTGTAGACTTTTGGCGAGTATTTCAGATTTGCCCAAAATATTTAGGCAGTATTCAATTGTCCAATACCTCTTTGGCAGAGATTAAAACAAACAATAGTGAAACTTTCATACATTCTTATGAAAATTTATTAGAATCACAAAAAGCAATAGCAGATAACATAATAACACAGTTCAAGTCAATATCAACTGAAAACAAGGGTTTAGGTAGAACAAATATGATTATTCACCGAATTGATACTGGCGACGCCCAACCGATAAGACAGAGATATTACAGAATGTCCCCCGAGAAACAGCGCATTCTAATGGAACAAGTAGATGAAATGTTGTCTCTTGATGTAGTTGAGCCTTGCGAAAGTGCCTGGTCCTCCCCTGTCCTTATTGTAAATAAAAAGAACGGTCAACCTAGGTTCTGCCTTGATAGTAGAAAGCTCAATGCAGTCACGAAGCGCGACGCTTATAGTTTGCCATATGTTGCTGAGATTCTAGACAGCCTTTGCGACTCTAAGTACCTATCGAGCGTAGACCTCTCAAAGGCTTTCTGGCAAATTCCTATTGCAAAAGAGGATCGCGACAAGACCGCATTTTACGTACCCGGTAGAGGAACTCTGCGTTTTAAGACCACCGCTTTTGGACTGACTAACGCGCCTGCTACACAACAGCGTTTAGTAGATCTGCTCTTCAATGATAGGGAATTTAAAACCTTTGCGTACTTAGATGACAGTATTATCATCAGTTCCACATTTGAAGAACACGTTTCTCGTCTCTTACGTGTTTTGGATAAATTAAGTCAGGCAAATCTTACAGTAAATTTCGACAAGTGCAAATTCTTTCGAAGTGAACTTAAATATCTGGGATACATCGTTGATGCACGTGGTTTGCGGACGGACCCTGAAAAGGTGGAAGCTATCATTAACTTCCCTACCCCTACTAGTAGAAAGGAACTAAAACGCTTTCTCGGTACAGCTACCTGGTATCGACGTTTCGTCCCTAATTTCAGTACAGTCGCTGGACCATTAAATAAGTTAACAGCTAATGGTAAAAAAGCTCCACCTTTCCTGTGGTCTCCAGAAGCTGACTCGGCCTTCAATGCTTTAAAAGAATGTCTCGTTACCGCACCAGTACTTTCATGTCCAGTTTACGACATGCCCTTTGAAGTACACACTGACGCTAGCAATTATGGAGTTGGTGCCATGTTAACACAGACCCTAAATGGAAGAGAACACCCCATCGCCTACATGAGCAGATCTTTAACCAGTGCCGAGAAAAACTACAGCATCACCGAAAGGGAGACTCTCGCTGTGTTGACTGCACTCGAGCACTGGCGTTGCTATCTCGAAAACGGGCAGACATTTAAGGTGTATACCGACCATTCCGCGTTAAAATGGTTCCTTTCGCTCGATAATCCGACAGGCCGACTGGCTCGTTGGGGTGTGCGTTTGTCATCATTTAATTTTGAAATCAAACACCGCCGCGGAGTTGACAATGTCATTCCAGACGCACTTTCTCGTGCTTTTCCTAATGCCGCAATCTGTCTTGCCAACGCTGTTGTAAACACAGACGATACATGGTATAAAAAGATATATAATGGTTGTCTTAATGATCCTAGCCATTTCCCAAATTTTATGATTAAAAATAATTCTTTGTTTCGTATTTCTAAAAATAAATCGCCGCTTACATCTGAATTCACGTGGAAAGAGGTGGTCCCTAATGAATTTCAAGAGCAAGTGATTGCTGAGAATCACTCAGAGCCAACAGCTGGACATCTTGGCATTTTTAAAACTTATAGGCGTTTATCACTTAACTACTATTGGCCTGGAATGCACCAATCCGTCACCAAGTTTGTTGGTTCCTGTTCTGTTTGTTTAACCTACAAAGCACAAAATCACACTACATTGGGTGAAATGGGTCATCCTAAGCAATGTTCGAGGCCTTTCCAGATGATCTCAATTGATTTTGTTGGCCCCCTTCCGGTTACTCGCAAGCAGAACAGCTATATGCTCGTGATCACTTGCTGTTTCTCAAAATTTTGCCATATCTTTCCTCTACGTCGCGCAACTTCGGACGCGGTGATTAAAATACTAGAGGATTCGATATTTCTAGTTCATGGTATTCCGCAAACCATTTTTTTGGACAACGGTAGTCAGTTCATCAGTTCAGCGACTGATGCCTTATTTAAAAAATATAAAATCCCTAACGTGTACTTCACACCTAAATATACACCGCAAATAAACACCGTTGAGCGGTACAATAAGACAATCGTAACTAGTTTGGCAACATTTGTTGAAAACGACCATAGAACTTGGGACACTTTTATTCCCAAAGTACAGTTCGCAATCAACAACTCAGTCAATGAAGCCACCGGTTATACACCTTCTTTCCTTGTGTACGGTAGAGAGCTTGTCCTGTGTGGATCGCATTACACGGATAGCGATCTAGGCGATGAGGTATTATTCTTGCCGCGCGATTTGTATGCCGAAAACCTAGGTTGTCTTTCATCAGTATTTAATTATGTGCAGGCTTCATTGTGGCAAGCACATGTAAAGAATACTGCACATTATAATCTACGTAGGAAACCCGCAGAATTTAATGTTGGTGATTTTGTTTTTAAACGTACCTTCATTCTAAGCGACAAGGACAAATACTTTAGTAAAAAATTTGCACCGAAATTTTTAAAATGCCGAGTTATCGAAAAGCGATCACCTCTCGTATATGTTTTAGAAGATATGTCCGGTAAAAATATAGGCGTCTGGCATATCAAGGATTTAAAGTTAGTAAATAATATGAACAAGTAAAAATAAATCAAATATGTACGGGGAAACATAAAATATTATCTATTCTTCTTCAAATTGTAATTATCATTTTAGTCACCTGTGCAATTATCACAGATGATCTTTTTTTCATGAAAGGTCACGTCAACAACACTCTTATTATGTTGTTGCCGTTTATTTATTATCAAGATGACGGTATGTTAGGTTGAGAGAAAGAGGAAGTACGAATGAGTAGTGTTAATTGCAATTTGAGGTAAGCGGTCGGGTTTTCTTAAAGAATAAAACCCTTTCCGTGACGAGGGGGGTAATGTAACGTTATACGTACATTGTTTGATATAATTCCATAGTTTTACCATTTTACAAAAAAAAAAAAAATACATTCAATCCTAATCCTATTTAATATCTGTAAAAAAATATAATAATATAACTCTTTAAAACATAAATTCATCAATACGATGCGTCATACTATTTGCGTTCGATGAGTACCTACTCGCAATTCTTTTGTCTGCGCTCGGCTGATCCCGCCACATAGATAACGGTCGCAGGCGCACCGCGCCCGCACCCGCCTTTCCCCACCTGAGCGACAGACATACGCCACCCGGCTGCAGAAACGAACGCTCATATCTACTTGACGGTCTCTGCTACGCAGCTAAAAGTTATTCCCTTTTTCGCGCGTAACCGTCACACATAGTTGTTCGCCTCGCAATACATTGTGAATTTATTCATAAGTGATTTTCCAACCCCAGCTTGGGGTTCAAGGTCCGGGTTAGAAAAATACCCCACTCGGCGGCGCTTCCAGTTGGACTCACCAGCCACCAGCCTACGCCCTACTCCAGACTACTCGCCGAGCGCCTGCTTCCACCAGCGGCTTGACTCAGGACAGTACTGGACCACTGAGGGATAAATAGAATACAGCACCTAATTGTAGAACGGCCCGAACACCATCACTGTTGCCCCTCCGGCTTGACTTGGCTTTGGGAAATAAATATATTTGTAAATGGGTTCCGCCTTCTTCTTATTTCACGCCTTATCCCTAGGGACGTTGGAAGAGGGTAGGAGCATAAACCGTTTCAACCTGCAGTCAAACAACCTTGCGCAAGAAATCTCGAGTCCAATTACTTGACATCCTATGTCCCCTAACTTGGGCAGAGGGCGGCCATAGTAGTCCTCCATCGCAAATGGTCTTGAACTTTATGTTTATTCTCCCTTCTTGTAATTTCAATGCTAAATAAAATGCCAAAAATGTGGGCGGAAGAATTCTTCATATTCCTCAGAAAATGATGAAACTTCCACCGTATGAAAATATACCTAACTATAACTAGAATCGTAAACAACTACACTACCTACCCAGTTCACGTTACAAACATGTGGCAACACGCCAGACGAAGAGAGTGTCGACTGTGTGATACCAAAGTGTTGTCTCTGAACATTATATGTGCAATCGCGGTGTGAAAAGGTCTAGTTTCATTAGCAGGAGAAGTTATGGCAGATGCGCATTTCTTTTTTTTTGTTTGCTGTTTTAAGGCATCATGTGACAATACCACATCGATGCGAAAACGTGTTTTGATATCAATATTTTTTTTTGCGGGATTTGGGATATATCGTTACGCTACGTTAACGTTAACTAACGTTACGCTTTGGAGGATAACCGTGGTCATATACTACGTTGCAGAATGTATTAATTTGTTACGGTAGGTGGCATAACACGGTTTTCCTCTGAACACTACTATAAATATGTATGAAATAATAAAATATTTATTTAATGTAAGTTATTCATTTAATTCCCGATACATATCGAATAGTTTGTACATAACAATTTCAAATGGGAACATTTTCTTGTTTCATAGTTTTCAGAGCGTGATTTTTCAATAATCGGGTCTTAGTTTTTGATCTTATTTTTAGATAATGATAATGTTAGCGTCAAGATGAATCTCACAGTAGATGTGTTTGATGATCATTACCATTTCCAATTTGTACCAATAAACATTGTAAAAGAAGTACCTCCCTTTTTATTTACGCTTTAAGTTCCTTCATGACACACATTCAAGAAACCTGAAAATTTGATGTCGGAAAATTTGAGACTTTCGATGCCTACTCATTCCACTAAGTTTTACGATAAATCGTTTACGGTCCAGGCTGTGCGATTGTGGAACGACTTGCCCTTGTCAATAAGACAAGCTTAGTCACATGCTGCTTTTAAGAACCTGGTTAGAAACCATTTCCTTTCTATATAACGTTTTCCTATTTAGATCTAATTTATTCCATCATTATTCAACCCTTTTTATTTATTTTTCCATCTATGTATATGTGTAACACATAGTATTATATATGTATGTTTATATATAAGCTTATGTATAGTATTTAATATAGTAATATATATATATATATATTTATATTTTAATGTAGCATTACACCACAGACTACCCCCTGTTTTATTCTTAGTGATTAACGTCCATCCAAAGGTTGTCTGGTAGATATCGCTGTCAGCGATAACGCCGCCTTTGTACCCGTAGAAATAAGTATAATTGTAAAAGAGATGTGTAACTTTAGTTTTTGGTGTACAATAAAGTATATTCTATTCTATTCTATTTCCAAGTTAATTAAAAGGATTATATACAATATTACGACTTTTAAAAGTGTCGTTAGCCTTCCCTTTAAAATTGTTTTTAATGATTTCCTGGCAGCAATAAAGTGACGTTTATGTTTTCTTCAGGATCTTTAACTGTGGGTGTAGGTATACAAGTTGCTGAAGTCACTCTAATGAAGAACTCTTGAATCTTTACTTAAACTTACTTTAAAACTAGGTAGGTAGCTTTTTATATTTGTCCATCTTCGTAACGTTTTCCATACTACAAGTACATCGGGATCTGCTTCTAGTCAGCTGCGGCTAAGTCATAAGTCATTTATTTCGGAACAACATTCTGTAGTTTTTTTTATTAACATTACTATTAAAACATTGCGATCGACAAAGAAATTTATAAAAACATATACATAAAATGTAACAAATTCAAATCAATAAAAATATATATTCCATTTAAATTATCAATAATTCAATAATATTTAAATAATTCATCTAATTTTTGAATAAAATTAAATGGAATGTCAATGATACGAAAAAAAAACAAATATTCAATAAATACTCATTAATTATCCAATATTGAAAATAGAATGAAAAGTATACACAAATTAAAATAAATTGTTATAAAAATGTCAATAATATGTCATTTAATAGTCTGTACAAAACACAGTACAGTAAAATAAAATTTCAATTATTACAAGAGATCAATAATAGGAACTATCATTCAATAATATTATTTATGAATAATCCAATAATAAACATCCGATGACAAATATACGACAAAAATTCAAAAATAATAATATGAATAATATACAAGTTCAAATTTCATTCAAATTTAGACCAATAATAACTACGGTTGTTGTCTATCATCTAGGAACTCATCGACGCCGTAATAGCTCTTCCTCGAAAATATGTCTTAATTTTGTTTTAAAATAAGTTTACGCTATTAATGCTTAAATTCGAAGGGTAGGCTGTTGTATAAAAATACTGATTGGTATCTGGGACTGTGATGACCAACGTTAAATTTCGGCTGCATTGTGTTAGGCAAGTCTTTTCTACGCGTATTATCTCTAACTTGTCGTTGTTCATTAGTTTCCGATTTGTGCAAGTTCTTGAGGATCATTTTACTCTTGGTTATGCCAATACCATAGCATTTTACTTGAAACGATTGCTTATTTGTCCTACTTATACTAGTTACGGGTTACCACGATACCTATTGGTTTGACTGATTGCCAGACGCTTGGGCTTCTAAGTGCCAGTTACGACGACAATTAATTCTGATTTGTATCATTATTTATCACGGTAAATGTCTACTTTTATAGAAACAGACACTGAAGAGACACTTCAAACTGAATATATGTAAGACCTAAAAAATAAATCTGAAGTGTAAGAAGGCTGAACACACAAAAGTCGTCGACCCTAACATTTTTCTTCAATAAAAAGCCCTTTCAATCCAGCACCGTCAACGAAGTTTGCACATGTTAGCGGAAATAGGGGGTGTGGGGCTCACAGAAATGATGTTATATCTCACTCCCATGTGACTTGGTGCATCCTTTTATAAAATTTAGTTGTTTAAAGAAAATGTTTAACTTGCATGATGGAAGAAAGTTGTTTGGTCATTGAATGGTCTTTTTTTATTTGGAGGTAGAAACGAGTTTATTAATTCTACATTATTTGTAAATAAAGAGTTAAACTATGCAGTTTCTTTAACGCCAGATCCAAACTACAAATAGACGTGACGTCACAAAATCCTACATATTTGTTTACTAACTCCAAGTGCACTTATGATATGTGTCATTAATGATGAAGAAACTAGATCCTACGACACAGTGTATCCCAGTATGGGGTCTAGGGTTACTTTAATGCACTTAATATATGTTTTTCTTGAGTTTTATGCTATAATTTTTGTTTTTTTATTGTGCTTAAAGTATGTAAAGTAAGGTCTCTTAATAAAATTTATCTTATCTTATCTACTGTATAACAGTTTGAGTCAAACCCATAATGCCCATTACTTAAATTAGGGAGTGTCTGTACGATGTTCTTCATTGAAAAAAAATCAATAGGGCTGTCTTACGAGATGGACCTTTCATTGAACAGCTTTACCATGCATGTAAGGGAGTATGTAAGATCTTCTCTGAAACGCCTGCTGCTAATACAATTTTTATTTATTACTTAGCTGTGTCCGCCGCTTCGCTCCCGTCAACTGCTTACCCTACCCTACTTTCCTTCCTGCCTACATTTACGGAGAATCTTTACACCATCATTCAAAAAATGACTTCAAAGGCACAACGCCATCTATTGAATATGGAGTTCAACTGTCCGAGTACCTATCTGAATTGCGTGTGTTGTGATAAATTTACTTCTTGAACTCCTTTAAACTCATCTAACTATTGATAGAATGAATCTATAGCGACGAAAAAAAATTAAGTAATACTTCAAGTTACGCACATTTTTTATATATAAAAGTTAACTATATTGGTTTAGTACATTTTACGTGATGCGCACACAATAAACAGACAAACCGGCAAACAGATATTGATTATTCATAGGATCGCGTTTGGCAACTATCTCACCTGGTAAGCGGTGAGGTGGTTTACGATGAGGCACACGAAAAACATTTCACTGTTTATGAGCTTTATTTTATAAGCTTTTTTATCCCAAAAGAAATCCTCTGTTCCTTTAGGACATTCATATTTCCAAGAACCTTATTTTGTGGATAGCAATAAATCACAAAATTAAACTTTTTCTGGGCCTTAATTCTTCAAACAAAAATATCCCAAATATCTTCAAATACCCACATCTAATAAACATCGGTTGTTTTAACTCAGTAATATGTCTTAAGAAAGTAACAAACAGAATGATATATCAAGCTAAAGGTTTTCAGACTCATATTAAGAAGATTTACGAATATAATACGTACTGTTAACAAAATAGGGGCCATGAAAATACTTAGGTTAATAAGTACCTGTTGGGTAGGTGCTTAGCTGCCTAATTAGTTTATGGGAGATTTACAGGTTTTTGTTGGCAAACAGTGAAAGAAAATGTACGTATATTTTCTTTTTCTTATTTTGGCATAAAAATGGCTTAGGGTGCCCTAGTCGGTCATTCTTCCATACAAACGAAGTATAGCGAATATGCCACTGTTTGACGGTGTACGTTACAAAATAAAAAAATATATCATTTGTCTCTTAATTATCTAGCCCTGCATGGAAACACAAAGTTAAAGAAAACATATATTTGAATGTTATGAGCTCGAAAGTTCCATATTTCAACACTAATTTTAACGCATTTTTGAGTACAAATAAATACCATAAGAAGAAGAAAAATTGCAACACAGTTATTTGTTACAGATACATCCAATACTTTTTTCATGATATCCATATTCCCAAAGGCCTGTTTATAAAATTTCACGCGCTCGTCTTCTTTCTTAATCATCATCCATTTCGCTATAAATTTGCAAAAGTGTGTATTCGTACGCGCACTAGATTGTTACTGCTCATCATAGCGTCTATCTAGATAGCATGCATTTTGACCCCGCCCACATAGTAGTTCCTGTCGCCGACTGAGGCACCCACCCTTAAGCAAACGTTGTCTCTGACACTTGGAAAACCACAAAAGTATTCCTTTAAGGCTCATTTTGGTTTTATCTGTCTATATACGTATAAATAGATTTCAGGATGCAAAATATCATTCAATCAACTAAATCTATCGCAGTCATCAACTGATCAAAGTTATCTGAAAAGCAACGCCCTAACACTTGTTCCTCTACCGTCACTAACTATTCTGTCCTATCTTGCCTTTCTGAATTCGTCAGCGGTCAACATAGGTGTTGAATTAATATGTAAACATTTAAATTGTTAAATTTACATTATAGAAATCAGTACATAAATACCAGCCGAATGCATTTTGAGATGCATTCGGCTAGTATTTAGCAGGTATGGGTAGGTATTATTGTAGGTAAACTGTTAACTTGAGTTTACAGTATACCTACAATAACACATACTCATGCAACATGTAAACAGGCTAGTTTATTTAAACGGACAGAACCGTGCCGTCTCGTACCTATAATTTGGCACCAACATCCAACATCTGAGTCACAAACAAACCCACGTAAGCTTTAAAATCTAATTCAATTCAAATCCTTCGTCCAAGTTAACGCTGCACTTTTACAAGTGCCTGTGTTCAGGATACCCCCCTAGTAGGCACTGACTTGCTGCATTACTTGCTGCTGGAGAGCTTGAGGCGGTGATGTTTATGACGTCACGCTGAAGTAACTACACGAAGGCTGCAATCCTGAGCTCAAGTTCAGAATGCGAATATGAATCAATCAAATCAGCCCTACACTAATCTAGTTTTTCTTAGATAACCTTTCTATATTCGTGGGTCCACCTATTTAGCTGGAATATGAATACTTATAATAAGTACAAAATTACAATTGTAAAAAATATAAACAAATGCGTCTTAAGTTACCAACATGACTCCACAGAAATAAACTATAAATATGAACCAAGAAATAGCTAGTTTATTCACAAAGAAAGAACTGCCTTCTTAAATCTTTGATCTATCACTTGGCACCAACAACCCACATCTGAATCACAAACAAGTCCACGTAAGCTTTAAAATCTAATTCAATTCAAAACCCATACATTCCCGACTAGTCGTCCAAGTCAACGCGTGCAGCGTTGACTTGGACGTTTTACCGTTTTACCATTTCCCTTGTCAAGTTAAGCCCGCTTTGTTGTCTTTTAATTCCGGGATTAACTTCGATCGATAGTGGGCGATATTGTGGCGGGCGCACAAACAAACTTGGCCAGAGTTTGCAACTCAAACTAACTTTGTTTTCCTGTTTGTGTGTTCTGTTGGACTGAAAACATTGTATTGCATGGCTTAGTTTCTGTTCTGGGGACGTAAATAAGAAATTAGTTGATTGGTTTTCTTGGAGGGTTGGACGAGGTTTTAGACTTGGAAGTTTATTAGATATTATCTTCTGCCAGCGGCATTGCCAGCGTGAAGTGTTTTTTTATGCCAAGGGAACATTACACTTGGATGTAAAGTAGTCTATGTGCTATTCCAGACTTCAATCTATCTCTGTGCTAAATTTCATCCATATCTGTTCAGCCGTTTTGGCGTGACTGGGTAAACATACATCCATACAAACTTTCGCATTTATAATATTAGTAAGATTTTATAACATTTTTGCCTTCGTATCGTACACTCCCCGAAATGTAACCGATAAAAAACCGACAAACTGGCAACTCGGCGACGATGTTCAAGGCTCTGGAGCTTTGAATCAACCAGTGCCTCATTTCTAATGAGCCTCTTGGCCCGTTTTTCGATCGACCCTAGTACATCAAGCTGGTACTTGGTAGATCCGTCCCAGAGATGAGAACAGTATTCCATGCAAGATCGAACCTGCGCTTGATACAACTTAAGCAGCTGTTCTGGCGTGAAGTACCGTCTCACCTTCGCAAGGATCCCCAACTTTTTGGCAGCCAGTTGAGCTTTTGCCTCAATGTATGGGCCAAAATTGAGTGCCGATATCATCGTTACGCCAAGAAGCTCAAGATGGTCCGTTAACGGCACGGTCACACCTTGGAAAGAAGAAGCCGGGTGGAATTGGCTCCGTTTAGCGGAAAATAGACACGCCTGGGTCTTAGTAGCATTGAACTTGACCAGATTGGCATCGCCCCATTCGGAGACTGCCTTCAAGGACAGATTCAAGCGCCCAACCATGGCCTCCCGGAGAGACCGGATCAGAGGTCCAGTAGCACGCGCGTCGGACACGTATCTCTCAGCAACAGTGCTGTCGTCCGCATACCCAAAGGTTTTAGCAGATCGTTTATATGCAGCAAGAACAATGTTCCTGAGAGTACCGACCCCTGAGAGACCCCGGCATTAATACCCAGTTGATCAGACGAGCGGCCATCAATACCCCTCAGGAAGTCTGCGATCCAATCGCACAGACCACTGGGCAGACCGAATGAAGGAAGCTTACCAATAAGGCTTTCATGCCAGACCCTGTCAATAGCCTTCGAGATGTCGAGGGAGACAGCAAGCGCTTCCCCGTGCCTCTCAACGGCCTCACTCCAGATGTGAATGGCATACGCTAGAAGATCCCCAGTTTACCGATTTTGGCGGAAGCCATATTGGCGGTCACTGAGGATGTCATTAGCTTCTAGGTATGCTAGGAGCTTGGAGTTGAGCACTCATTCCATACTCTTGCAGAGGATGGAAATTATTGAAATGGGTCTGTAGTTGGCTGGGTCAGGTCGACTGCCCTTCATGAGATGTACGCATTACCTACTCGCAGGACTTGGCAGCCCTATTGTAGGCTCTCTTCCGCTGATCCACGTCGCTTGCTTTACGCGTCCGAACGTCGACCCATGCCAATTACGCCTCATGTTTAAGCGCGTTAGCGCGCTTGCACTCAGCGCCAAACCATGGCCGGTCAACGCTAGACATTGCTACGTCAGAGAATGGAATTTAGTACTTCATTCCCCGACGCAACACATCCAACATGGCGTCTTCGCACGACGAAGGATCAGCCGAAGAGAAGCAAGTAGGCTGCCAAAGATAAGATGCGAAAAAAGAACGCATCCCATCCCAATCTGCTGACTTGTACCACCAAACCCACCGAGCGCCTCTTTGAGTGGACGGATACAGACTTCACCAGACAATGGTCGGAACTACTTAACGGTGAAGATACCGACACCGAGTAGCGGTCTGGATCTGTTGTCAGCAGAAGGTCCAAGCAATTAGCTTTGTGCGAATCAACATCCGGCACCCTCGTTGCCCCTTGGACCAGCTGGGCGAGATTTAACGCAAGCGCAAGCTTTCTCGTCTCTCGCCCAGCATGATCAGTGCACTGGTACGGGAAGAGCCAATCCTGGTGGTGGGCATTGAAGTCCCCCAGTAACACTAATTGTACCGCTGCTGTGCCGTATCAGCCACCTCACTAAGGTACTCTGTGAGCCTGGTTGTCTACCGATCACCGCTGTTCGAGTGATAGACACAGGCGTAGATAATTTTACCCAGGCCCGTGTCCACCACAGCCCAAAGCACAGAGAACCTGGAGTTCTCAAGGTTTCGGAGACTCCGATAACAGATGTCGTTTCGGGTGTACATGCATACACCCGCGCGTTGCTTAAAATTGTGCTCCAGGGTATACCCTGGGTATGTTAGGTACGATACGTCTGACGGACATCTGACGTGCGTCTCCGAAAGGAAAAAGAGAGCCCGCTTATCAGTCTCCAGGTGATGATGGACTGCTATGAGGTTGGAGTGCACCTCTGATATTAGTGAGGTACACTTTTAGTGAGAGGGGTGCAGCCGCTGTTAAACGTTCAACTTTTGTCTCTTTTTGATTTTAAGCGATTGAAGTAAGGTGAGAAGAAGGAAGTGAGATGCGATTCCACGCTGCTAACCTACAGACACGCACTTAAAGGACGCCATCATTGGAGGACTAGTCTGGAGACTGCGAAGATGCCCGAGCGCCCCTGGGAATGTCCATCGGGCCCTCCCTTCTGGTCGCACACCAGCACGATGGTGCATTACGGGATTTTTCGTCAGTTGGCGGGGCAGCCTTTCGTGTGTACTTGGGCCCCCAAATAACTGCGGTCGGCCAGCGGTGCACCGTGCCTCGGATCGCGCTACCCTCCGCGACCAGTCTCCCGATACGTCCATAACAGCGCGCGCAAGGCTGCCCTGCCTGCAATGGAACCAGCATCTCGACCCGTCTCCTGAAGTGGCTACACCGAGCATCGCACCTGAACACGGCTAGGCCGCTTGGCGGTACGTCTTTGCCCGGTGGGTGGTCGCAAGCCATTGGCCGAAGCCGACCACCAGTTAAGTGTCACCTGTTTAGCACCTCCCGGAGACCACGTGTAGGGTATGGTACGAGGTACTTTCCTACGGAAGTGGGTGACTCGGCCCTCAAATGTCAAATGGCTTCGAATTTTTTGTTCTAGGACTTACCAGTTTCCTAACGATGTTTCCTTCACCGTCATTTAATTGACATTCTTAATTTAAAAAAAAAACTTTAATAGTTGAATGACGTGGTGGCCCAGGGGCTACCTCACCTGGTGTGGTTGAGGTCGTAATTACCAATGTGAGTTTTCTAAATCATATTTGTACTTCTAAGTTTTTCTTGGACATCGATGACATCGGTGAAGGAAAACATCTCGGGGAAACCTGGAATCGCCAGACCGACTTGAGAAAACTAGTTGGTTAATGCTCGCATCTTCTCCTTATTAGAAGAGACCTTTGCTATGCAGTGGGACTGTTACAGAATAGTAACAAATAGTTTTACTCCATTTTAATTTTTTCTGATGATTACTGATGATTACTGTTTTCCGCTACGCGGCTACGAATATTGCTTCGACGCTACGAAGCTACGCCGTAGAATTTATCTTTGATGTTCAATGCAAAGATTTACCAAAAAATCTTGAAAGAGTTCTAATATGTGTGCTTTGTAACAAATGCTTTTATCGTTTGTATGTGACTTGTAGCCGGCTTCTGAATTTTTAGAAACTGGCTATTACAACATTATTATTTTGTGAAACTTATGAGTTCGCTGGCGAATGAAAGCCGTTTCATTAAAGTAAAATTAAGAATTCGTATGTAATGGTAACTAACTGAAGCAATATTTTTTTTTAAGCTTTGCCCCACACTAGGTATTTCTTCCTGTATCGTGGATGCGTTTAAAAAACATTTAAACTCACATACACAAGACACCCTTATCCAGAACAATTGTCTGTACAAGTGCGGGAATCGAACCTGCGAGACGCAGTGCAGCAGCCGATCGCTCAACCTCTACGCCTACCGTGTCGTATTTTGATTCTGTGTAGATACATTTTGTATTGGTAAAGTAGATAGATAGTAACCTATTAATAAATTCACTTTGACAACCTGAATCCTAAATAATTTTGCCCTTTTTCTGTGAAATTCGTCTTGATATTTTCATATACGAGATTCTTATTTATTAGTAAAGAATTTCATTTTCCCGAAAAAAAAATTGTATTCGATTCGCCACTCAAGTTAGTCATTCTACTATGTAGGTATGTTTATCGAGAAATAAAAATTTGGTAAAATCAAGAAAGATTTCATATATTTCCACAAAAACAACTAATTGTACTCTAAATTGCTTTATACACGCTTAAGTAATACAAACGAGGGCTATTTCGTTCAGGTTAATTAAACCCAAAGTATGTCTCGTAAAACTACAATATAATAAATAATTAGTGTTTTTTTTAAGCTTCAGATACTTAACTAAAAATTTGCTAGTATAATGATAAGAAGTACAAAAAATAGTAGTTTATGAAACTGTTGCATAATGAGGGGTATTAAAACATGAGTGTGTGTTTAAAAACCGAGCCGTAGGCGAGGTTTTTAATAGTTTTCACACGAATGTTTTAATACCTAGTTATGTGCAGTTTCATACACTACTTTATCTACACTCATAAATTGGGGTTGAACCTACAAAATACCTCTTTTTGCATTTTCCATGCCATAAAATCGTGATAGCATTTGTCATATACGTAATAATAAATTAAGAGTAATTTCCTTCGCCGCATCTAAAATATCGGGTGGAGTCAAATTTTCTTCACATTCACTGATATCAGACATTTTTAAACAATAATTTAAATAACTCCTGAAATTCAGTACAGCAAAACTTGCAAAACGTATGAATGGCGCCAAAACGCAGCACATCACCGCATTAACCGCGCATGCGCTAAGGCTTAGCACGCACTGCGATCTTTATTAGCGCGATTTTTTCCGCCCATTCTGCGACCTATGGAATTGTATGAAGTTGTTCGCATTGCGGTAAAGAAATCGTGCGGAAATAATACCTCAAGAAATCCGTGTTTTGCCACAGAATCCACCGCACTACGGCGCGAATTTTATTCGCCCGAATATTTTGAGCTCTATGAACAGGTAGAAGGAAAAAAAATCGCGCGAATAATAATCGCAGTGCGTGCTAAGTCTAAAGCGGGCATTGTCATAGACAATTTAAAATTGGAATCAAATCTTTTTATAATAGGTACTATAAAATGGCATTACAAAAAAAAAATTATGGAAACTCCTTAGTGATTAACTTCTTGGATTTGTCCTGTATCGTAATAGAAAAAAAATTGTTTTATAGCATTATTTTGTTAGAGAAATAGTGTTATAATAAGATTCTATTTTTAAATTTCGGTATTGTGTTTATAAAGTATGCCAATATAGACTCGTTTTGAATTTTATAATTCGAATATTACGATATGAGAGTAGATAAAAACATTTACATAATAAACATAAATAAAAAAACTATTTTGGAGAAAATATTTATAAAAAAAGTTTTTATTATTATTGTGGAATTTACTCGTATTTTACGAACAACGTTTTCAAAATATGCTAAAGTGATAGGCAGGGCCACAAAAACCATCTGGTACACTAGACTAACAAATATTTTTAGTTTTTGTTAAAAAAGGTGTTTATAAAAACTGGAAACTGTAATTCTAAACGTCTAGTATGTGAGATCAGTTTTTAAAAGAAAATTATGATAATTTCTTGCAAAGAATGTTAATACTGTACTGTTAATATTGATATTAATTTCGCAAAATTATTACTCAAGCTTCAGAGATTTTTTATCGTTATGAAATTAACATTTAATTTCGGCTACGTATGACATCTTTATATTCATAAAAACATGCTAATTGAAGTCTCTCTAAGTAATCTGACGGAGAACCAAAGTTGTCGACTTAGCTCACAGTATGAGAAAATGGTTGAAGGCTGCTAGCAGCTAGATGAGATTTGGCGAAAATCGAAATATATATCGTACGATTGAAGAATCCTGAGTTTTTCAATCGTACTATTAGATTGGGTTCAGGTAAATAAGGCGCAAAATTCCTGTATACAATTGGTTTATTCCGCTAACTCTCACCAAAACACGTCACAATGAAAAATATTTTAAAGTAAAATAGGGTATTTGGCTGCAGTTGGCTGGTCAAATCTAACTTAGTTACATATTTTTACGTTTAGGGTTGAAGAACAAAATAATGAAAACGGAATTCACATCTTTGGATTGATCATTTGACATTTTGATAGCGCTTGGCATTCCCATACATTTTTCCAATTGTCATTGCGACGCTTTTTTAACCGACTTCACAAGGAGGTTATCAGTTTGACCTGTATGTGTATATGTGTCCGCGATTTCCTCACGTTAACATTATTGTAACACGATAATTCTTTTTTTATTAAATTAAATATCTCTCAACTTAGGTTATAGTGCAAGTTTCATCAAAGTCGGTTAGGCAGTTTTCAAGATACTGCAGCACGAATGTGTAAATTGGGTTATTGTGGGTATATTGTCAATTCTTTAGATACCTTACTATGGAACTTGCTCAATTTGTAGTGATGGTGAACCAAGACTTAAAAGGGAGTAATAGGCATGAGAAAAATAAAGCGCAAGATTTCAGTATACAATTGGTTTACTCCGTTTTAGTTCATAAAAGTCTAACATGCCATCCCGCATCACCCAGAGTATTAGAATTCATTGGATGATAGAATAACAAAAAAAAACTTTGATCTATGCGCTGCCACCGACGACGCCGTGGAAGTGGCTAAGTTTTGGGCCAAACGAATTTGAAAGAGTGTCGTGCAAGCAACACGAAAAAACAGTAAATCCCGATAATCCCCAAAGGGTTAACTTTCACGCGAACGAAGGTGCTAGCAAAAGCTATACTTACTTTATAAATGAATCAATTTAGTATTCACAACCTCAAGTATTAAATAAATTAGAGTCCCTTCTTTAGTTTTATATTCAGAGCTAATCGCAAACTGTTAATTGCTGTGTTCAAAAAGTCATTAGGGCTAGAATTAAATTACAGAATATAGTGACGATGGCTGTAATGACCTTTGGATAGGTCAACTTGGGTTGTGAAGTAGGATAACCTTTTTGTCAGTGTCTTGAAAGGCGATTGAGAAATTAAGTCATAAGTATGGGTACTTGGGTAGGTACGAAAGAGGATATTTATCATACTGCATAATATTAGAAATACCTAGAAAACATAATGGGGGTAATGATTTATAATTTGTTACGATCGGGCATTTATTGGATAATTACAGTAATTGGTTTTACCCCATTTTAAACAAACAGTCATTGCAGATAGATATAACCCATTTAACTGACTGTTGGGCTAACTTACTTCGTATAAAACTGTCACAACATAATTCTACCGACAAATCAGCCAAAATATGCCAGAATCTAAAAAAAAAATGACATTCACCAACCCCACTGGACCTAAGAGGTAGAATGTTAGTAATGATTTAATCCATCTCACTGAGAAGAATCCCAGCAGTAAGAACAATATATAACGATTGAATAATTATGCAAAATTTAACCGAATATCTTGAGATTGTAAAATAGGTCACAAATTTATATTTATAAAAACCGGCCAAGTGCGAGTCGGACTCGCGCACGAAGTGTTCCGTACCATTATCGCAAAAACGGCCAAAAATTGTCTGTTGTATAAGAGCCCTCCTTAAATGTTTATTTTATTCAGTTTTTAGTATTTGTTGTTATAGCGGCAACAGAAATATATCATCTGTGAAAATTTCAACTGTCTCGCTGTCACGGTTCATGAGATACAGCCAACAGACAGACAGTCAGAGACAGACGGACAGTGGAGTTTTAGTAATAGGGCATTTTACCCAACTGCCGAAGAAGGGTAATGTGTTTATCAGTCTATGTATGTATGTATGTTTGTTCCTATGTGGCTTTCTAGAGACCAAACTCGTGGACCGATTTTGATGATTCTTACGTCAATCGATTCGTCTTAACCCTGCGAGTGTCATAAGCTATATACAAATTGGACAAGAAAAAAATGGCGGCTTTTGGGCGCCATTTTGTAGGGGGGGGGGGGAAAATTATTCTTCCAAACCCATCGTGTGGGGTATCAAAATAAAAATAAAGGGTTTTTAGAGGTAATTTCAAAAATATATAATACTTATATGTTTAAATGAACCTAATTTAAAAAAAAATAACTATATGTAGTAAATAAAAAAAGTTAATTAAAAAAATCAAAAAACCCGACTGCTTAAAAAGCGAACTAAAAAGAAGTAAACATGAAGAAAATCAGCTTTGGTCAGCCAGCTCGCGAATATGTATCCTCCGACTGCACAGCATGATTTTCTTTTTGTTTACTTCTTTTTAGTTCGCTTTTTAAGCAGTCGGGTTTTTTGATTTTTTAAATTAATTTACCCTTTGGGTAGGAATCCGAAAAACGATTAATTGTACCTCTTTATAAAATTAGATTTGATAATTTACTTTTCCATGTAACTGTTTTTTTTTGTTTCATTAGTTTTTAACAATTTATTAATAAATGAATATTTCTAATTTACATCATGATGACAGACAGGTAGACATAGTAATAAAAACAGAACACTAATATTATACTCTTGCGTTTCTTAAGCTAATCTGCGAGAACTGCCAAATACTCGAAACAAAACCAACTACCCAATTCCTCGACTTTCCACCATATTTAGACATCATGTTTTTACGACGGAGCCGGTCAATCTGAACTTTTTATTCCCAGCATGCGCCACATATGGTGCCCGGTAAAATGAGGTCAGATCTTTTTCGGGTCCAATTGAAAATGGGGCCGTGATATATCTTTTGGCAATATCTCATGGGGGACGCTTATGTGAGGAGCTTGGGGACTCATAGATTTTTCGGCAAAGAATTTAATTTGAAGGAAGTTAGATAAGTTTTCGGATTTGGTGTGATTTTGTTGTAATGTGTGTTGAGTGAGAATACAAAATATCTTTATTTCTTGAACATAGGTAGGTTAGATGACAATCTATAATTATTTATTCTTTACATGTCGACTATACATTGAATTTTATCCGACCATGCGATATACCTACAGTTACGTAGTTACCTAAGTTTCAAATGTATGAAGCTCCTGGGAACCCCCTGAGAACCCCCCCCTAATATCTCTTAGATTCATCTTGATTTGAGTGATCGAGTTACCTATCCGTCAAAATGAATCTTTAAATTTTTCAGCGACACAATTCAAACGGTAATTATAGAAATTACTGAAACTACTATTATAGTATCTGCCTACTATTGTCATTATACTATAAATATTTATAATAAAACCCATACTTCAAATTAAAAACCAGCCCAACGAAATCACTTCAAGATTTTCTCCTCTCAATTTCATAACGGCAAGCACAAATTGGAACCTGCCTATTTAGGCAGGTAATATAAATATAAATCGACTGAAATCCAAGCCACAATATTAGAATCCGGTTAATGATATTTGCGAATAATGTCCACAAGCTAAATATTATTATGTGCATACGTTCACATTAATCTTGGTCATAAAGGTTGGCCAAGCTGCAGTGCCAATATTGTAATAACACTTGGCTTTTGGATTACGGATAAGTTAATATTTATTTGAGCTTTTGTTTGTGTTGAATATTACTACCGGACCATTTATCGGATGGATGTCGTTTTGGATAAAATAGTGATTTTGACTGATGTAAACATTTAATTAGGATGAAACCGACCCCGAAATAGTCAGGTTACGTGTAGCAAACCTAATAATTATGTAGTTAGGAGATTTTTCTTTACGCATGCAAGCTTTAGGTTTTTAGTCATGATGGGTCCGTTCTTGACTTTATCTGATTGCCCATATACAGTCAAGATTATACCAAGTAATAATTTTTAAGTTCAATATGTCTATCGAAGAGATTTTCTGAGGCTGAGATGTATAGAAGTATAATAATATAATACTTTATTTATGTTCAGACAACTAAGGTCCATAGACAAAATACACAAATTAAACGTACAAAAATAAACTAATACATAATTCTTAACAAAGTTTACACAAATCTATTTAGTAGGTACATTGGGTCGGTGACGTATTGCGCTGAGTCGTGGTGTCATGTAGCCTTCCGCAGAAATGCCGATCTACGACACCCGTCGGCCAAAATTCCTTCTTCATGAAGGTCTCCAAATGATGAGTATAAGCCAGTACCTAGTATTTAGTCCATTTACCAGCAATATCACAATTACTAATCAGTCGTTAACATTAAAGAAATTACATTTAGCAATTGAGGTACTACAGGTAACTACTTTATTTGTAGTTATTATATCATATACACACTCAATACCCAGCCTTTGATATATAAAAACATACGCCACCCCATATTCCTCATAACGAAAACAAAAACGAATCTAATCTGAACCCCGCCACTCCACGTCAATCATCCACACTAGAAAAATCAAAGGCGACACAAGACGATTCATAATTTTCTTCATAACCTCTATCGACCGAAGGGTATTAATCTCCAGATTTATTTCTCTGCCCACAATCTTCGAGCCGGTCATAAATCATGAGGAAAGCCGAAGCCGAAAGCCGAAGCCAGGCTTCCTCCGTGGACATCACGCGTAAATGTGAATTATGGTCATAGTTATTCGATACTGGGATTGTAAGAATTTGTGCGAATACCCTTCGTTTGTTTTTTATTGGGTTTATGGACGCCATATTTCTGTATTGATGTAAGTAATGAAATTGGGATATGTTCTGTGATTGGGTTTTAGGTTTGGTTTAGTCATGGTTGGGTGGGAAACAAATGGTGGTGTATTAATAAACCTTTGTGTAGTGGCTTGTTTTGAGTTTATTAACTTCGTTTAGTCATATTGATAGTGCTTCGGTTGGGTCTCGGTTGCTGGAAATATACAATCGAAGAGTCAAACATTAAATACAAGTAAAGTGACGTGATTGGGTATTGAAAAATATTTCAACGAATCTCAGCTTTGACAATTTAAAGAAAAATTTTGCGATAAAATTCGTTCCAATAACTGGACATTCGTTTTTCGTCAATTTAATCAATACAATGCATTTGGTCAGTAAATTACTAATTAGTTTCACCGTTTTTTATGTACACAGATATACTTGGGTTCCCTACTTGATTTCGAAAATTTATTATTCGATTTTTATTATATCGAACACGGTGTGTCGATAATTCAGTTGTACAATGTTTTATTCCATCGATGCTTTATTGGTGCGATGTAACGTTTATGCGAAAAATCCTGTTGCGAAAAACCCTACAGCGATAGCTCATTAGTTCGCTAATTTATTAGTTCGATAGTATGATGGTTCGAAATCTATCTATTGTTCCGTGACATTTAATACCATACATAATTATCTTCACGTCTTTTTTTCCTAAAATGAGGAAGACAGGTAACAAATTTATTACGTTTAGCTGTGGTAGGGGCTAATATAATACCCTGATACCCTCAACATCCAAAACAGTCATACCTAAATCGTCTATTTCGATATGCACGGAAAACAAAGTAACTGGGTCTAAGTTTTTTTAAATCCTCGCTTAGTACTGCTTCTGTTTGCTAATACCTAAAATAAATTAAAAATACTCATTTAAATGTTTTATTTTACTTAAAAATAACAACATAGCAAAAAAGATACATACTTGGACATAATCAGCATAGAACAAGAAATAAACAATACATTAATCGTAAATAAAAAAATAATGATTATGTTATACATTGTCATATAACCTTTAATAAATAAAACCGGCCAAGTGCGAGTTGGACTCGCGCACAAAGGGTTCCGTACTTGGTAAATTGCGGTTTACGATTTTACGAATTACGAAAAAAAAACTACTTACTAGATCTCGTTCAAACCAATTTCGATGGAAGTTCATATTTTTTTTTTTGTTTTATTTTCTCTTAGTTTAGAAGCTACAGGGGGGGACACATTTTACCACTTTGGAAGCTCTCACGCAAGCTATTCAGTTTAGGAAAAAAATATATTAGAAACCTCAATATAATTTTTGAAACATAATAGATACCCCCACGTAAGGGACTGATGAAAAAAAAAAAATAGTTTCAGTTCTGAGTATGGGGAACCCCCAAAATGTATTGTCCTTTTTCTATTTTTGTGTGAAAATCTTAATGCGGTTTACAGAATACATCTACTTACCAAGTTTCAACAGCATAGTTCAAATAGTTTCGGAAAAAAGTGGCTGTAACATACGGACGGACAGACAGACAGACATGACGAATCCATAAGAGTTCCGTTTTTTGCCATTTGTCTACGGAACCCTAAAAACACTACAATGGTAACTAGTATGGTTACTCTTAAAAAGTAATCACAAAGTACCCAAAAATCTTTTAAATAAGTAGATGTCATGTACATCTCATTCATGATAAATATAAATATTTTTACAAAACATGAAACAAAATTTAATTTAATATCATCATTTTTATAGCCGACACGCCTGCCGCAAAAAGTTAAGAAAAGGTTGAAAAAGATGCAAAATATTATTTAACAGTAAAATAATAGGTGTAGGTATGCCAATTTATTTTCTGATTTGTTTTTTAGAATAAAATTTACAGTAGGCAACATAGATAAAACAATTTTTTTATAGATATATAATTATATTTAATTTAAGTTATTTAGGTATAAGTAGAGTAGGAATCTAAATATAATTTTTAATGTATCTTATCGTAAATAATAAACTAGGCATTACACATTTTTTTTAAATGAAACGAATGTATTTCCTTTACTTCGAACTAATAAATTAGCGAACTAATGAGGTATCGCTGTAGGGTTTTTCGCAACAGGATTTTTCGCACAAACGTTACAACGCACCAATAAAGCATCGATGGAATAAAACATCGTACAACTGAATTATCGACACACCGTGTTCGAAATAATAAAAATCGAATCATCAACTTTCGAAATCAAGTAGGGAACCCGATATACTTACCCTACAAGTAGATCAACGCAAAGTTTATTATTTTTCAAACATGATCGGATGGTAAAGACGATTTGGAGTCAACGAGTGGTGGGAGTCAACTGTTATTGAACCCGATCGTGAATTTTCGCCCTTGGGGTCAAGTAGAACAAAATGAGGACTGCTATTGTTTCTTCACTATTATTGAGCTCTAGAAAATGTGGTATTATGAAATATAATATAAAATGAAATATACATGAAATTTCGGTAGCGCATATCAAACCGATATATTTAGGACGTTTTAATGATAAAAATAAGATAAAAATGTCACTCTGTGTGGGCCTTCTCATGGCCTGTAAAGACTGCCTTGAATTTTGTGAGTCCTCGTAAACATTGCACCCTTCCTTTCTTATAATAATAAAGCGTCTTCCTCGATCCCCGCAGAACAGCTGGTAGAAGCTGTATAAGAATTGTCGTGAATTGAAATAAATAGTTTGCGATTGCAGAAACTGTCCGTTTTCAATTAGTTCGACATACTAAACAACTTTAAATGCTATTCGATTTTCATTATTTCTTTCAAGTTCACAGTACCGAAGTAAAGGACTATCAATTTATTTTGCTATAAAACATTTCAAAGTCACTGATGGATCTTTCACGACTGCAAAGGCAACAGAAGTTGTTCACATTTCTTACAGACGGATTCCACGAAAAGGCACTTTTATATCGGGCGAAACATCTTCATGCTTCTGGTTCTTAAGAACTGTTCTATTACAAAATTTCCAAGAAAAGAAAATAAATATATATAGGAATGGACTATGTTGTTGTCAAACTAGATCCAATCTATCTTCTGGTAAAAAGATTCTATGCCAAACGGGTGAGATATTTTTTGTTGGCTTTTTGGGTTACTTTTATCGTATCAATTCGTCAAGACGTTCGTGTAAGTAAACTGTTTGGTAAAATCGATCTTACGACGTAAAGATCTTTTTCTTAGCATTGCAATATTTTCCAACACAATGGATATTTAGTTATACCAATTCAGGCCCCACTAATGTAGTAGGAGACATACCTAACCTACCTACATAATATGCATATTATATTCGGCAGTAATTTATTACTTACAATTACTCTAAAGTTTAATAGGACTATTCTGAATAAAATTATACAAAAAAGAATTGGAGTTACACACATAGCTCGCAGGACTTGCAAGCTGAAGTGGAAGTGGGATGGTCATATTATTTGGAGACGGGTCGATGGGCGGTGGAGAAAATAAGTCCTGGAATTAAGACCGCGGATCGGTAGGCGTTGCGTGGGACGTCTTCCAGCTAAATATAGCCATGGACTTAGACGATGAAACATTACTGTTAGTGCTTTTGCGACGTTGCCGTCCTGCTGACACGCGTGTGTGGCATGGTCACCGCACTGCGCGCTTTTGCATAAATTGTATGGAAAAATTAATTGGCCGTGCGCAGTACGACACACGCACCGCTGCGGTGCCGCAGCAGTCCTATACGAATCGTGTAAATCCATCCATTTCTCTATACTCCATGTGAAATGTTCATAGTAAAGAAGATGTTTCATCAATGCCTACTATTAGGTTAGCTTTAATATTTAAGTTGACTACTGTTGGCTATTTGTCGGGGCGAACGGGTTGAGAATGTGGATAAATAGTGGGGTTATGTGTCAATTTAATTTGGGTGATTTTTAATGGGAGCTGTTTGCGTAGATCAGAAGTATTATTTGGGGCTATACATTATCGTCGAAATACGTCTACTGTTGGCCATAGGACTCCCCAAATGGTCACCATATCGACAAATTATTTACGTTTGGGCATATTATTATACAATATGCAGAAAAACCAGCGATATTCACTGTGAGAACCTGTAATTAGATCTGTGTAGTAACACACTTTACGGATAGCTATGGTAAGATACGAGAATAACTCGTATTTGAAACCAATAGATTAGTAAAGCCAATTTTTATCCTTCTATTAAAACTGTTGGTGCTCCTTACTAACATGTAAGAAAATATTTTTGAGAGTCTGTTTTGTCGTAAGGTAACTCTAGTAATATTATCAATAATTTCTGAAATTATGTAAAGGTTTGTATCGCCATCATCATTTGGATGATGTCGATACAAATAACAATAAAGTTCAAAATCTTACAAACAAACATCAAAAACTAACTTGCACTTAACAGCAATAATTCACTCTCACCATGTAATCATATTCTTTCGGCAACAAACTCCTCAAATTTCAGCCGAAGCGACTGGGGGGTCCAAACTGTAATAAAGCCAGCCCTTTACTGCAGTTTCAGTTCATTCATTCAGCAATAAAACTCAAAAGGAAGTGTCGACAAATATCAAGAAGTAGCTGTGATTAGGGGTACCAATTTTACGAGAATTTATCAGGATGAATATTTTATTTTATCACTTTTTTGCCAAAATCTTTGACTAAGTAATATCAGTGTTGTTACCGTAAAAATGGGTATGGAATTTACACTTGAGTAAGACATCCTTCGAACTAGAAAAATACTGTTTCTTGTAGAACAGGTATCATTAGATGGGTTGACTTCGTTCACTGGGATTGACACAATTTACGTTTGACAAAATAGACAAGTTTAATAGAGATGACAATGGCACCATTATAATTCCGTTGTAAAAAGGGGCAGTTGTTTTTCGGCCTTTATAACTCCATTCTCTGAAACTATGTATTTTACACGTCCCCCCCGGTGGGTTCCCGCATTGTCGAGGCGGCGGGGCTTAGTAGCCGTGGCTTGGTCAACCACTGTGAAGGGCTGAGAAACCCGAGCACTCGTTAGGGCTTTAGACGATTAAGCCGACGATATAGCGGCCAACAAGAAGGTTGCGGTGCCGCTTGGTAACAGAGGCGACACCGCAACTGATGCGAGCCGCGATGTCGTATGGAGCGCCCCAGGTCCCATAGCCCTGCAGCCGAAAAGTGGTACGTGGCGGGGACACTGGTCGTCTGTCACTGGTTGTCTGGCGCTCATGTGCTGGTTTGGTCCGTGGTCACGGCGTGCAACCTGTTCTACATGATACACCCCAGAGGAGGGTCTGGTGAAGGACAGCCACGGCGGGTTCACGGACGAGTGCTAACGCGTGCCCGTGTTCCCGCCATAAGCGATACAGAAGTACCCCGTGGAGTTTTAGTGGGTTGGAGTCCCACATAACTGCGCTATCTCCCCGCGGTAGCGCAGTATGCATGAGCAATTTAACAAGTGCCAAAAAATAGTAATATTTTGTTATTTAAAGAGATCAAATTGCAATACGGAAATTATATTTTGCTTTATTAATATTTTTTCTTAAAGTTGAAACATATATTTTATACCATAGGTAAAATATAAATGATAGTGGTCCTCGATCAAAGGATCAAATGTTGAAGGCGATTTCTTACAACTGTATGTTATACTTTCGAACGAAAAACTTTATCTTCCTTTGGCTTTACGTTCATCTTTAATCTGACTTGACTGAGCGATGGATTAAAATAAAGTTTTCAAGATTTCATTAAAGAATTCAAGAGTCTCATATATCTTAGGACTATAATTTCTTAGAACCGTCAAACGGGCTGAATAGGAATGCAGGGGTGAATAGAAACAAAACTTTGAAGAATTTTCACGTTACTGAAAAAATTGTTTGCAGCATTTTAGTAGCTATTTCAATATATCAATCTTACTAATATCATAAATGTAAACGTTTGGATGGATGTGAGTGTGGATATATTTTTGTTAATCAATCACGCCAGAACGGATGAACTGATCTGAATGAAATTTGGCACAGAGATAGATTTTATTATAGTCTAGAATAGCACATTTACCACTTTTCATCCCGCTGTAATGTTCCCTTGGGATGATAAAATATTTTTCAAGCTATCGAAGCCGCTGGCAGAAGCTAGTTTATTATAAAAAACGATGCTTTGTTTAAAACTAATGCACTGGTATCAAAGTTAAATCCTTATCAAAGTTTGGTTCTCATTCATCCCTGCGTCCGTTTGTTGGAACAACATCTTTTTTTTACAATTTTTTTCTTAGTTTTCATAGTGGTAAATCCTTTAACAGAAGTCTTTTATTAAACATTTATATTCCCTATATAATTTTTTACTAACAGAATCTATCATAGCTGATACTATATTCATAACATTTTCTAACATCGCGAGTTTCTCAAGACAGAAACCAGACACATGCGAGGAATAATATTCTCTTTCCTAGGTATCCCAGAGGAGCAACCGATCACAACGAATGTAGAAATGACGTGTAATATCACTTACGTTTGTATTTTAATATTTAATTATCAATCATACATACAATAAATATTTTATAAAGTTTTGGAACCTTTGTTTTCATTTTGATGCAGTGAAGCTAATCTTTATTTATTTACAGCCACTATCCTCACCTTGACTATATTTAATAGTTTACCAAATTATTTTATTCAATATATAAAAAATACAGGGTCATATTGTATTAATTCCACAGACGAGAACTTATCACATCTCCAGGGTTTCGTTAGCTAAATTAATTTGACGCTGTTTAATACACCAAAGATTTCAGGCCAAAATAATAAAATAAAAAAACTAAATAAAACTCACATGGTCATGTACAACGCAGTCAGTTCCAAATAACTTAGTTAACCTTAAAACATTTAACCTATGATAAAGAAAATATTATAAACCCCGACAACAGTAACAAAATTATCAAGGTTCAAAAAATGTTACTAAAATTCACCACAATATTACTACTACACTGACTAATTATGGCAAAAAAACAGTATTAGTGGAGGGAGCACAGCTGTTTAATGATTTACGGGAAGATATATAGAGGTGTGATAATATTAACTTATTTAAGAGTAAACTAAAAAAAAATTATGTACCCTTTACGAGTAACGTCGCCAACAGAGGCAAATATTATATTATTATTTAGATTAAGTAACTTTGTATCTCTGTATAAGTGGTCATGGCTGAGACCATGGAGATCCTCAGTAAAATGCTCGATGACCTAAGTATAGCTTCCGAAAGAGTGGGTCTTAAAATGAACATGGACAAAACCAAGGTCATGGTGAATGCCCATGACCTTGGGAGTGGGTGTTACCGCACTCCTATCAAGATCGGAGACTCTACACTCGAATTTGTAGACGATTATGTCTACCTGGGACAAACGATCCATTTGGGCAGGTCCAATTTTGAGAAAGAGGTCAACCGTCGAATCCGACCCGGCTGGCCGGCGTTCGGGAAGTTGCGTGATATCTTCTCGTCCAATTTACCGCAGTGTCTCAAGACAAAAGTCTATGACCAGTGTGTGTTGCTAGTCACTCACAATGGGCCTTATCAGAAAGCTCAAAGTCACCCAAAGGGCAACGAAGAGGGCTATGGTCGGAATTTCCTTGAGTGATCACGTGATGATATCCGCAGGAGAACCAAAGTTACCGACATAGCCCGAAGAATTGCTAAACTTAAGTGGTAGTGGGCAGGGCACATTGCTCGCAGAACGGATGGCCGATGGGGCCGAAAAGTTCTGGAATGGCGTCCGCGAACCGGAAGACGATACGTTGGAAGGTCTCCCACTAGGTGGACTGTTGACCTTTTTAAGGTAGCGGGAAGGCGCTGGAAGCGAGATGCACGGGATCGGTCAATGTGGCGACGCCTGGGGTAGGCCTACTCGTATGTCCCGCAGTGGACTTCTTTCGATTTATAAGTTCTTATGGGAAATAAATATCTTAAAACGTATAAATGAAATAAATTCATTACTAACGAAGTTAAAAGTTAATATGTAAATTTTTACATGGTCTTGTACTTATTAGTTAAGCATATTTTGAGTAACTGTTGATATTATAAATATTGTCTTTATACATACTTTTATCGTAAAAGCCTTTTTTATGTTTCCCAACCTTAAAATAATGCACTTGCTATGTTATGTCTTCACCACCCTTGAATAACTGTAAGAAATTGTACATAAGTATGAAATAAGTAAAAAACATGAAATCGCAAGACGATCATGGTCAGTAAAAGGATACAAATAGTCTTATTCAATCATTATAACACCATGTTTAATTTTTTTAAATCAATTACATAAAACTAGCACATCAAAAAGGAACGGTACCAATTTTAATCAAATCAATGATATGCTAAATTGAACGTTACAACTAAATTCTGATTCTGACAATGACTAATTCTTGTTATAAATCAATTCAAAGTTCTGTAGTTACAAATGAAAATAAATAATTTCATGTCAAAATTGAGAAACTGAATAATATACTTAACACAGGGTTAGAATACGAGTGACAAAAGGGAAAAGGCTTTGGGCTAATCGTCTTACAATTATTTAAAGGTTGACCTGCATGGCTTAGTAAGTTTTCGTTATTAGGAGATATATTTGAAATACCGTATGCTTTTCAAAGGGTAGCCATCTGGATGATTGGAGTGATATCAGAAATTGATTACAGATAGTCAGAGCTTAACAGCTTTTAATGCTGACTTGTAACAAGATATTTATCGTATTTGTGCTATGATTGAAATAAACGCAAGCATTAAAAATCATTCGTGTATTAAAATAGGTCTCTATTGTTTAAATCATTTACTCATGGATAAATACAATATTGTACGTTATAGTCACAAGTCTGTGTTCCAACCGCATGGATAGAAGAGTACATCGTGTTTTCCCTATTCATTCTTATGTTAGGTCATCATCATCATCATCTGCATTTTAATGTTCCATACTGAAGAGACACTTCAAATTGAATATATGTAAGACCTAAAAAAATAAATCTGAAGTGTAAGAAGGCTGAACACACAAAAGTCGTCGACCCTAACATTTTTCTTCAATAAAAAGCCATTTCAATCCAGCACCGTCAACGAAGTTTGCACATGTTAGCGGAAATAGGCGGTGTGGGGCTCACGGAAATGATGTTATATCTCACTCCCATGTAACATGGTGCATCCTTTTATAAAATGTAGTTGTTTAAAGAAAATGTTTAACTTGTATGATGGAAGAAAGTTGTTTGGTCATTGAATGGTCTTTTTTTATTTGGAGGTAGAAACGAGTTTATTAATTCTACATTATTTATAAATAAAGAGTTAAACTATGCAGTTTCTTTAACGCCAGATACAAACTACAAATAGACGTGACGTCACACAAATCCTACATATTTGTTAACTAACTCCAAGTGCACTTATGATATGTGTCATTAATGATGAAGAAACTAGATCCTACGACACAGGGTATCCCAGTATGGAGTCTGGGGTTACTTTAATGCACTTATTATAGTTTTTCTTGTGTTTTATGATATAATTTTTGTTTTTTTATTGTGCTTAAAGTATGTAAAGTAAGGAGTCTCAATAAAATTTATCTTATCTTATCTACTGTATAACAGTTTGAGTCAAACCCATAATGCCCATTACTTAAATTAGGGAGTGTCTGTACGATGTTCTTCATTGAAAAAACATCAATAGGGCTGTCTTACGAGATGGACCTTTCATTGAACAGCTTTACCATGCATGTAAGGGAGTATGTAAGATCTTCTCTGAAACGCCTGCTGCTAATACAATTTTTATTTATTAGCCCGCCGCTTCGCTCCCGTCAACTGCTTACCCTACCCTACTTTCCTTCCTGCCTACATTTACGGAGAATCTTTACACCATCATTCAAAAAATGACTTCAAAGGCACTACGCCATCTATTGAATATGGAGTTCAACAGTCCGAGTACCTATCTGAATTGCGTGTGTTGTGATAATTATACTTCTCGAACTTCTTTAAATTCATCTAACTATTGATAGAATGAATCTATAGCGATGAAAAGTAATACTTCAAGTTACGCACATTTTTTATGTATAAAAGTTATCTATATTGGTTTCGTAAATTTTACGTGATGCGTACACAATAAACAGACAAACCGGCAAACAGATATTGATTAGATAGTATCGCGTTTGGCAACTATCTCACCTGGTAAGCGGTGAGGTGGTTTACGATGAGGCACACGAAAAACATTTCACTGTTTATCGCTGAGCTTCATTTTATAAGCTTTTATTATCCCAAAAGAAATCCTCTGTTCCTTTAGGACATTCATACTCGTATTTCCAAGAACCTTATTTTGTGGATAGGAATAAATCACAAAATTAAACTTTTTCTGGGCCTTAATACCTCAAACAAAAATAGCCCAAATATCTTCAAGTACCCACGTCTAATAAACATCGGTTGTTTTAACTCAGTAATATGTCTTAAGAAAGTAACAAACAGAATGATATATCAAGCTAAAGGTTTTCAGACTCGTATTAAGAAGATTTACGAATATAATACGTACTGTTAACAAAATAGGGGCCATGAAAATATTTAGGTAAATAAGTACCTGTTGGGTAGGTGCTTAGCTGCCTAATTAGTTTATGGGAGATTTACAAGTTTTTGTTGGCAAACAGTGAAAGAAAATGTACGTATATTTTCTTTTTCTTATTTTGGCATAAAAATGGCTTAGGGTGCCCTAGTCGGTCATTCTTCCATACAAACGAAGTACAGCGAATATGCCACTGTTTGACGGTGTACGTTACAAAATAAAAAAATATATCATTTGTCTCTTAATTATCTAGCCCTGCATGGAAACACAAAGTTAAAGAAAACATATATTTGAATGTTATGAGCTCGAAAGTTCCATATTTCAACACTAATTTTGACGCATTTTTTAGTACAAATAAATACCATAAGAAGAAGAAAAATTGCAAAACAGTTATTTGTTACAGATACATCCAGTACTTTTTTCATGATATCCATATTCCCAAAGGCCTGTTTATAAAATTTCACGCGCTCGTCTTCTTTCTTAATCATCATCCATTTCGCAATAAATTTGCAAAAGTGTGTATTCGTACGCGCACTAGATTGTTACTGCTCATCATAGCGTCTATCTAGATAACATGCATTTTGACCCCGCCCACATAGTAGTTCCTGTCGCCAACTGAGGCACCCACCCTTAAGCAAACGTTGTCTCTGACACTTGGAAAACTACAAAAGTATTCCTTTAAGGCTCATTTTGGTTTTATCTATCTATATACGTATAAATAGATTTCAGGATGCAAAATATCATTCAATCAACTAAATCTATCGCAGTCATCAACTGATCAAAATTATCTGAAAAGCAACGCCCTAACACTTGTTCCTCTACCGTCACTAACTATTCTGTCCTATCTTGCCTTTCTGAATTCGTCAGCGGTCAACATAGGTGTTGAATTAATATGTTAACATTTAAATTGTTAAATTTACATTATAGAAATCAGTACATAAATACCAGCCGAATGCATTTTGAGATGCATTCGGCTAGTATTTAGCAGGTATGGGTAGGTATTATTGTAGGTAAACTGTTAACTTGAGTTTACAGTATACCTACAATAACACATACTCATGCAACATGTAAACAGGCTAGTTTATTTAAACGGACAGAACCGTGCCGTCTCGTACCTATAATTTGGCACCAACATCCAACATCTGAGTCACAAACAAACCCACGTAAGCTTTAAAATCTAATTCAATTCAAATCCTTCGTCCAAGTTAACGCTGCACTTTTACAAGTGCCTGTGTTCAGGATACCCCCCTAGTAGGCACTGACTTGCTGCATTACTTGCTGCTGGAGAGCTTGAGGCGGTGATGTTTATGACGTCACGCTGAAGTAACTACACGAAGGCTGCAATCCTGAGCTCAAGTTCAGAATGCGAATATGAATCAATCAAATCAGCCCTACACTAATCTAGTTTTTCTTAGATAACCTTTCTATATTCGTGGGTCCACCTATTTAGCTGGAATATGAATACTTATAATAAGTACAAAATTACAATTGTAAAAAATATAAACAAATGCGTCTTAAGTTACCAACATGACTCCACAGAAATAAACTATAAATATGAACCAAGAAATAGCTAGTTTATTCACAAAGAAAGAACTGCCTTCTTAAATCTTTGATCTATCACTTGGCACCAACAACCCACATCTGAATCACAAACAAGTCCACGTAAGCTTTAAAATCTAATTCAATTCAAAACCCATACATTCCCGACTAGTCGTCCAAGTCAACGCGTGCAGCGTTGACTTGGACGTTTTACCGTTTTACCATTTCCCTTGTCAAGTTAAGCCCGCTTTGTTGTCTTTTAATTCCGGGATTAACTTCGATCGATAGTGGGCGATATTGTGGCGGGCGCACAAACAAACTTGGCCAGAGTTTGCAACTCAAACTAACTTTGTTTTCCTGTTTGTGTGTTCTGTTGGACTGAAAACATTGTATTGCATGGCTTAGTTTCTGTTCTGGGGACGTAAATAAGAAATTAGTTGATTGGTTTTCTTGGAGGGTTGGACGAGGTTTTAGACTTGGAAGTTTATTAGATATTATCTTCTGCCAGCGGCATTGCCAGCGTGAAGTGTTTTTTTATGCCAAGGGAACATTACACTTGGATGTAAAGTAGTCTATGTGCTATTCCAGACTTCAATCTATCTCTGTGCTAAATTTCATCCATATCTGTTCAGCCGTTTTGGCGTGACTGGGTAAACATACATCCATACAAACTTTCGCATTTATAATATTAGTAAGATTTTATAACATTTTTGCCTTCGTATCGTACACTCCCCGAAATGTAACCGATAAAAAACCGACAAACTGGCAACTCGGCGACGATGTTCAAGGCTCTGGAGCTTTGAATCAACCAGTGCCTCATTTCTAATGAGCCTCTTGGCCCGTTTTTCGATCGACCCTAGTACATCAAGCTGGTACTTGGTAGATCCGTCCCAGAGATGAGAACAGTATTCCATGCAAGATCGAACCTGCGCTTGATACAACTTAAGCAGCTGTTCTGGCGTGAAGTACCGTCTCACCTTCGCAAGGATCCCCAACTTTTTGGCAGCCAGTTGAGCTTTTGCCTCAATGTATGGGCCAAAATTGAGTGCCGATATCATCGTTACGCCAAGAAGCTCAAGATGGTCCGTTAACGGCACGGTCACACCTTGGAAAGAAGAAGCCGGGTGGAATTGGCTCCGTTTAGCGGAAAATAGACACGCCTGGGTCTTAGTAGCATTGAACTTGACCAGATTGGCATCGCCCCATTCGGAGACTGCCTTCAAGGACAGATTCAAGCGCCCAACCATGGCCTCCCGGAGAGACCGGATCAGAGGTCCAGTAGCACGCGCGTCGGACACGTATCTCTCAGCAACAGTGCTGTCGTCCGCATACCCAAAGGTTTTAGCAGATCGTTTATATGCAGCAAGAACAATGTTCCTGAGAGTACCGACCCCTGAGAGACCCCGGCATTAATACCCAGTTGATCAGACGAGCGGCCATCAATACCCCTCAGGAAGTCTGCGATCCAATCGCACAGACCACTGGGCAGACCGAATGAAGGAAGCTTACCAATAAGGCTTTCATGCCAGACCCTGTCAATAGCCTTCGAGATGTCGAGGGAGACAGCAAGCGCTTCCCCGTGCCTCTCAACGGCCTCACTCCAGATGTGAATGGCATACGCTAGAAGATCCCCAGTTTACCGATTTTGGCGGAAGCCATATTGGCGGTCACTGAGGATGTCATTAGCTTCTAGGTATGCTAGGAGCTTGGAGTTGAGCACTCATTCCATACTCTTGCAGAGGATGGAAATTATTGAAATGGGTCTGTAGTTGGCTGGGTCAGGTCGACTGCCCTTCATGAGATGTACGCATTACCTACTCGCAGGACTTGGCAGCCCTATTGTAGGCTCTCTTCCGCTGATCCACGTCGCTTGCTTTACGCGTCCGAACGTCGACCCATGCCAATTACGCCTCATGTTTAAGCGCGTTAGCGCGCTTGCACTCAGCGCCAAACCATGGCCGGTCAACGCTAGACATTGCTACGTCAGAGAATGGAATTTAGTACTTCATTCCCCGACGCAACACATCCAACATGGCGTCTTCGCACGACGAAGGATCAGCCGAAGAGAAGCAAGTAGGCTGCCAAAGATAAGATGCGAAAAAAGAACGCATCCCATCCCAATCTGCTGACTTGTACCACCAAACCCACCGAGCGCCTCTTTGAGTGGACGGATACAGACTTCACCAGACAATGGTCGGAACTACTTAACGGTGAAGATACCGACACCGAGTAGCGGTCTGGATCTGTTGTCAGCAGAAGGTCCAAGCAATTAGCTTTGTGCGAATCAACATCCGGCACCCTCGTTGCCCCTTGGACCAGCTGGGCGAGATTTAACGCAAGCGCAAGCTTTCTCGTCTCTCGCCCAGCATGATCAGTGCACTGGTACGGGAAGAGCCAATCCTGGTGGTGGGCATTGAAGTCCCCCAGTAACACTAATTGTACCGCTGCTGTGCCGTATCAGCCACCTCACTAAGGTACTCTGTGAGCCTGGTTGTCTACCGATCACCGCTGTTCGAGTGATAGACACAGGCGTAGATAATTTTACCCAGGCCCGTGTCCACCACAGCCCAAAGCACAGAGAACCTGGAGTTCTCAAGGTTTCGGAGACTCCGATAACAGATGTCGTTTCGGGTGTACATGCATACACCCGCGCGTTGCTTAAAATTGTGCTCCAGGGTATACCCTGGGTATGTTAGGTACGATACGTCTGACGGACATCTGACGTGCGTCTCCGAAAGGAAAAAGAGAGCCCGCTTATCAGTCTCCAGGTGATGATGGACTGCTATGAGGTTGGAGTGCACCTCTGATATTAGTGAGGTACACTTTTAGTGAGAGGGGTGCAGCCGCTGTTAAACGTTCAACTTTTGTCTCTTTTTGATTTTAAGCGATTGAAGTAAGGTGAGAAGAAGGAAGTGAGATGCGATTCCACGCTGCTAACCTACAGACACGCACTTAAAGGACGCCATCATTGGAGGACTAGTCTGGAGACTGCGAAGATGCCCGAGCGCCCCTGGGAATGTCCATCGGGCCCTCCCTTCTGGTCGCACACCAGCACGATGGTGCATTACGGGATTTTTCGTCAGTTGGCGGGGCAGCCTTTCGTGTGTACTTGGGCCCCCAAATAACTGCGGTCGGCCAGCGGTGCACCGTGCCTCGGATCGCGCTACCCTCCGCGACCAGTCTCCCGATACGTCCATAACAGCGCGCGCAAGGCTGCCCTGCCTGCAATGGAACCAGCATCTCGACCCGTCTCCTGAAGTGGCTACACCGAGCATCGCACCTGAACACGGCTAGGCCGCTTGGCGGTACGTCTTTGCCCGGTGGGTGGTCGCAAGCCATTGGCCGAAGCCGACCACCAGTTAAGTGTCACCTGTTTAGCACCTCCCGGAGACCACGTGTAGGGTATGGTACGAGGTACTTTCCTACGGAAGTGGGTGACTCGGCCCTCAAATGTCAAATGGCTTCGAATTTTTTGTTCTAGGACTTACCAGTTTCCTAACGATGTTTCCTTCACCGTCATTTAATTGACATTCTTAATTTAAAAAAAAAACTTTAATAGTTGAATGACGTGGTGGCCCAGGGGCTACCTCACCTGGTGTGGTTGAGGTCGTAATTACCAATGTGAGTTTTCTAAATCATATTTGTACTTCTAAGTTTTTCTTGGACATCGATGACATCGGTGAAGGAAAACATCTCGGGGAAACCTGGAATCGCCAGACCGACTTGAGAAAACTAGTTGGTTAATGCTCGCATCTTCTCCTTATTAGAAGAGACCTTTGCTATGCAGTGGGACTGTTACAGAATAGTAACAAATAGTTTTACTCCATTTTAATTTTTTCTGATGATTACTGATGATTACTGTTTTCCGCTACGCGGCTACGAATATTGCTTCGACGCTACGAAGCTACGCCGTAGAATTTATCTTTGATGTTCAATGCAAAGATTTACCAAAAAATCTTGAAAGAGTTCTAATATGTGTGCTTTGTAACAAATGCTTTTATCGTTTGTATGTGACTTGTAGCCGGCTTCTGAATTTTTAGAAACTGGCTATTACAACATTATTATTTTGTGAAACTTATGAGTTCGCTGGCGAATGAAAGCCGTTTCATTAAAGTAAAATTAAGAATTCGTATGTAATGGTAACTAACTGAAGCAATATTTTTTTTTAAGCTTTGCCCCACACTAGGTATTTCTTCCTGTATCGTGGATGCGTTTAAAAAACATTTAAACTCACATACACAAGACACCCTTATCCAGAACAATTGTCTGTACAAGTGCGGGAATCGAACCTGCGAGACGCAGTGCAGCAGCCGATCGCTCAACCTCTACGCCTACCGTGTCGTATTTTGATTCTGTGTAGATACATTTTGTATTGGTAAAGTAGATAGATAGTAACCTATTAATAAATTCACTTTGACAACCTGAATCCTAAATAATTTTGCCCTTTTTCTGTGAAATTCGTCTTGATATTTTCATATACGAGATTCTTATTTATTAGTAAAGAATTTCATTTTCCCGAAAAAAAAATTGTATTCGATTCGCCACTCAAGTTAGTCATTCTACTATGTAGGTATGTTTATCGAGAAATAAAAATTTGGTAAAATCAAGAAAGATTTCATATATTTCCACAAAAACAACTAATTGTACTCTAAATTGCTTTATACACGCTTAAGTAATACAAACGAGGGCTATTTCGTTCAGGTTAATTAAACCCAAAGTATGTCTCGTAAAACTACAATATAATAAATAATTAGTGTTTTTTTTAAGCTTCAGATACTTAACTAAAAATTTGCTAGTATAATGATAAGAAGTACAAAAAATAGTAGTTTATGAAACTGTTGCATAATGAGGGGTATTAAAACATGAGTGTGTGTTTAAAAACCGAGCCGTAGGCGAGGTTTTTAATAGTTTTCACACGAATGTTTTAATACCTAGTTATGTGCAGTTTCATACACTACTTTATCTACACTCATAAATTGGGGTTGAACCTACAAAATACCTCTTTTTGCATTTTCCATGCCATAAAATCGTGATAGCATTTGTCATATACGTAATAATAAATTAAGAGTAATTTCCTTCGCCGCATCTAAAATATCGGGTGGAGTCAAATTTTCTTCACATTCACTGATATCAGACATTTTTAAACAATAATTTAAATAACTCCTGAAATTCAGTACAGCAAAACTTGCAAAACGTATGAATGGCGCCAAAACGCAGCACATCACCGCATTAACCGCGCATGCGCTAAGGCTTAGCACGCACTGCGATCTTTATTAGCGCGATTTTTTCCGCCCATTCTGCGACCTATGGAATTGTATGAAGTTGTTCGCATTGCGGTAAAGAAATCGTGCGGAAATAATACCTCAAGAAATCCGTGTTTTGCCACAGAATCCACCGCACTACGGCGCGAATTTTATTCGCCCGAATATTTTGAGCTCTATGAACAGGTAGAAGGAAAAAAAATCGCGCGAATAATAATCGCAGTGCGTGCTAAGTCTAAAGCGGGCATTGTCATAGACAATTTAAAATTGGAATCAAATCTTTTTATAATAGGTACTATAAAATGGCATTACAAAAAAAAAATTATGGAAACTCCTTAGTGATTAACTTCTTGGATTTGTCCTGTATCGTAATAGAAAAAAAATTGTTTTATAGCATTATTTTGTTAGAGAAATAGTGTTATAATAAGATTCTATTTTTAAATTTCGGTATTGTGTTTATAAAGTATGCCAATATAGACTCGTTTTGAATTTTATAATTCGAATATTACGATATGAGAGTAGATAAAAACATTTACATAATAAACATAAATAAAAAAACTATTTTGGAGAAAATATTTATAAAAAAAGTTTTTATTATTATTGTGGAATTTACTCGTATTTTACGAACAACGTTTTCAAAATATGCTAAAGTGATAGGCAGGGCCACAAAAACCATCTGGTACACTAGACTAACAAATATTTTTAGTTTTTGTTAAAAAAGGTGTTTATAAAAACTGGAAACTGTAATTCTAAACGTCTAGTATGTGAGATCAGTTTTTAAAAGAAAATTATGATAATTTCTTGCAAAGAATGTTAATACTGTACTGTTAATATTGATATTAATTTCGCAAAATTATTACTCAAGCTTCAGAGATTTTTTATCGTTATGAAATTAACATTTAATTTCGGCTACGTATGACATCTTTATATTCATAAAAACATGCTAATTGAAGTCTCTCTAAGTAATCTGACGGAGAACCAAAGTTGTCGACTTAGCTCACAGTATGAGAAAATGGTTGAAGGCTGCTAGCAGCTAGATGAGATTTGGCGAAAATCGAAATATATATCGTACGATTGAAGAATCCTGAGTTTTTCAATCGTACTATTAGATTGGGTTCAGGTAAATAAGGCGCAAAATTCCTGTATACAATTGGTTTATTCCGCTAACTCTCACCAAAACACGTCACAATGAAAAATATTTTAAAGTAAAATAGGGTATTTGGCTGCAGTTGGCTGGTCAAATCTAACTTAGTTACATATTTTTACGTTTAGGGTTGAAGAACAAAATAATGAAAACGGAATTCACATCTTTGGATTGATCATTTGACATTTTGATAGCGCTTGGCATTCCCATACATTTTTCCAATTGTCATTGCGACGCTTTTTTAACCGACTTCACAAGGAGGTTATCAGTTTGACCTGTATGTGTATATGTGTCCGCGATTTCCTCACGTTAACATTATTGTAACACGATAATTCTTTTTTTATTAAATTAAATATCTCTCAACTTAGGTTATAGTGCAAGTTTCATCAAAGTCGGTTAGGCAGTTTTCAAGATACTGCAGCACGAATGTGTAAATTGGGTTATTGTGGGTATATTGTCAATTCTTTAGATACCTTACTATGGAACTTGCTCAATTTGTAGTGATGGTGAACCAAGACTTAAAAGGGAGTAATAGGCATGAGAAAAATAAAGCGCAAGATTTCAGTATACAATTGGTTTACTCCGTTTTAGTTCATAAAAGTCTAACATGCCATCCCGCATCACCCAGAGTATTAGAATTCATTGGATGATAGAATAACAAAAAAAAACTTTGATCTATGCGCTGCCACCGACGACGCCGTGGAAGTGGCTAAGTTTTGGGCCAAACGAATTTGAAAGAGTGTCGTGCAAGCAACACGAAAAAACAGTAAATCCCGATAATCCCCAAAGGGTTAACTTTCACGCGAACGAAGGTGCTAGCAAAAGCTATACTTACTTTATAAATGAATCAATTTAGTATTCACAACCTCAAGTATTAAATAAATTAGAGTCCCTTCTTTAGTTTTATATTCAGAGCTAATCGCAAACTGTTAATTGCTGTGTTCAAAAAGTCATTAGGGCTAGAATTAAATTACAGAATATAGTGACGATGGCTGTAATGACCTTTGGATAGGTCAACTTGGGTTGTGAAGTAGGATAACCTTTTTGTCAGTGTCTTGAAAGGCGATTGAGAAATTAAGTCATAAGTATGGGTACTTGGGTAGGTACGAAAGAGGATATTTATCATACTGCATAATATTAGAAATACCTAGAAAACATAATGGGGGTAATGATTTATAATTTGTTACGATCGGGCATTTATTGGATAATTACAGTAATTGGTTTTACCCCATTTTAAACAAACAGTCATTGCAGATAGATATAACCCATTTAACTGACTGTTGGGCTAACTTACTTCGTATAAAACTGTCACAACATAATTCTACCGACAAATCAGCCAAAATATGCCAGAATCTAAAAAAAAAATGACATTCACCAACCCCACTGGACCTAAGAGGTAGAATGTTAGTAATGATTTAATCCATCTCACTGAGAAGAATCCCAGCAGTAAGAACAATATATAACGATTGAATAATTATGCAAAATTTAACCGAATATCTTGAGATTGTAAAATAGGTCACAAATTTATATTTATAAAAACCGGCCAAGTGCGAGTCGGACTCGCGCACGAAGTGTTCCGTACCATTATCGCAAAAACGGCCAAAAATTGTCTGTTGTATAAGAGCCCTCCTTAAATGTTTATTTTATTCAGTTTTTAGTATTTGTTGTTATAGCGGCAACAGAAATATATCATCTGTGAAAATTTCAACTGTCTCGCTGTCACGGTTCATGAGATACAGCCAACAGACAGACAGTCAGAGACAGACGGACAGTGGAGTTTTAGTAATAGGGCATTTTACCCAACTGCCGAAGAAGGGTAATGTGTTTATCAGTCTATGTATGTATGTATGTTTGTTCCTATGTGGCTTTCTAGAGACCAAACTCGTGGACCGATTTTGATGATTCTTACGTCAATCGATTCGTCTTAACCCTGCGAGTGTCATAAGCTATATACAAATTGGACAAGAAAAAAATGGCGGCTTTTGGGCGCCATTTTGTAGGGGGGGGGGGGAAAATTATTCTTCCAAACCCATCGTGTGGGGTATCAAAATAAAAATAAAGGGTTTTTAGAGGTAATTTCAAAAATATATAATACTTATATGTTTAAATGAACCTAATTTAAAAAAAAATAACTATATGTAGTAAATAAAAAAAGTTAATTAAAAAAATCAAAAAACCCGACTGCTTAAAAAGCGAACTAAAAAGAAGTAAACATGAAGAAAATCAGCTTTGGTCAGCCAGCTCGCGAATATGTATCCTCCGACTGCACAGCATGATTTTCTTTTTGTTTACTTCTTTTTAGTTCGCTTTTTAAGCAGTCGGGTTTTTTGATTTTTTAAATTAATTTACCCTTTGGGTAGGAATCCGAAAAACGATTAATTGTACCTCTTTATAAAATTAGATTTGATAATTTACTTTTCCATGTAACTGTTTTTTTTTGTTTCATTAGTTTTTAACAATTTATTAATAAATGAATATTTCTAATTTACATCATGATGACAGACAGGTAGACATAGTAATAAAAACAGAACACTAATATTATACTCTTGCGTTTCTTAAGCTAATCTGCGAGAACTGCCAAATACTCGAAACAAAACCAACTACCCAATTCCTCGACTTTCCACCATATTTAGACATCATGTTTTTACGACGGAGCCGGTCAATCTGAACTTTTTATTCCCAGCATGCGCCACATATGGTGCCCGGTAAAATGAGGTCAGATCTTTTTCGGGTCCAATTGAAAATGGGGCCGTGATATATCTTTTGGCAATATCTCATGGGGGACGCTTATGTGAGGAGCTTGGGGACTCATAGATTTTTCGGCAAAGAATTTAATTTGAAGGAAGTTAGATAAGTTTTCGGATTTGGTGTGATTTTGTTGTAATGTGTGTTGAGTGAGAATACAAAATATCTTTATTTCTTGAACATAGGTAGGTTAGATGACAATCTATAATTATTTATTCTTTACATGTCGACTATACATTGAATTTTATCCGACCATGCGATATACCTACAGTTACGTAGTTACCTAAGTTTCAAATGTATGAAGCTCCTGGGAACCCCCTGAGAACCCCCCCCTAATATCTCTTAGATTCATCTTGATTTGAGTGATCGAGTTACCTATCCGTCAAAATGAATCTTTAAATTTTTCAGCGACACAATTCAAACGGTAATTATAGAAATTACTGAAACTACTATTATAGTATCTGCCTACTATTGTCATTATACTATAAATATTTATAATAAAACCCATACTTCAAATTAAAAACCAGCCCAACGAAATCACTTCAAGATTTTCTCCTCTCAATTTCATAACGGCAAGCACAAATTGGAACCTGCCTATTTAGGCAGGTAATATAAATATAAATCGACTGAAATCCAAGCCACAATATTAGAATCCGGTTAATGATATTTGCGAATAATGTCCACAAGCTAAATATTATTATGTGCATACGTTCACATTAATCTTGGTCATAAAGGTTGGCCAAGCTGCAGTGCCAATATTGTAATAACACTTGGCTTTTGGATTACGGATAAGTTAATATTTATTTGAGCTTTTGTTTGTGTTGAATATTACTACCGGACCATTTATCGGATGGATGTCGTTTTGGATAAAATAGTGATTTTGACTGATGTAAACATTTAATTAGGATGAAACCGACCCCGAAATAGTCAGGTTACGTGTAGCAAACCTAATAATTATGTAGTTAGGAGATTTTTCTTTACGCATGCAAGCTTTAGGTTTTTAGTCATGATGGGTCCGTTCTTGACTTTATCTGATTGCCCATATACAGTCAAGATTATACCAAGTAATAATTTTTAAGTTCAATATGTCTATCGAAGAGATTTTCTGAGGCTGAGATGTATAGAAGTATAATAATATAATACTTTATTTATGTTCAGACAACTAAGGTCCATAGACAAAATACACAAATTAAACGTACAAAAATAAACTAATACATAATTCTTAACAAAGTTTACACAAATCTATTTAGTAGGTACATTGGGTCGGTGACGTATTGCGCTGAGTCGTGGTGTCATGTAGCCTTCCGCAGAAATGCCGATCTACGACACCCGTCGGCCAAAATTCCTTCTTCATGAAGGTCTCCAAATGATGAGTATAAGCCAGTACCTAGTATTTAGTCCATTTACCAGCAATATCACAATTACTAATCAGTCGTTAACATTAAAGAAATTACATTTAGCAATTGAGGTACTACAGGTAACTACTTTATTTGTAGTTATTATATCATATACACACTCAATACCCAGCCTTTGATATATAAAAACATACGCCACCCCATATTCCTCATAACGAAAACAAAAACGAATCTAATCTGAACCCCGCCACTCCACGTCAATCATCCACACTAGAAAAATCAAAGGCGACACAAGACGATTCATAATTTTCTTCATAACCTCTATCGACCGAAGGGTATTAATCTCCAGATTTATTTCTCTGCCCACAATCTTCGAGCCGGTCATAAATCATGAGGAAAGCCGAAGCCGAAAGCCGAAGCCAGGCTTCCTCCGTGGACATCACGCGTAAATGTGAATTATGGTCATAGTTATTCGATACTGGGATTGTAAGAATTTGTGCGAATACCCTTCGTTTGTTTTTTATTGGGTTTATGGACGCCATATTTCTGTATTGATGTAAGTAATGAAATTGGGATATGTTCTGTGATTGGGTTTTAGGTTTGGTTTAGTCATGGTTGGGTGGGAAACAAATGGTGGTGTATTAATAAACCTTTGTGTAGTGGCTTGTTTTGAGTTTATTAACTTCGTTTAGTCATATTGATAGTGCTTCGGTTGGGTCTCGGTTGCTGGAAATATACAATCGAAGAGTCAAACATTAAATACAAGTAAAGTGACGTGATTGGGTATTGAAAAATATTTCAACGAATCTCAGCTTTGACAATTTAAAGAAAAATTTTGCGATAAAATTCGTTCCAATAACTGGACATTCGTTTTTCGTCAATTTAATCAATACAATGCATTTGGTCAGTAAATTACTAATTAGTTTCACCGTTTTTTATGTACACAGATATACTTGGGTTCCCTACTTGATTTCGAAAATTTATTATTCGATTTTTATTATATCGAACACGGTGTGTCGATAATTCAGTTGTACAATGTTTTATTCCATCGATGCTTTATTGGTGCGATGTAACGTTTGTGCGAAAAATCCTGTTGCGAAAAACCCTACAGCGATAGCTCATTAGTTCGCTAATTTATTAGTTCGATAGTATGATGGTTCGAAATCTATCTATTGTTCCGTGACATTTAATACCATACATAATTATCTTCACGTCTTTTTTTCCTAAAATGAGGAAGACAGGTAACAAATTTATTACGTTTAGCTGTGGTAGGGGCTAATATAATACCCTGATACCCTCAACATCCAAAACAGTCATACCTAAATCGTCTATTTCGATATGCACGGAAAACAAAGTAACTGGGTCTAAGTTTTTTTAAATCCTCGCTTAGTACTGCTTCTGTTTGCTAATACCTAAAATAAATTAAAAATACTCATTTAAATGTTTTATTTTACTTAAAAATAACAACATAGCAAAAAAGATACATACTTGGACATAATCAGCATAGAACAAGAAATAAACAATACATTAATCGTAAATAAAAAAATAATGATTATGTTATACATTGTCATATAACCTTTAATAAATAAAACCGGCCAAGTGCGAGTTGGACTCGCGCACAAAGGGTTCCGTACTTGGTAAATTGCGGTTTACGATTTTACGAATTACGAAAAAAAAACTACTTACTAGATCTCGTTCAAACCAATTTCGATGGAAGTTCATATTTTTTTTTTTGTTTTATTTTCTCTTAGTTTAGAAGCTACAGGGGGGGACACATTTTACCACTTTGGAAGCTCTCACGCAAGCTATTCAGTTTAGGAAAAAAATATATTAGAAACCTCAATATAATTTTTGAAACATAATAGATACCCCCACGTAAGGGACTGATGAAAAAAAAAAAATAGTTTCAGTTCTGAGTATGGGGAACCCCCAAAATGTATTGTCCTTTTTCTATTTTTGTGTGAAAATCTTAATGCGGTTTACAGAATACATCTACTTACCAAGTTTCAACAGCATAGTTCAAATAGTTTCGGAAAAAAGTGGCTGTAACATACGGACGGACAGACAGACAGACATGACGAATCCATAAGAGTTCCGTTTTTTGCCATTTGTCTACGGAACCCTAAAAACACTACAATGGTAACTAGTATGGTTACTCTTAAAAAGTAATCACAAAGTACCCAAAAATCTTTTAAATAAGTAGATGTCATGTACATCTCATTCATGATAAATATAAATATTTTTACAAAACATGAAACAAAATTTAATTTAATATCATCATTTTTATAGCCGACACGCCTGCCGCAAAAAGTTAAGAAAAGGTTGAAAAAGATGCAAAATATTATTTAACAGTAAAATAATAGGTGTAGGTATGCCAATTTATTTTCTGATTTGTTTTTTAGAATAAAATTTACAGTAGGCAACATAGATAAAACAATTTTTTTATAGATATATAATTATATTTAATTTAAGTTATTTAGGTATAAGTAGAGTAGGAATCTAAATATAATTTTTAATGTATCTTATCGTAAATAATAAACTAGGCATTACACATTTTTTTTAAATGAAACGAATGTATTTCCTTTACTTCGAACTAATAAATTAGCGAACTAATGAGGTATCGCTGTAGGGTTTTTCGCAACAGGATTTTTCGCACAAACGTTACAACGCACCAATAAAGCATCGATGGAATAAAACATCGTACAACTGAATTATCGACACACCGTGTTCGAAATAATAAAAATCGAATCATCAACTTTCGAAATCAAGTAGGGAACCCGATATACTTACCCTACAAGTAGATCAACGCAAAGTTTATTATTTTTCAAACATGATCGGATGGTAAAGACGATTTGGAGTCAACGAGTGGTGGGAGTCAACTGTTATTGAACCCGATCGTGAATTTTCGCCCTTGGGGTCAAGTAGAACAAAATGAGGACTGCTATTGTTTCTTCACTATTATTGAGCTCTAGAAAATGTGGTATTATGAAATATAATATAAAATGAAATATACATGAAATTTCGGTAGCGCATATCAAACCGATATATTTAGGACGTTTTAATGATAAAAATAAGATAAAAATGTCACTCTGTGTGGGCCTTCTCATGGCCTGTAAAGACTGCCTTGAATTTTGTGAGTCCTCGTAAACATTGCACCCTTCCTTTCTTATAATAATAAAGCGTCTTCCTCGATCCCCGCAGAACAGCTGGTAGAAGCTGTATAAGAATTGTCGTGAATTGAAATAAATAGTTTGCGATTGCAGAAACTGTCCGTTTTCAATTAGTTCGACATACTAAACAACTTTAAATGCTATTCGATTTTCATTATTTCTTTCAAGTTCACAGTACCGAAGTAAAGGACTATCAATTTATTTTGCTATAAAACATTTCAAAGTCACTGATGGATCTTTCACGACTGCAAAGGCAACAGAAGTTGTTCACATTTCTTACAGACGGATTCCACGAAAAGGCACTTTTATATCGGGCGAAACATCTTCATGCTTCTGGTTCTTAAGAACTGTTCTATTACAAAATTTCCAAGAAAAGAAAATAAATATATATAGGAATGGACTATGTTGTTGTCAAACTAGATCCAATCTATCTTCTGGTAAAAAGATTCTATGCCAAACGGGTGAGATATTTTTTGTTGGCTTTTTGGGTTACTTTTATCGTATCAATTCGTCAAGACGTTCGTGTAAGTAAACTGTTTGGTAAAATCGATCTTACGACGTAAAGATCTTTTTCTTAGCATTGCAATATTTTCCAACACAATGGATATTTAGTTATACCAATTCAGGCCCCACTAATGTAGTAGGAGACATACCTAACCTACCTACATAATATGCATATTATATTCGGCAGTAATTTATTACTTACAATTACTCTAAAGTTTAATAGGACTATTCTGAATAAAATTATACAAAAAAGAATTGGAGTTACACACATAGCTCGCAGGACTTGCAAGCTGAAGTGGAAGTGGGATGGTCATATTATTTGGAGACGGGTCGATGGGCGGTGGAGAAAATAAGTCCTGGAATTAAGACCGCGGATCGGTAGGCGTTGCGTGGGACGTCTTCCAGCTAAATATAGCCATGGACTTAGACGATGAAACATTACTGTTAGTGCTTTTGCGACGTTGCCGTCCTGCTGACACGCGTGTGTGGCATGGTCACCGCACTGCGCGCTTTTGCATAAATTGTATGGAAAAATTAATTGGCCGTGCGCAGTACGACACACGCACCGCTGCGGTGCCGCAGCAGTCCTATACGAATCGTGTAAATCCATCCATTTCTCTATACTCCATGTGAAATGTTCATAGTAAAGAAGATGTTTCATCAATGCCTACTATTAGGTTAGCTTTAATATTTAAGTTGACTACTGTTGGCTATTTGTCGGGGCGAACGGGTTGAGAATGTGGATAAATAGTGGGGTTATGTGTCAATTTAATTTGGGTGATTTTTAATGGGAGCTGTTTGCGTAGATCAGAAGTATTATTTGGGGCTATACATTATCGTCGAAATACGTCTACTGTTGGCCATAGGACTCCCCAAATGGTCACCATATCGACAAATTATTTACGTTTGGGCATATTATTATACAATATGCAGAAAAACCAGCGATATTCACTGTGAGAACCTGTAATTAGATCTGTGTAGTAACACACTTTACGGATAGCTATGGTAAGATACGAGAATAACTCGTATTTGAAACCAATAGATTAGTAAAGCCAATTTTTATCCTTCTATTAAAACTGTTGGTGCTCCTTACTAACATGTAAGAAAATATTTTTGAGAGTCTGTTTTGTCGTAAGGTAACTCTAGTAATATTATCAATAATTTCTGAAATTATGTAAAGGTTTGTATCGCCATCATCATTTGGATGATGTCGATACAAATAACAATAAAGTTCAAAATCTTACAAACAAACATCAAAAACTAACTTGCACTTAACAGCAATAATTCACTCTCACCATGTAATCATATTCTTTCGGCAACAAACTCCTCAAATTTCAGCCGAAGCGACTGGGGGGTCCAAACTGTAATAAAGCCAGCCCTTTACTGCAGTTTCAGTTCATTCATTCAGCAATAAAACTCAAAAGGAAGTGTCGACAAATATCAAGAAGTAGCTGTGATTAGGGGTACCAATTTTACGAGAATTTATCAGGATGAATATTTTATTTTATCACTTTTTTGCCAAAATCTTTGACTAAGTAATATCAGTGTTGTTACCGTAAAAATGGGTATGGAATTTACACTTGAGTAAGACATCCTTCGAACTAGAAAAATACTGTTTCTTGTAGAACAGGTATCATTAGATGGGTTGACTTCGTTCACTGGGATTGACACAATTTACGTTTGACAAAATAGACAAGTTTAATAGAGATGACAATGGCACCATTATAATTCCGTTGTAAAAAGGGGCAGTTGTTTTTCGGCCTTTATAACTCCATTCTCTGAAACTATGTATTTTACACGTCCCCCCCGGTGGGTTCCCGCATTGTCGAGGCGGCGGGGCTTAGTAGCCGTGGCTTGGTCAACCACTGTGAAGGGCTGAGAAACCCGAGCACTCGTTAGGGCTTTAGACGATTAAGCCGACGATATAGCGGCCAACAAGAAGGTTGCGGTGCCGCTTGGTAACAGAGGCGACACCGCAACTGATGCGAGCCGCGATGTCGTATGGAGCGCCCCAGGTCCCATAGCCCTGCAGCCGAAAAGTGGTACGTGGCGGGGACACTGGTCGTCTGTCACTGGTTGTCTGGCGCTCATGTGCTGGTTTGGTCCGTGGTCACGGCGTGCAACCTGTTCTACATGATACACCCCAGAGGAGGGTCTGGTGAAGGACAGCCACGGCGGGTTCACGGACGAGTGCTAACGCGTGCCCGTGTTCCCGCCATAAGCGATACAGAAGTACCCCGTGGAGTTTTAGTGGGTTGGAGTCCCACATAACTGCGCTATCTCCCCGCGGTAGCGCAGTATGCATGAGCAATTTAACAAGTGCCAAAAAATAGTAATATTTTGTTATTTAAAGAGATCAAATTGCAATACGGAAATTATATTTTGCTTTATTAATATTTTTTCTTAAAGTTGAAACATATATTTTATACCATAGGTAAAATATAAATGATAGTGGTCCTCGATCAAAGGATCAAATGTTGAAGGCGATTTCTTACAACTGTATGTTATACTTTCGAACGAAAAACTTTATCTTCCTTTGGCTTTACGTTCATCTTTAATCTGACTTGACTGAGCGATGGATTAAAATAAAGTTTTCAAGATTTCATTAAAGAATTCAAGAGTCTCATATATCTTAGGACTATAATTTCTTAGAACCGTCAAACGGGCTGAATAGGAATGCAGGGGTGAATAGAAACAAAACTTTGAAGAATTTTCACGTTACTGAAAAAATTGTTTGCAGCATTTTAGTAGCTATTTCAATATATCAATCTTACTAATATCATAAATGTAAACGTTTGGATGGATGTGAGTGTGGATATATTTTTGTTAATCAATCACGCCAGAACGGATGAACTGATCTGAATGAAATTTGGCACAGAGATAGATTTTATTATAGTCTAGAATAGCACATTTACCACTTTTCATCCCGCTGTAATGTTCCCTTGGGATGATAAAATATTTTTCAAGCTATCGAAGCCGCTGGCAGAAGCTAGTTTATTATAAAAAACGATGCTTTGTTTAAAACTAATGCACTGGTATCAAAGTTAAATCCTTATCAAAGTTTGGTTCTCATTCATCCCTGCGTCCGTTTGTTGGAACAACATCTTTTTTTTACAATTTTTTTCTTAGTTTTCATAGTGGTAAATCCTTTAACAGAAGTCTTTTATTAAACATTTATATTCCCTATATAATTTTTTACTAACAGAATCTATCATAGCTGATACTATATTCATAACATTTTCTAACATCGCGAGTTTCTCAAGACAGAAACCAGACACATGCGAGGAATAATATTCTCTTTCCTAGGTATCCCAGAGGAGCAACCGATCACAACGAATGTAGAAATGACGTGTAATATCACTTACGTTTGTATTTTAATATTTAATTATCAATCATACATACAATAAATATTTTATAAAGTTTTGGAACCTTTGTTTTCATTTTGATGCAGTGAAGCTAATCTTTATTTATTTACAGCCACTATCCTCACCTTGACTATATTTAATAGTTTACCAAATTATTTTATTCAATATATAAAAAATACAGGGTCATATTGTATTAATTCCACAGACGAGAACTTATCACATCTCCAGGGTTTCGTTAGCTAAATTAATTTGACGCTGTTTAATACACCAAAGATTTCAGGCCAAAATAATAAAATAAAAAAACTAAATAAAACTCACATGGTCATGTACAACGCAGTCAGTTCCAAATAACTTAGTTAACCTTAAAACATTTAACCTATGATAAAGAAAATATTATAAACCCCGACAACAGTAACAAAATTATCAAGGTTCAAAAAATGTTACTAAAATTCACCACAATATTACTACTACACTGACTAATTATGGCAAAAAAACAGTATTAGTGGAGGGAGCACAGCTGTTTAATGATTTACGGGAAGATATATAGAGGTGTGATAATATTAACTTATTTAAGAGTAAACTAAAAAAAAATTATGTACCCTTTACGAGTAACGTCGCCAACAGAGGCAAATATTATATTATTATTTAGATTAAGTAACTTTGTATCTCTGTATAAGTGGTCATGGCTGAGACCATGGAGATCCTCAGTAAAATGCTCGATGACCTAAGTATAGCTTCCGAAAGAGTGGGTCTTAAAATGAACATGGACAAAACCAAGGTCATGGTGAATGCCCATGACCTTGGGAGTGGGTGTTACCGCACTCCTATCAAGATCGGAGACTCTACACTCGAATTTGTAGACGATTATGTCTACCTGGGACAAACGATCCATTTGGGCAGGTCCAATTTTGAGAAAGAGGTCAACCGTCGAATCCGACCCGGCTGGCCGGCGTTCGGGAAGTTGCGTGATATCTTCTCGTCCAATTTACCGCAGTGTCTCAAGACAAAAGTCTATGACCAGTGTGTGTTGCTAGTCACTCACAATGGGCCTTATCAGAAAGCTCAAAGTCACCCAAAGGGCAACGAAGAGGGCTATGGTCGGAATTTCCTTGAGTGATCACGTGATGATATCCGCAGAAGAACCAAAGTTACCGACATAGCCCGAAGAATTGCTAAACTTAAGTGGTAGTGGGCAGGGCACATTGCTCGCAGAACGGATGGCCGATGGGGCCGAAAAGTTCTGGAATGGCGTCCGCGAACCGGAAGACGATACGTTGGAAGGTCTCCCACTAGGTGGACTGTTGACCTTTTTAAGGTAGCGGGAAGGCGCTGGAAGCGAGATGCACGGGATCGGTCAATGTGGCGACGCCTGGGGTAGGCCTACTCGTATGTCCCGCAGTGGACTTCTTTCGATTTATAAGTTCTTATGGGAAATAAATATCTTAAAACGTATAAATGAAATAAATTCATTACTAACGAAGTTAAAAGTTAATATGTAAATTTTTACATGGTCTTGTACTTATTAGTTAAGCATATTTTGAGTAACTGTTGATATTATAAATATTGTCTTTATACATACTTTTATCGTAAAAGCCTTTTTTATGTTTCCCAACCTTAAAATAATGCACTTGCTATGTTATGTCTTCACCACCCTTGAATAACTGTAAGAAATTGTACATAAGTATGAAATAAGTAAAAAACATGAAATCGCAAGACGATCATGGTCAGTAAAAGGATACAAATAGTCTTATTCAATCATTATAACACCATGTTTAATTTTTTTAAATCAATTACATAAAACTAGCACATCAAAAAGGAACGGTACCAATTTTAATCAAATCAATGATATGCTAAATTGAACGTTACAACTAAATTCTGATTCTGACAATGACTAATTCTTGTTATAAATCAATTCAAAGTTCTGTAGTTACAAATGAAAATAAATAATTTCATGTCAAAATTGAGAAACTGAATAATATACTTAACACAGGGTTAGAATACGAGTGACAAAAGGGAAAAGGCTTTGGGCTAATCGTCTTACAATTATTTAAAGGTTGACCTGCATGGCTTAGTAAGTTTTCGTTATTAGGAGATATATTTGAAATACCGTATGCTTTTCAAAGGGTAGCCATCTGGATGATTGGAGTGATATCAGAAATTGATTACAGATAGTCAGAGCTTAACAGCTTTTAATGCTGACTTGTAACAAGATATTTATCGTATTTGTGCTATGATTGAAATAAACGCAAGCATTAAAAATCATTCGTGTATTAAAATAGGTCTCTATTGTTTAAATCATTTACTCATGGATAAATACAATATTGTACGTTATAGTCACAAGTCTGTGTTCCAACCGCATGGATAGAAGAGTACATCGTGTTTTCCCTATTCATTCTTATGTTAGGTCATCATCATCATCATCTGCATTTTAATGTTCCATACTGAAGAGACACTTCAAATTGAATATATGTAAGACCTAAAAAAATAAATCTGAAGTGTAAGAAGGCTGAACACACAAAAGTCGTCGACCCTAACATTTTTCTTCAATAAAAAGCCATTTCAATCCAGCACCGTCAACGAAGTTTGCACATGTTAGCGGAAATAGGCGGTGTGGGGCTCACGGAAATGATGTTATATCTCACTCCCATGTAACATGGTGCATCCTTTTATAAAATGTAGTTGTTTAAAGAAAATGTTTAACTTGTATGATGGAAGAAAGTTGTTTGGTCATTGAATGGTCTTTTTTTATTTGGAGGTAGAAACGAGTTTATTAATTCTACATTATTTATAAATAAAGAGTTAAACTATGCAGTTTCTTTAACGCCAGATACAAACTACAAATAGACGTGACGTCACACAAATCCTACATATTTGTTAACTAACTCCAAGTGCACTTATGATATGTGTCATTAATGATGAAGAAACTAGATCCTACGACACAGGGTATCCCAGTATGGAGTCTGGGGTTACTTTAATGCACTTATTATAGTTTTTCTTGTGTTTTATGATATAATTTTTGTTTTTTTATTGTGCTTAAAGTATGTAAAGTAAGGAGTCTCAATAAAATTTATCTTATCTTATCTACTGTATAACAGTTTGAGTCAAACCCATAATGCCCATTACTTAAATTAGGGAGTGTCTGTACGATGTTCTTCATTGAAAAAACATCAATAGGGCTGTCTTACGAGATGGACCTTTCATTGAACAGCTTTACCATGCATGTAAGGGAGTATGTAAGATCTTCTCTGAAACGCCTGCTGCTAATACAATTTTTATTTATTAGCCCGCCGCTTCGCTCCCGTCAACTGCTTACCCTACCCTACTTTCCTTCCTGCCTACATTTACGGAGAATCTTTACACCATCATTCAAAAAATGACTTCAAAGGCACTACGCCATCTATTGAATATGGAGTTCAACAGTCCGAGTACCTATCTGAATTGCGTGTGTTGTGATAATTATACTTCTCGAACTTCTTTAAATTCATCTAACTATTGATAGAATGAATCTATAGCGATGAAAAGTAATACTTCAAGTTACGCACATTTTTTATGTATAAAAGTTATCTATATTGGTTTCGTAAATTTTACGTGATGCGTACACAATAAACAGACAAACCGGCAAACAGATATTGATTAGATAGTATCGCGTTTGGCAACTATCTCACCTGGTAAGCGGTGAGGTGGTTTACGATGAGGCACACGAAAAACATTTCACTGTTTATCGCTGAGCTTCATTTTATAAGCTTTTATTATCCCAAAAGAAATCCTCTGTTCCTTTAGGACATTCATACTCGTATTTCCAAGAACCTTATTTTGTGGATAGGAATAAATCACAAAATTAAACTTTTTCTGGGCCTTAATACCTCAAACAAAAATAGCCCAAATATCTTCAAGTACCCACGTCTAATAAACATCGGTTGTTTTAACTCAGTAATATGTCTTAAGAAAGTAACAAACAGAATGATATATCAAGCTAAAGGTTTTCAGACTCGTATTAAGAAGATTTACGAATATAATACGTACTGTTAACAAAATAGGGGCCATGAAAATATTTAGGTAAATAAGTACCTGTTGGGTAGGTGCTTAGCTGCCTAATTAGTTTATGGGAGATTTACAAGTTTTTGTTGGCAAACAGTGAAAGAAAATGTACGTATATTTTCTTTTTCTTATTTTGGCATAAAAATGGCTTAGGGTGCCCTAGTCGGTCATTCTTCCATACAAACGAAGTACAGCGAATATGCCACTGTTTGACGGTGTACGTTACAAAATAAAAAAATATATCATTTGTCTCTTAATTATCTAGCCCTGCATGGAAACACAAAGTTAAAGAAAACATATATTTGAATGTTATGAGCTCGAAAGTTCCATATTTCAACACTAATTTTGACGCATTTTTTAGTACAAATAAATACCATAAGAAGAAGAAAAATTGCAAAACAGTTATTTGTTACAGATACATCCAGTACTTTTTTCATGATATCCATATTCCCAAAGGCCTGTTTATAAAATTTCACGCGCTCGTCTTCTTTCTTAATCATCATCCATTTCGCAATAAATTTGCAAAAGTGTGTATTCGTACGCGCACTAGATTGTTACTGCTCATCATAGCGTCTATCTAGATAACATGCATTTTGACCCCGCCCACATAGTAGTTCCTGTCGCCAACTGAGGCACCCACCCTTAAGCAAACGTTGTCTCTGACACTTGGAAAACTACAAAAGTATTCCTTTAAGGCTCATTTTGGTTTTATCTATCTATATACGTATAAATAGATTTCAGGATGCAAAATATCATTCAATCAACTAAATCTATCGCAGTCATCAACTGATCAAAATTATCTGAAAAGCAACGCCCTAACACTTGTTCCTCTACCGTCACTAACTATTCTGTCCTATCTTGCCTTTCTGAATTCGTCAGCGGTCAACATAGGTGTTGAATTAATATGTTAACATTTAAATTGTTAAATTTACATTATAGAAATCAGTACATAAATACCAGCCGAATGCATTTTGAGATGCATTCGGCTAGTATTTAGCAGGTATGGGTAGGTATTATTGTAGGTATACTGTTAACTTGAGTTAACAGTATACCTAAAATAACACATACTCATGCAACATGTAAACAGGCTAGATTATTTAAACGGACAGAACCGTGCCGTCTCGTACCTATAATTTGGCACCAACATCTGAGTCACAAACAAAACCACGTAAGCTTTAAAATCTAATTCAATTCAAATCCTTCGTCCAAGTTAACGCTGCACTTTTACAAGTTCCTGTGTTCAGGATACCCCCCTAGTAGGCACTGACTTGCTGCATTACTTGCTGCTGGAGAGCTTGAGGCGGTGATGTTTATGACGTCACGCTGAAGTAACTACACGAAGGCTGCAATCCTGAGCTCTAGTTCAGAATGCGAATATGAATCAATCAAATCAGCCCTACACTAATCTAGTTTTTCTTAGACAACCTTTCTATATTCGTGGGTCCACCTATATAGCTGGAATACGAATACTTATAATAAGTACAAAATTACAATTATAAAAAATAACTTCCAGTAGTCCACTTTATAAACCAATGCGTCTCAAGTTAACAGCATGACTCCACATAAATAATTTAGAAATATGAACCAAGAAATAGCTAGTTTATTCACAAAGAAAGAACTGCCATCTTTGATCTATCACTTGGCACCAACAACCCACATCTGAATCACAAACAAGTCCACGTAAGCTTTAAAATCTAATTCAATTCAAAACCCATACATTCCCGATCGTCGTCCAAGTCAACGGTGCACTTTTACCATTTCCCTTGTCAAGTTAAGCCCGCTTTGTTGTCTTTTAATTCCGGGATCAACTTCGATAAATAGTGGACGATATTGTGGCGGGCGCACAAACAAACTTGGCCAGAGTTTGCAACTCAAACTAACTTTGTTTTCCTGTTTGTGTGTTCTTTTGGACTGAAAACATTGTATTGCAAGGCTTAGTTTCTGTTCTGGGGACGTAAATAAGAAATTAGTTGATTGGTTTCCTTAGAGGGTTGGACGAGGTTTTAGACTTGGAAGTTTATTAGATATTAGCTTCTGCCACCGGCATTGCCAGCGTGAAAAGTATTTTGTTTATCCCAAGGGAACATTACACTTGGATGTAAAGTAGTCTATGTGCTATTCCAGACTTCAATTTATCACTGTGCTAAATTTCATCCAGATCTTTTCAGCCGTTCTGGCGTGACTGAGTAAACATACATCCATCCAAATTTTCGCATTTATAATATTAGTAAGATTTTATAACATTTTTGCCTTCCTGTATCAATTCCGCGTAATTTGAATAAAATAGTTAGTTAGCTGTAGAAAAATTGCAATTTTCATGAACAACTCACGCTTGACTAATAATTGGACTATGGAAAAATTGTTCTCACAATAAAGCACCTAAGATTCCTCAGACAGTTTCCTGATATCTCTTAAGGTTCCCCTAGTCAACGGCACGAACTATTTTGTGCGCGGGGTTAAAATGCATGCTTTCTCAGCCGACAACACGTGCGGAAGAGATTGATGCTGTGATGAGTAATAAGAAGCTAGTTCTCGTACGAATTTGCACTTTTGCAAATGAGTAGCGAAATGGATGATGATTTAGGACGAAAACGAGCGCGCGAAATTTTATGAATAGACCTTTGGGAGTCTAGATATCATGAAAAAACTACTAAATGTATATTTTCAAAATAAAATTATTTGCATTGTTGAATTACTAATCTATCCCTGTATGGAGGCTGTTTTGCAATTTGCCTTGTTCTTATGGTATTTATTTCCGCCCAAAATGCGTTAAAATTGATGTTGAAATATGGAACTCTCGACGCTCAAAACTTTCAAATATTGTATTTTTATTTTTCTGTTTCCACTGTATGGAAACACAGCAACCCCTGTATGGAGACAAATTGATATAATTTGATAATGATGAGACAAATTGATATAATTTATCTCATCATTATCTTTTATTTTCGTAATTTCTGCAATAACCTACTAAAAAAATTAAAAAAAGAATATAAAAAAAAGAATTCGAAAAGGCTAAAAATAACCCCAAAAAAATGTGGGAAGTAATTCGCACGGTAACTGACACCAAATGCATACGTTCGACTTCAACAGAGCTTTTGACAATTGAAAATTGCCCTACTAAATCCGTCAATACAGTTAACACGTTTTTTGCAAATGTAGGTATAAATCTAACCAATAATATCTCTGCCCAGAATTCCCCCCAAACCGCCAACAACGATCGACAAGTTATGGCTAATTCAATGGTTGTTTTAGAAACAGATGAAGAAGAGGTTAAATCTATAATAAACAATCTCCGAATTAATAGCGCTACCGGATGGGACGGTATTCCAACAAAATTGCTGATACATGCTAGTCACATTCTAGCGCCACCTATAACATATATATGCAACCTGGCAATATCTACAGGTACATTCCCAAATGCCTTTAAAAAGGCAATTGTACATCCAATCTACAAGTCTGGGGACAGAAACCAGGTCACTAACTATCGCCCAATATCAGTCCTCCCTGCGATCTCCAAGGTTCTGGAAAGAATTATGTACAAACGCCTGAATAATTTCCTCAACAAATATAAAATAATTTCCCAAAACCAATTCGGCTTCAGACGCGGATTGTCAACTGAAGATGCAGTAACATCTCTACTCGACTTTGTGGTCGATAAAATTGACAGCAAATTCAAATGTTTTGGAATTTTCCTAGACCTTTCAAAGGCGTTCGACACTGTCTCTGTCCCTCTACTTCTTTCTAAACTAGAAAACTTCGGAGTTCGAGGAACTGCTCTGACTCTATTCAGTAATTTTCTCACCAATAGGTTGCAATGCGTTAAGATTGAAGAATATATTAGCGACGTAAGTAGTGTGATTGTCGGCTTGCCTCAGGGAAGTCTTCTCAGTCCCCTCCTTTTTCAAATCTACGTCAACGAACTCTGTCAGCTATCCCTCCCCTCCACAAAAATAATAGCCTATGCAGACGACACGGCAATTCTATCGTATGACCGTGACTGGACTTCGGCAAAAGAAATTGCCGAAAGGGGACTCAGTGAAGTGATGCTGTGGTTGGGAAAAAATAATCTGGCCCTAAATATAAAAAAAACAAACTTCATTACCTTCGGCTTAAGACCATCCACCCTTCCTTCAGACGGCTCATTATCAATAAAAGCCCACAAATGTGCTAACCTCTCTCCCCTCTGCTCATGCCCTACTGTTACCAGAGCATCAGTAATACGCTATCTCGGTATTCAACTAGACTCTTGTTTATCCTGGAAACCACACTTACAATCAATGTCAATGCGAGTTCGCAAACTAATTTTCTTGTTTAAAAAACTTAGAGTTTCTGCCAACAGCAACATTCTTAAGATCGTTTACTCGACACTATGCGAATCAATATTAAACTACTGCATCACTGCGTGGGGAGGGGCAGCCAAGAGTGACATTATTCAGGTAGAGCGAGCACAAAGAGCAGTTATAAAAGTTTCTTTGAACAAACCATTTAGATTCCCAACACGACAATTATATGCAGAGTATAAAACGTTAACAGTCCGACAACACTACATCCTCCGCTCAGTCATGAAAAAACATACCACTCTTCCATATGTTAGAAATAACAGCCCAATAGCCAGAAGAAGATCTAAACCGCCTTGCCCCACTACACACAGAAACACTACATTTGCTAGGCGACACTTCTCCTACCTAGGTGCTCGCATCTACAACACACTGCACCAAAAACTCAATATCCACTCCCAAAATACACACAATTGTAAAAAAATTGTAAAAACATTTCTACTTACCCTAAATTATGACGAGACAGAATCACTGGTAAAACCCTCATACATATAAAACTTTAATCACCATGCAAACTTTCTATACATGCAGACACTATCACACACCATCACACTCTTCCTCTCAAACTCACACACACTACACTACACACATTACTCACGCACGCGTGCTCACAGTGCATAAGTTTTTGTTAATGTTACACATTTATCTCACTGATTCCTGTAAATTTTAATTCCGGACGAACGGATGTCTCCTATAATACAGGATTTTCCTAGTATAGGGGACATTATTCATAAAATTAATGTAACAAGAACTCATAAAACTTGATATTATGTAACATGTCTTGTATTTCCTCTTTCTTTGGGCAATAAAATTTATTTATTATTATTATTTATTATTTTGAACATCCACCGTCAAACAGTGGAGTCATCGCCAGACTACGTTTGTATGGAAGAATTTTCGACTAGTGTAACCTTTAGGATTCCGAATTCCCCGTACAAAACCAGTCAAGGGAAACGATCATTTTATAGATAACTCGACATCTAGGCGGTGTATCAAGAGAAATCATGTACCATATTTTAAGTTAGACAATTGTTAAAACCGCATCCAATTACGTGCATTCGTTTTGCGTCACCGTCATTTTATTGACATTCTTAATTTTAAAAAAAAACTTTAATACTTGAATGACGTGGTGGCCCAGGGGCTAAGACCTCACCTCGTGTGGTTGAGGTCGTAATTACCAATGTGAGTTTTCCAAATCATATTTGTACTTCTAAGTTTTTTCTTGGACATCGATGACATCGGTGAAGGAAAACATCTCAGGGAAACCTGGAATCGCCAGACCGACTTGAGAAAACTAGTTGGTTAATGCTCTCATCTTTTCCGTATGAGAAGTGGCCTTTGCTCTGCAGTGGGACAGTTACAGAATGGTAACAAATAGTTGTACTCCATTTTAATTTCTATTCTTGTAAAAAAAGTTAATACAGCTTATCTTTCGGGTTGCTATGAAGATATATCAGGTTGGTACAAGTATAGTTAAATGCATTTTGTTGTAAGATTGTGTAATGCCGTAAAGTCGACTTTTAAAATATTTAACACAATATCATGCACTCATGCGTTAAGAAATCCCGGTAATAACCACAATTTACAGCAGTAAAATAAATAAAGCGTAATAAAATTTATATTTTAAATGCTAACAGTCAATATTTAATGCCAATCTGCAATTACACTCAGTAAATAAGTAAACAGTTGAGTGAATTGCTACGGATTACTGTTTTCCGCTACGCGGCTACGAATATTGCTTCGACGCTACGAAGCTACGCCGTAGAATTTATCTTTGATGTTCAATGCAAAGTTTTAACAAAAAAAATTGAAAGAGTTCTTATATGTGTGCTTTATAACAAATGCTTTTATTGTTTGTATGTGACTTGTAGCTGGCTTCTGAATTTTTAGAAACTGGCTATTACAACATTATTATTTTGTGAAACTTATGAGTTCGCTGGCGAATGAAAGCCGTTTCATTAAAGTAAAATTAAGAATTCGTATGTAATGGTAACTACTTTCTTTTTTATGCTTTGCTTGCACACTAGGTATTTCTTCCTGTATCGTGGATGCGTTTAACAAACATTTAAACTCACATACACAAGACACCCATATCCAGAACAATTGTCTGTACGAGTGCGGGTAACGAACCTGCGAGACGCAGTGCAGCAGCCGATCGCAAAACCTCTACGCATACCGTGTCGTATTTTGATTCTGTTAGGATACATTTTGTATTGGTAAAGTAGATATAGTATAGTAACCTATTAATAAATTCACTTTGACAACCTGAATCCTAAATAATTTCAATATAATAAATAAATAATTAGTGTTTTTTTTAAGCTTCAGATACTTAACTAAAAATTTGCTAGTATAATGTTAAGAAGTACAAAAAAAAAACATTTACATAATTTAAACTACTTTGGAGAAAATATTTATAAAAAAAGTTTTTATTATTATTGTGGAATTTACTCGTATTTTACGAACAACGTTTTCAAAATATGCTAAAGTGGTAGGCAGGGCCACAAAAACCATCTGGTACACTAGACGAACAAATATTATTAGTTTTTGTTAAACAAGGTGTTTATAAAAACTGGAAACTGTCATTCTAAACGTCTAGTCTGTGAGATCAGTTTTTAAAGAAAATTATGATAATTTCTTGCAAAGAATGTTAATACTGTCCTGTTAATATTGATATTAATTTCGCAAAATTATTACTAACGCTTCAGAGATTTTTTATCGTTATGAAATTAAGATTTAATTTTGACTACGTATGACATCTTTATATTCATAAAAACATGCTAATTGAAGTCTCTCTGAGTAATCTGACAGAGAACCAAAGTTGTCGACTTAGCTCACAGTATGAGAAAATGGTTGACGGCTGCTAGCAGCTAAATGAGATTTGGCGAAAAATGAAATATATATCATACGATTGAAGAATCCTGAGTTCTTCAATCGTACTATTAGATTGGGTAGATTGGGTTCAGGTAAATAAGGCGCAAGATTCCTGTATACAATTGGTTTATTCCGCTAACTCTCACCAAAACACGTCACAATGAAAAATATTTTAAAGTAAAAAAGGGTATTTGGCTGCAGTTGGCTGGTCAAATCTAACTTAGTTACATATTTTTACGTTTAGGGTTGAAGAACAAAATAATGAAAACGGAATTAACATCTTTGGATTGATCATTTGACATTTTGATAGCGCTTGGCATTCCCATACATTTTTCCAATTGTCATTGCGACGCTTTTTAACCGACTTCACAAGGAGGTTATCAGTTTGACCTGTATGTTTATATGTGTCGCGATTTCCTCACGTTAACATTAATGTAACACGATAATTCTTTTTTTATTGAATTAAATATCTCTCAACTTAGGTTATAGTGCAAGTTTCATCAAAGTCGGTTAGGCAGTTTTCAAGATACTACAGCACGAATGTGTAAATTGGGTTATTATGGGTATATTGTCAATTCTTTAGATACTTTACTATGGAACTTGCTCAATTTGTAGTGATGGTGAACCAACACTTAAAGGGAGTAATAAAACTTTTTCGCAAAAAAATCACACATGAGAAAAATAAAGCGCAAGATTTCAGTATACAATTTGTTTATTCCGTTTTAGTTAATAAAAGTCTAACATGCCATCCCGCTTCACCCAGAGTGGTAGAATTCATTGGATGATAGAATAACATAAAAAAAACTTTGATCTATGCGCTGCCACCGACGACGCCGTGGAAATGGCTAAGTTTTGGGCCAAACGAATTTGAAAGAGTGTCGTGCAAGCAATATGAAAAAACAGTAAATCCCGATAATCCCCAAAGGGTTAACTTTCACGCGAACGAAGGCGCTAGCAAAAGCTATACTTACTTTATAAATTAATCAATTTAGTATTCACAACCTCATGTATTAAATAAATTAGAGTCCCTTCTTTGGTTTTATATTCAGAGCTAATCGCAAACTGTTAATTGCTGTGTTCAAAAAGTCATTAGGGCTAGAGTTAAATTACAAAATATAGTGACGATGGCTGTAATGACCTTTGGATAGGTCAACTTGGGTTGTGAAGTAGGATAACCTTTTTGTCAGTGTCTTGAAAGGCGATTGAGAAATTAAGTCATAAGCATGGGTACTTGGGTAGGTACGAAAGAGGATATTTATCATACTGCATAAATCTTAAAAATACCTAGAAAACATAATGGGGGTAATGATTTATAATTTGTTACGATCGGGCATTTATTGGATAATTACATTGCAGATAGATATAATCCATTTAACTGACTGTTGGGCTAACTTACTACGTATAAAACTGTCACCACATAATTCTACCGACAAATCAGCCAAAATATGCAAAAATCTCAAAAAAAAAATGACGTTCACCAACCCCACTGGACCTAAGAGGTAGATAATGATTTAATCCATCTCACTGAGAAGTGTCCCAGCAGTAAGAACAATATATAAAGATTGAATAATTATGCAAAATTTAACCGAATATCTTGAGAATGTAAAATAGGTCACAAATTCATAAAAACCGGCCAAGTGCCAGTTGGACTCGCGCACGAAGTGTTCCGTACCATTATCGCAAAAACGGCCAAAAAATTGTTTGTTGTATAAGAGCCCCCTTAAATGTTTATTTTATTCTGTTTTTAGTATTTGTTGTTATAGCGGCAACAGAAATATATCATCTGTGAAAATTTCAACTGTCTCGCTGTCACGGTTCATGAGATACAGCCAACAGACAGACAGTCAGAGACAGACGGACAGTGGAGTCTTAGTAATAGGGCATTTTACCCAACTGCCGAAGAAGGGTAATGTGTTTATCAGTCTATGTATGTATGTATGTTTGTTCCTATGTGGCTTTCTAGAGACCAAACTCGTGGACCGATTTTGATGATTCTTACGTCAATCGATTCGTCTTAACCCTGCGAGTGTCATAGGCTATATACAAATTGGACAAGAAAAAAATGGCGGCTTTTGGGCGCCATTTTGTAGGGGGGGGGGAAAAAATTATTCTTCCAAACCCATCGTGTGGGGTATCAAAATAAAAATAAAGGGTTTTTAGAGGTGATTTCAAAAATATATAATACTTATATGTTTAAATGAACCTAATTTAAAAAAAAATAACTATATGTAGTAAATAAAAAAAGTTAATTAAAAAAATCAAAAAACCCGACTGCTTAAAAAGCGAACTAAAAAGAAGTAAACAAGAAGAAAATCAGCTTTGGTCAGCCAGCTCGCGAATATGTATCCTCCGACTGCACAGCATGATTTTCTTTTTGTTTACTTCTTTTTAGTTCGCTTTTTAAGCAGTCGGGTTTTTTGATTTTTTTAATTAATTTACCCTTTGGGTAGGAATCCGAAAAACGATTAATTGTACCTCTTTATAAAATTAGATTTGATAATTTACTTTTCCATGTAACTGTTTTTTTTTGTTTCATTAGTTTTTAACAATTTATTAATAAATGAATATTTCTAATTTACATCATGATGACAGACAGGTAGACATAGTAATAAAAACAGAACACTAATATTATACTCTTGCGTTTCTTAAGCTAATCTGCGAGAACTGCCAAATACTCGAAACAAAACCAACTACCCAATTCCTCGACTTTCCACCATATTTAGACATCATGTTTTTACGACGGAGCCGGTCAATCTGAACTTTTTATTCCCAGCATGCGCCACATATGGTGCCCGGTAAAATGAGGTCAGATCTTTTTCGGGTCCAATTGAAAATGGGGCCGTGATATATCTTTTGGCAAAATTTGGCAAACAAATGTGAGGAGCTTGGGGACTCATAGATTTTTCGGCAAAGAATTTAATTTGAAGGAAGTTAGATAAGTTTTCGGATTTGGTGTGATTTTGTTGTAATGTGTGTTGAGTGAGAATACAAAATATCTTTATTTCTTGAACATAGGTAGGGTAGGTGCGGAAGTTGTAATTATTAAAGAACGCTAAGTCTAGCCCTCATTGGCGTACAAATATTAACGAGAAGTTTCAAGCCTTTGTGCCGGCTATGAATTTGCAAGGAGAACAATGGACCAGAAATATTGATTATAAAAGAAATAAATATAGATGACAATCTATAATTATTTATTCTTTACGTGTCGACTATACATTGAATTTTATCCGACCATGCGATATACCTACAGTTACGTAGTTACCTAAGTTTCAAATGTATGAAGCTCCTGGGAACCCCCTGAGAACCCCCGCCCTAATATCTCTTAGATTCATCTTGATTTGAGTGATCGAGTTACCTATCCATCAAAATGAATCTTTAAATTTTTCAGCGACACAATTCAAACGGTAATTATAGAAATTACTGAAACTACTATTATAGTATCTGCCTACTATTGTCATTATACTATAAATATTTATAATAAAACCCATACTTCAAATTACAAACCAGCCCAACGAAATCACTTCAAGATTTTCTCCTCTCAATTTCATAACGGGAAGCACAAATTGGAACCTGCCTATTTATAAATCGACTGAAATCCAAGCCACAATATTAGAATCCGGTTAATGATATTTGCGAATAATGTCCACAAGCTAAATATTATTATGTGCATACGTTCACATTAATCTTGGTCATAAAGGTTGGCCAAGCTGCAATGCCAATATTGTAATAACACTTGGCTTTTGGATTACGCATAAATTAATATTTATTTGAGCTTTTGTTTGTGTTGAATATTACTACCGGACCATTTATCGGATGGATGTCGTTTTGGATAAAATAGTGATATTGACTGATATAAACACATTTAATTAGACTGACAGCGACCCCGAAAAAGGTTAGGTACCTGTAGCAAACCTAATAATTATGTAGTTAGGAGATTTTCTTTTTTTGTTGATTTATTTAATACTTTACGCATGCAAGCTTTAGGCTTTTAGTCATGATGGGTTCACTCTTGTCTTTATCTGATTGCCCATATACAGACAAGATTATACCAAGTGACAATTTTTAAGTTCAATATGTCCATAGAATAGATTTTCTGAGCCTGAGATGTATAGAAGTATAATAATATAATACTTTATTCATTTTCTGACAACTAGGGCCCATAGACAAAATACACAAATTAAACATACAAAAATAAACTGATACATAATTCTTAACAAAATTTACACAAATCTATTTAGTAAACACATTGGGTCGGCGACGTATGGCGCTGAGGTGTCATGTAGCCTTCCGCAGAAATGCCGATCTACGACACCCGTCGGCCAAAATTCTTCCTTCATGAAGGTTTCCAAATGATGAGTATAAGCTAGTACCTAATATTTAGCCCATTTATCAGCAATATCACAATTACTAATCAGTCGTTATCATTAAAGCAATTTCATTTAGCAATTGAGGTACTACAGGTACCTACTTTATTTATAGTTATTATATCATACACACGCTCAATAGTCAGCCTTTGATATAAAAATATACGCTACCTTATGTTCCTCATAAAGAAAACAAATAATAATCCAATCTGAACCCCGCCACTCCACGTCAATCATTCACACTAGAAAAATCAAAGGCGACACAAGACGATTCATAATTTTCTTCATAACCTCTATCGACCTAAGGGTATTAATATCTCCAGATTTATTTCTCTGCCCACAATCTTCGAGCCGGTCATAAATCATGAGGAAAGCCGAAGCCGAAAGCCGAAGCCAGGCTTCCTCCGTGGACATCACGCGTAAATGTGTTTTTTTTTTTTTTTTTAATATAAAAACATTGCCCCACACTAGGAATTTCTCCTGTATCGTGGGTGCGTTTATTAATTTATTATGGTCATAGTTATTCGATACTGGTATTGTAAGAATCTGTGCGAATAGCCTTCGTTTGTTTTTGATTGGGTTTATGGACGCCATATTTCTGTATTGGTGTAAGTAATGAAATTGGGATATGTTCTGCGATTAGTTTGGTTTAGTCATGGTTGGGTGGGAAACAAATGGTGATGTATTAAACCTTTGTGTAGTGGCTCGTTTTGAGTTTATTAACTTCTTTTAGTCAATATAAGTTTTTAAGCTGACATGGTCACAATCATTAGAATTAATATTATATTATTATATTAATAGACGATTGCTGAACAGTGTCGAGTAACTAGTGAGACGAGTTCTGGTGGTAGCGACATCGTGCGTGAAAAACGAGTGAGGAAGAGGATAGACCGAATTTTTGGTGGGTAGGTGCAAAAAAGTTAACACATGTTCCCAAATCATTAATTTTAATTTTAATAGTATTTTCAATATTGTAATTAAAATTCATATCTAATATATTATATCAACATACCCTTAAATACATATCTTGTGGGCAGTAACATACACATGCCCTAAACAGTGTTTATTGCATTAACTTGCTGGCTTGAGCTGTCACTTGTACTTTGACCTCACTGACTTTTGAACTTGAACACTAAGCCACAATCATGAGCTCAATAGCTGACATTGCGGAGACACAACGTTTGGCAATTACATCCCTCAACCAGCGGATGGCTGATTTTGAAGAACATCTGAAGATTTCATCAGCTGGAGCAGACTTGAGCGGGCTTCACAAGGATTTCACAACCTTCAAAGAGCATGTGTGGAGTGTCCTCAGTGCATTGCAGTTGCAGATTGCTGAAGTGAGCAGGAGTGTTGATGTCATTGAGATGCGTCACAGGAAAAAGTTCTTGCTGCTTGGCGGTGTGCCTGAGAAGCCTGGTGAGAGGCTCCCAGAGAGTGTGGCATCCCTTCTGCAGGATAAGCTGGGCATTGCTGATCTGGCACCATCTTCATTAACAGTATGCCACAGACTGGGTACTGCTTCAGAAGGTCACTCTAGACCTATCCTGCTTCGGTTCGTGGAGTCTGCTACTAGGAGTCAAATCTGGAAAACCAAGACCAAGCTGAAGGGTACTTCTTATGTGGTGTCTGAGTACCTCACTCGTCGGCGGCAGTCTGCTTTTACAACGGCTCGCAAGTTGTTCGGTGTGACTAATGTGTGGACTATGGATGGATACATTAACGTCAAGCTCCCTAATGGCAAGCGTCGTCGTGTCTTCACTGTAGAGGAAGTCAACGCGCTGGGTGCGGAGTATGGCAAGTCGCTGGATCAAGTGGTTCTTCCGGATTTTAACCCTGGCTCGAACAATACAAGCCCGGCACCGGCGCAGGCACACACTCGATCAAGGAGGTTGGCAAAGAAGAAGTAACTTGTTTTGTTTACTCCCATAATTTTGTCATTTCCTTTTTGCCTAATTGTTATCATTCATATAGCTGCTTTTGTTCGTCGTTTTTGGGCAGTGGTAGCACGTCGCAGTGACTATATTCATATTTCATTCTCAGACTACTTAGAGATACTACGTATTAATTCATATATTACACCGACTTTGTTCTTGATAGTTATTATTTTTGTTTTTAAATGTCGCTGTCACTTGTCTGTCACTGTCTGCGACGTTTTTGCATTCAGTTACGTTCGGAAACGCGCATTAGTATTAGATTTGTTTTGTGAACAGTCTGCCGGCAGGTTATGCAATTAATTCATAAGTGAATTTTTATTTCACATTTAACATTTATTATATTATTATTACCTATTATTATTTTTTAGCTTATATTATATTTATTTTATTACCTTCGTAATAATTATGTCTGACGACGACTCATTTTATTCTTGTTATTCCACGTCTTTTTCAACTCTTGACGACTCTCTGTCCGTGAATGGTTTTCTGAGTAGTGAGTGCCAGCGATTTGACAAGTGCTTTAACGTATGTCATGTCAATGCTCAGAGCATTCCTCAGCACCATACTGAGTTATTGGATTTATTTTCTGACGTTACTTTGCATGCTGTTTTAGTGTCCGAAAGTTGGCTAAAACCTGAACTTCCCTCTACTTTTTACTGTTTACCTGGCTATAATTTAATTCGCAACGATCGTACTGGGAAAAGAGCCGGTGGTGTTGCCATTTACCTGCGTAGTGATATCCCTTACAAAATCTTATTTTCTTCATCCCCAATTTATAATGGCAACCCTGAGTACTTATTTCTTGAAATTGTAGTTAAAGGGGTTAAGGCCGTTCTAGGAGTTGTTTACTGCCCTCCTGCTATAGATTACTTTTGCATTCTTGAATCTCTCTTTGAATCTGTTTCCTCAGAGTACAAACATCTCATAGTCATGGGTGATTTTAACACTGACCTTTTGAAGGATAACCCTCGATCACGTAGACTGAGAGCGATCCTGGAGTCGTCGAGTCTGTCACTCCTTAAACTTAATCCGACTCATCATAACTTTGACTCAAGCGATTCCTGGCTTGATCTCATGATTGCGTCTTCTGTGGATCTCGTTGCCAACCACGGTCAGGTCGCTGCGCCTGGCCTATCCAGACACGATCTCATTTACATGTCCTGCAAAATTAAACCCCCTAAGCGGCGGTGTACTGTTTGGTGTTCGGGAGACCAAATGAAAGAAGTGTCTTACTCGAAGTACCAACGTTTAATGCCTCAACTTACATGCTAAGTACAATTATATAGAGAGGATATGTTACACACACTACACCTCCCCCGTTAATTTTAGAAAAAAATAAAAATGTTTTTTTTTTTTTTTTTCTTATATTATAAGTTTAGTGCTACTTGTTTATTATTAAACTTATGTCTAAAATTCTATGTGCTATTTAATACGTCCTTAATTGGCTTTACATAGCCATTGCTATAGTGCTCCTTAAATTTAATCAACTTACAGCTATTACAAACTTATATTGATTTATGGTATAATTTTGTATGGTTTTTGTGTATAATGTCCTCTTTACCTTTTATTAGTACTTTTACATTTGGTGATAAATCTTGTAAAACTTTATAAGGACCTGAATACACTGGTTTTGTTAATTTATTACCCGTCTCGTTCTTTACTAATATTAAATCATCTTTCTTATAAGTTACTGGATTTACATATTGATCAAAGTTGCATTTTCTAAGTTCTTTACTTGTAATTAAATTTTGTCTTGCATCATATTGTGTTTTTTGCAAACGGTATTTTAGTTCTAATGGATAACTGTCTGTATTATATAATGGTTCTACTGTAGTTGTATTTAAATTACTTGGCAAATTACATTTTTTCCCAAATACAAGTTCAAATGGGCTATACTTTGTTTCACTATGTACTGTAGTGTTGTATGAAAAACACCAAAACTGTAACCAATTACTCCAAAACCTAGAATTGTTATCAGTTTGAATTCTTAGAAATGAGTTTAGTGATTTATGAGTGTTTTCTATGGATCCTAATGATTCATGGTGATATGCTGTTGACGAAATATGCTTTATTTCTAACAACTTACATACTTCGGTCATTGTACTCGATATAAACTCTGTTCCTCTAGCACTTCCTATTTCGCGTGGGATCCCGTACCTAAGAATACAATTTTCTACAAATGCTCTAGCTACACTACTACTATCTTTTGTTTCTAAAGGGTAGGCCTCCACATATTTACTTAGTTCGCACTGTATTGTTAATATATATGAATAATTATGATAATCTTTTTCTAAGGGTCCTACAATATCTAAATATACCTTATCAAAAGCTCCTTGTGCCGTGGATGTGATCTCCATGGGCTGTTTAGTTGGTAAAGAGTGCTTTTGCTTTTGACAGCTATCACATCTCTTCACGAACTTCTTAACGTCCTCACAAATATTCGGCCAAAAGTAGTACCGCTTAATATTATTTAGCATGCGCCTAACGCCTGCATGTCCACTCGTTGGTAGTAAATGAAAATCATTTAATATGACTCTTCTATCATCGACATTGTCTACTCTTGTTAATCCTTTAATAACACAAAGTCGTGGTCCGGACCACTTTGAATTATTTTTTATTTCATTGGTTAACCATTCAAGTAATAAAATATTCTTTTTATTTTTCATTATATATAATTCTTGAATATTCATTTTATTACAAAAGGATTCTATTCCTCTCACGAACGCGGCTCGCGCAGAACATGATCGAGTATCGATTTCTGTGTAAATTATGTACCTTGATGGTAAATACGAGAACGTGTTATATTGTTCACGGATCTCTTCGCAATTCTTATCATGTGTAGTTCCGTATCTCAGTTCGACTCCTGTATTCGGTTTTTTAAGCATTTCTACGACATTTGGGTGATCAGCCTGGCAATCGTAAGAATTGTTAACAACCGAATCTGGATTTCTTAGCACATCATCTTGCGTTCTATTCATTCTCCTAGTCATAACATTAATTAATTGTCTATCCATCTGTTTTAATTCATCCGATGTCAATACTATGCGAGATAATGCGTCTGCAGCCACATTATTCGCCCCTTTTACATACTCAATCTTAAAATCATATTCCTCTAAATTTTGCCTAAACTTTATTAACCGAGTACTTGGACTCTTGATAGTAAATAAATATACCTACTAGTGGTCTGTGATCAGTTTTAATAGTAAATGTTTTTCCAAATATATAAGGCCGAAAATAACGCACTGACCACACTATTGCTAACAACTCTTTTTCTATCGTTGGATAATTTACTTCCGATTTATTTAATGTGCGACTTGCATACGCTATTGGTAAATCATTTTTATTACATAAGATAGAACCAATTGCAACACCTGATGCGTCCGTATGTAAAATAAATTCATTGTCTTGTGTAAAATCGGGATATTGCAATATTGGTGGTGACATGAGAGATTGTTTTAGGTATTTAAATGTGTTCTCACATTCCTCTGTCCATTTACAGGCAGGGTCGCCATGTACTGTTTGGTGTTCGGGAGACCAAATGAAAGAAGTGTCTTACTCGAAGTACCAACGTTTAATGCCTCAACTTACATGCTAAGTACAATTATATAGGGAGGATATGTTACACACACTACTATTGTTTTGGCCTGCTATTGTTTTTATCAGGAATTTCGTTAGAATAAATAAAGAAAAGCTCAATAGCGATGCCCAAGCCCTGGATTGGGTTGATAATGCCCAGTCATCTTCAGTGGATCAGAAAGTTGAAATGTTTAACAAGTATGTACTACAGCTCATGGACACGCATGCGCCAGTGAGGGCTGTTCGTGTCAAGCGCCCCCCAGCTTCATGGATAACCCCTGGAGTTCGGATGGCAATGAGACGACGAGACCGGGCCTTTGGCAAATATAGGCGTGACCGCAGTGAGGAGAACTGGACCCTGTATAAGTTGGCTAGAAACCGCTGCAACCAGATGGTAAGAGCATCTAAACGCCGATACATTTGTGAAAATGTCCTCAACTCGTCACCGGCTGATATTTGGAAGTTCTTAAAATCGCTTGGCATAGCAAAGTCCCCTTCTAGTATTGTTTCTCTTAATCTGCCTTTGGATGTTCTTAACAAACATTTTTCAACGTCCGCTACGCTTGCGACTGACGTCAAAAATAAAACTATCGCTGATATTACTTCCAAGCCAATACTTTCTCCTGACTCTTTTTCTTTCTCCACCGTGACTAACCTTGAGGTCCTCAAATATTTTACCTCAATTAAGTCTAGGGCTGTGGGCTGTGATGGGGTCAGTCGAACTATGTTATCTTTTATGATTGAGAACTTAATTCCAATTATTACTCACATCATCAATTCATCGTTGCAGACTGGTGTGTTTCCTGCAATGTGGCGTAAGGCTTACATTATCCCTCTTCCTAAAATTCCCAACCCCAGTTTGGCTATTCACTTCAGACCAATCTCCATTCTCCCTTTCCTTTCTAAGATCCTAGAAGCGGTTGCTCTTAAACAAATGTCCTCCTATGTCTTCAAGAATAACCTGTTGTCCAATTGCCAATCCGGTTTTCGGCCTGGCCACAGCACAGCCACAGCTCTGCTTAAAGTTACTGAAGACATTAGGGACGGCTTGGAGAATTCTAGGTTAACGGTTAGTAGGTCTTAATAGATTTTTCCAATGCTTTTAACACCGTTGATCACGACATTCTCCTGGCCATACTGTCTCAAATTGGGGTCGCTTCGTTGTCACGTGATTGGATTTCATCATATCTTCGTGGTCGCCAACAGGCTGTGCGTGCTGATCAGGATTGCTCTGACTGGTGCGACTTGGTAACTGGTGTTCCACAAGGCGGTATACTCTCTCCTCTTTTATTCTCTTTATTTATAAACTCCATTACTGTTATCCTCAAATGTTCTTACCATCTGTACGCTGATGACTTGCAACTTTACGCTCAGTCAGACATTGCCAACCTTGACAATTGCATTTCTCTACTCAATGCTGATCTTCGAGCTATCAGTGAGTGGTCTGGCAAATTTGGGGTTTCTGTTAACGTCGGGAAATGTCAGGCCATCCTCATTGGTAGTTCGTACTATTTGAGAAGTGTGAACACTGCCCAACTTATGCCACTGATGTACGAGAACTCCGTCATTTCTCTTTCACCTCATGTAAAAGATTTAGGTCTGTACATTGACGACAGTTTTAGTTGGAATAAACACGTGGCTCAGGTGAGCCAGAAAGTCGCTTTCTCGCTGCGGTCTCTCTATAGATTTAAGCATTTCCTCCCATCCAGCACCAAAATCACTCTGGTTCAGTCACTTGTGCTTCCCATTATCGACTATGCTGATGTTTGTTATCCTGATCTATCCCAAGAACTTCTAAATAAATTGGATCGACTTCTCAACAATTGTATTCGCTTTGTTTTTGGCCTTCGTAAATATGATCACATTTCTTCCTATCGTTCTCAGCTTAAATGGCTGCCTATCCGCCTCAGGAGGTCCCTCAGATCTCTCTGCTTGCTCTTCACTATTATGAACGATCCTTGTGCTCCCGATTATCTAAAAACTTATTTCAATGTATTGGGCAGTTCTCACAGTCGTAACATTCGAGCTTTTAAAAATCTACTCCTCCAAATTCCTTCACACCGCACTGGTTTTATGTCTAATTCATATGCTGTCTAAACAATAAAGCTCTGGAACGCGCTACCCTTTAGCATTAAAAAGGCTGAAAGCAAATTCACTTTTAAAAGAAAAGTTCGTGACCACTATTTCAGTCAGACTAAATAGCTTTCATCTAGAGTCAGAAGTCTAGTTGGTATAATTATTATAAGGTTTCTCTTTTTTTTTTATTGGTATTTATTAGTCTATTTTATTTGTATATGTGTATTATTAATATATATGTAAGTATATACATTTTCGTATACAATTTGTTTGAATATTATTTTGTACCCGTTCACAACGTTGTCCTTTTTAACCGAAAGGTTGACTGGTAGAGAATGCCTTGTGGCATTAAGTCCGCCTATGTACCACTATTGTACATGAAGTTTAAATAAATAAATAAATAAATAGACAGATATGTCAGCTCGTAAACAACACCCACCCGCAAAGACTTTAGTTCTCGTGATCATGTTGCATGTAACGGTGCCGAAATATCGAGCTCTCATCCAAAAACAAAATATACATGGTAAATATCCCGAAACAAATATTAATTCTTTTAGTCATATTGATAGTGCTTCGGTTGGGTCTCAGTTGCTGGAAATATACAATCGAAGAGTCAAACATTAAATACAAGTAAAGTGACGTAATTGGGTATTGACGAATTTCAGCTTTGACAATTTAAAGAATAATTTTGCGATAAAATTCGTTCCAATAAATGGACATTCGTTTTTCGTCAATTAAATCAATACAATGCATTTGATTAGTAAATTACTAATTAGTTGCACCGTTTTTTATTCTTTAAAATCATCGTATTCAGAAAAAATATAATGACACAAATTTAATATGATCTAAACTAACTCAAACACAGCTTAAAAAAAAAATCTTAGTAAAAATCATATTTTTTTGAAGCTTTGGTACACAGATATACTTACCCCACAAGTAGATCAAAGCAAAGTTTGTTATTTTTCAAACATGATCGGATGGTAAAGAGGATTTGGAGTCAACGAGTGGTGGGAGTCAACTGTTTTTGAACCCGATCGTAAACTTTCGCCCTTGGCGTCAAGTAAAACAAAATGAGGACTGCTATTGTTTCTTCACTATTCTTGAGCTCTAGAAAATGTGGTATTATGGCAGCAATAACGATTCAAAAGTCCATAACTTTTCGGATACATGAAATTTCGGTAGCGCATATCAAACCGATATATTTAGGACGTTTTAATGATAAATATAAGATAAAAACACTCTGTGTGGGCCCTCTCATGGCCTATAAAGACTGCCTTGAATTTTCTGAGTCCTCGTAAACATTGCACCCTTCCTTTCTTATAATAATAAAGCGTCTTCCTCGATCCCCGCAGAACAGCTGGTAGAAGCTGTATAAGAATTGTCGTGAATTGAAATAAATAGTTTGCGATTGCAGAAACTGTCCGTTTTCAATTAGTTCGACATACTAAACAACTTTAAATGCTATTCGATTTTCATTATTTCTTTCAAGTTCACAATAACGAAGTAAAGGACTATCAATTTATTTTGCTATAAAACATTTCAAAGTCACTGTTGGATCTTTCACGACTGCAAAGGCAACAGAAGTTGTTCACATTTCTTACAGACGGATTCCACGAAAAGGCACTTTTATATCGGGCGAAACATCTTCATGCTCCTGGTTCTTAAGAACTGTTCTATTTCAAAATTTCCAAGAAAAGAAAATAAATATATATAGGAATGGACTATGTTGTTGTCAAACTAAATCCAATATATCTTCTTGTAAAAAGATTCTATGCCAAACGGGTGAGATATTTTTATTGGCTTTTTGGGTTACTTTTATCGTATCAATTCGTCAAGACGTTCGTGTAAGTAAACTGTTTGGTAAAATCGATCTTACGACGTAAAGATCTTTTTCTTAGCATTGCAATATTTTCCAACACAATGGATATTTAGTTATACCAATTCAGGCCCCACTAATCTAGTAGGAGACATACCTAACTTACCTACATATATGCATATTATATTCAGTAGTAATTTATTACTTATAATTACTCTAAAGTTTAATAGGACTATTCTGAATAAATATTATCCAAAAAAGAATCGGAGTTACACACATAGCTCGCAGGACTTGCAAGCTGAAATGGAAGTGGGAGCGGCGATGAGCGGTGGAGCAAATAAGTCCTGGAATTGAGACCGCGGATCGATAGGCGTTGCATGGGACGTCTTCCAGCTAAATAGACCAATGATCCTTAAAAAATGGCTGGGACAGACTGGATGTGAATGATAGAGGCGAGTTTGGACACTTACAAAACTCCACAGAAATGTACTGCAGTATCTACTGTCAATGAGCAATGGAACAAAGTATCACGGGCACATTTAAGATGAACCGAAAAAAAATAATAACTGAAAGACAACACAAAAGTAACAGGCATCTTCATCTTGAGAGACGATTAGCAAAAAGTTCGCGATTAGCGAAGAGTTCACCACTGGCTAAGGGGATAATAACGGATTGTTATCCTAAATATAATAAACGGAGCAGGGAAAGACCACCCCCCTTTAAACTACTGAGATTTTCTATAGTGGCCACCTTCACCAACTTTACGTTATATAATAAGACGGCACACTATACCAGGCAACCCCTTACGAGGCGTCTGGGACCATCTGCGGTAGGTCACGCCTCCAGAGTACTCGCCCCTGGTACTCAAGAGAAAATGTAAGTCGCATCGTGATTACTCACTACCATTTATCCAGAATGGTACCGGAGCTGTAAAGCCGCTCACAACACGCACCCCAGTACGGCAGCACTAGCGCATGCACCGGCACCAGCGCACCTTGTTGGTGCTAGCGGATTCAATCCCCGCTAGGGACGCCAGAGAAGCGGGCTACCATTTCTCCAGAATGGTCCCGGAGCTGTCAAGCACGCTTACCTCTCGAATATGAATCAACGAAAATTGCAGCAGGGAAATTGCAGTTTTAATATCGAACGTTTCAGCCATTTTTGTAACACTATTTGAATGTTCTATAAAATCCTTAGAACTAGTTTGACTACTATTATCTACTGAAGTCAGTAAACCCTTTATTTTCTGATAATTTGATTGAATCTCATGGATTAATGTTTGGAAAACCTCACAAGTTTCTTTGTCTAGCTTGCGTTCTTTAATTTCTTGGTTCAACTGAGTCAAAATACAATCCAGTTTACTGTATTCTTTTTCTGCTTCTACTAGTTTCTTATAAGCTAAATCTTGTCTACGCCTATCTGGACCTAGTTTCACTAAATATTCTCTTAAATATTTTAATTTAGCGTGCAAATCTTGCAATTGTTGGGACATTCCTATTCCCCAAATCGAAATATAAAATAATACAACATGATCTAATTACAATATTATGGAATATTGTAGAATATTAAAAAAAATTGCAGTGCAAAACTTACATTGCAGTAGGTACGTATTGTACTGACAACGTATATGTAGGTCACGACGTGTCACGTGGCGTGGATGAACGGACTCCTCAGCACTGGACTCGGACTGACTCCGTAGGTCACGACGTCTTACATGGTGTGGATGAACGGATTCCTCAGCACTGGACTCGAACTGACTCCCAGCTGCTCCACATCGGACCCGAACGATTTATCTCCCGGCGCCCTGCATATCCTCTCATCATAAGGCTTGAGCATTCTCCCGGCACCCGGCAGCAACGTTCCTTTTCTGTCTTCTTATTTAATATTTTCACCGCAAACTTATTCTTGGATTCTGATTTTTTTTTCTTTTTTTTTTTTTTTAATCTTCTTTTTTTTCTTTCTTCAAAATTTTCCGTCTTCATAAACTTCTATCAGTATATTTTTCAGGATTTCTTCAACTATTGATGTCTTCGCATTTTACGTAAGTTGCAAAATTTTAATTGCTGGCTAAGGGTCGCCATGTATTAGAGTGATGTAATCGAAATAAAAGAGAAGTGTTCGATTCAACGATTCGTGTAATAATGCCCATAAAAGGTGTGTGCAGTTACAAATATAAGGTTGGGCGAGCTGCACACTACACAACTACCCAATGCCTACAGCTGGGTTGCCGGAAGACTAATCTAACGGGTAGTCCTCTACCTTCTATCCAGGAAAGTGCCGGAGATGCAGCTAGCTCACAGGAGCTCACTTGCTTGAGGGTTACACACGAACCCAGCGTCTGACCACCAGGTGGCCCTTTGCCTTAGGTCGGTAACTTTAGACAATTGTTGCGCGCGAGGAATGACGCTCGAACCACATGTAGCCGAGCAGACAACATGCCACTCCCCTGCAACCACCACATAGACCACCGCGAGTCCAAACCCAATGTCAGGTTCCACCTTTGCGCTTGCAATGGTGGAGGGCCTACCTGACCCCACGTACCCTTATCCAAACAGCCGGACCCGTAGTTCCATCTGCGAGCAGGGAAAGACCAGTCAGGAGATAAAAGTTTGAGATAAGACTTAGGGCTCTTTCAATTTAGACATTTCGTGTTGGACTGCTGCCGCACGTTTACTGTGCCGCTTGCTACATCCCGCAGCAGGACGGCAGCAGTCCGACACCAATCGTCTAAATTGAAAGCTTATTGGATTGCAGAGAGGTCTTCTGTAAGTGATGTTTAATCGAGCCATGGACTTAGACAATGAAACATTACTGTTAGTGCTTTTGCGACGTTGCCGTCCTGCTGCCACGCGTGTGTGGCACAGTCACCGCACCGAGCGAATTTGCATATATTGTATGGAAAAATCAATTGGCCGTGCGCAGTAGGACACCCGCACCGCTGCGGTGCCGCAGCAGTCCGATACGAAACCTCTAAATCCATCCATTTCTCCATACTTCATGGTTAATGTTTTGGGGGCCGAGTCACCCACGTCCGTAGGAAAGTACCCCATGCGATACCCTACACGTGGTCCCCGGGTGGTGCCAATCAGGTGACAATAACTGGTGGTAGGCTTCGGCCGAAGGCTTGTGACCACCCACCGGGCAAAGACGTACCGCCAAGCGGCCTAGCCGTGTTCCGGTGCGATGCCCGGTGTAGCCACTTCAGGAGGTGGGTCGAGATGGAGGTTCCATTGCAGACAGACCAGCCTGGCACATGCTGTTATGGAAGTATCGGGTGACTGGTCGCGGAGGGTAGCGGGATCCGAGGCACGGTTCACCGCTGGCCGACCGCAGGTAGTTGGGGGCCCAAGTAGTGTGCCAGCCCCACACGAAAGGCTGCCCCGCCAACTGACGAAAAATCCCGGAATGCACCATCGTGCTGGTTGGCGACCAGAAGGGAGGGCCCGATGGTCATTCCCGGGGGGGCTCGGGCGTCCCCGCAGTCTCCAGACAAGTCCCCCAATGATGGCGTCCATTCAGTGCGTGTCTGAAGGTAAGCAGCGTGGAGCCACATCTCACTTCCCTCTCCTAACCTTTCTTCACTCACTCAAATAATGAAAAATAGAAAAATGTTCAAAGCTGAACAGCGGCTGCACCCCCTCCCACTCAAAGTGCACCTCACTAACATCAGAGGTCTGCACTCAAATCTCATAGCAGTCCATCATCACCTAGAGACTGATAAGCCGGCTCTCTTTTTTCTTTCGGAGACGCAGATCAGATGTCCGTCAGATGTATCGTACCTAACATACCCAGGGTATACCCTGGAGCACAAATTTAAGCAACGCGCGGGTGTATGCATGTAAAACCTTGGAAACCTTGAGGACTCAAGGTTCTCTGTGCTGTGGGCTTTGGTGGACATGGGCCTATATAAAATTGTTTACGCCTGTGTCTACCGCTCGCACAGTGGGGATCAGGAGACAACCAGGCTCACTGAATACCTTAGTGAGGCGGCTGATACGGCACAGCAGCGGTACCCTTAGTAGTAGTAGTAGTAGTAGGGACTCCCTTTTCCGCACTTAGACTCCCATTTGGTCCGTTGTGCGTGGGGGTACTGGCTAACATAGCCAGCCCAACTCCGCCCAAAAGCACAGAAGCTTCCTGGGAGCTTCACAGGCTTCACGGAGCGACCTCACTGTTCCGAGGGTTTCTTCGCGTTGAGAAGCCACGGCCTCGCATTCCAGGATTACGTGGGCGGCTGATTCTTCGGCGTTAAAACAGCCCCTGCAAAGTGGGCTGTCCGTGGCGCCTATGTTGAATAAATGTTTGTTAAGAAGGGTGTGGCCCGTTAGTGTCCCTATAATTATTTTGAGGTTATTTCTACTCAGGCTGAGGAGTTTCTTGGTGAGACGCGGGTTTACTATCGGTACAGCCATTTTTGACTGTCTACAGTCTGTAGCCCGTGACCAGCGGTACCCTTCTGCCCAATTGGTGTTACTGGGGGACTCCAATGCCCACCACCAGGAGTGGCTTCTTCCGTACCAGCGCACTGATCATGCTGGGCGGGAGACGAAAAAGCTTGCGCTTGCGTTAAATCTCGCCCAGCTGGTCCAGGGGGCAACGAGGGTGCCGGATGTTGATTCGCACACAGCCAATTGCTTGGACCTTCTGCTGACTACAGATCCAGACCGCTACTCGGTGTCGGTATCTTCACCTTTGGGTAGTTCCGACCATTGTCTGGTGAAGTCTGTATCCGTCCACTCCCCACCCGATCCCAGCCCAAGAGGCGCTCGGCGAGTTTGGCGGTACAAGTCAGCAGATTGGGATGGGATGCGTTCTTTTTTCGCATCGTATCCTTGGCAGCCTACTTGCTTCTCTTTGGTTGATCCTTCGTCGTGTGCGGACGCCGTGTCGGATGTGTTGCGTCAGGGAATGGAGTACTTCATTCCGTTCTCTGACGTTGCAATGTCTAGCGCTGACCGGCCATGGTTTGGCGCCGAGTGCAAGCGCGCCAACACGCTCAAACATGAGGCGTACCTGGCATGGGTCGACGCTCGGAAGCGCAAAGCGGGCGACGTGGGTCAGCGCAAGAGAGCCTACAATAGGGCTCCCAAGTCCTGCAAGAAGGTGATGCGAAGATCTCGGTTTGACCACATAAGCCGTATTGGGACCAAACTTGCTTCCTACCCAGCGGGTAGTAAAGCGTTTTGGTCCCTGGCTAAGTCGGTTGAATCAAACTTCTGCCGTCCCTCACTACCACCACTGCTGAAGCCCGACGGGTCACTGGCCCACTCTGCTGAGGAGAAAGCAAACTTGTTTGCCTCTCTTTTTGCGGAATCTTCGCGTCTGGATTCTGGTGACGCGCGGCCCACTCCTTCTCCTGATTGTTGCGAGACGAGTATGTCGGACATTCGCATACATCAAAAGGACGTTCGTAGGGTGCTGCGCAATCTTGACGTGAACAAAGCTAGTGGCCCCGACGGAATTCCAGCAATTGTTCTCAGAACCTGTGCGCCTGAGTTGTCTCCGATCCTGACACGCCTGTTTCGCCTTTAATATGAGACGGGAAAAGTGCCGTATGCCTGGAAGCAAGCTAACGTTCAGCCTGTGCCCAAGAAGGGCAGTCGGGCTGACCCGGCCAACTACAGACCCATTTCAATAACGTCCATCCTCTGCAAGAGTATGGAACGAGTGCTTTATTCCAAGCTCCTGGCATACCTAGAAGCTGACGACATCCTCAGTGACCGCCAATATGGCTTCCGCCAAAATCGGTCAACTGGGGATCTTCTAGCGTATGCCATTCACATCTGGAGTGAGGCCATATAGAGACACGGGGAAGCGCTTGCCGTCTCCCTCGACATCTCGAAGGCTTTTGACAGGGTCTGGCATGAAAGCCTTATTGGTAAGCTTCCTTCATTCGGTTTGCCCAGTGGTCTGTGCGATTGGATTGCAGACTTCCTGAGGGGCCGGTCCATTCGAGTGGTTATTGATGGCCACTCGTCTGAACTACTGGATATTAATGCCGGGGTCCCACAGGGGTCGGTACTCTCAGCAACGTTGTTCTTGCTGCACATAAATGATCTGCTAAAACCCGGCACCTTTGGGTATGCAGACGACAGCACTGTAGCTGAGAGATACGTGTCCGACGCGCGCGCTACTGGACCTCAGATCCAGTCTCTCCGGGAGGCCATGGTTGGGCGCTTGAATCTGTCCTTGGAGGCAGTCTCCGAATGGGGCGATGCCAATCTGGTCAAGTTCAATGCCGCTAAGACCCAGGCGTGTCTTTTTTCCGCTAAAAGGAGCCAATCGGTTCACGGTTCGGCCACCCGGCTCCTTCTTTCAGAGGTGTGACCGTGCCGATAACTGACCATCTTGAGATTCTTGGCATCACGTTGACATCGACGCTCAATTTTGGTCCATTCATTGAGGCAAAAGCTCAGCTGGCTGCCGAAAAATTGGGGATCCTCGCGAAGGTGAGACGGTACTTCACGCCAGAACAGCTGCTCAACTTATATCAAGCGCAAGTTCGATCATGCATGGAATACTGCTCTCATCTCTGGGACGGATCTGCCAAGTACCAGCTGGATGCACTTGATGCGATCGAAAGACGTGCTAAGAGGCTCATCGACAATGAAGTATTGGCCGAATCTAGGCTCCTGAACCTCGAACATCGGCGCCGAGTTGCCAGTCTGTCGGTTTTTTATCGGTTGCATTTCGGGGAGTGTGCGTTGGAATTGCATGAACTAATTCCTCCTAGCCCGTTCCATCATCGGACTACAAGACGTACGGCGTTGCGTCATCGGTACATGGTGGACATCCCACCCATACGCACCAAACGTTTTGGGAATTCTTTTATTATGCGTACAGCAAAGGAGTGGAATTCCCTGCCGGAGTCTGTATTTCCTGATAGCTACAATCTGCGCAGTATGCATGAGCAATTTAACAAGTGCCAAAAAATAGTAATATTTTGTTATTTAAAGAGATCAAATTGCAATACGGAAATTATATTTTGCTTTATTAATATTTTTTCTTAAACATATATTTTATACCATAGGTAAAATATAAATGATAATGATCCTCGATCAAAGGATCAAATGTTGAAGGCGATTTCTTACAACTTTATGTTATACTTTTGAACGAAAAACTTTTCACACTTTGGCTTTACGTTCATCTTTAATCTGACTTGACTGAGCGATGGATTAAAATAAAGTTTTCATGATTGCATTAAAGAATTCAAGAGTCTCATATATCTTAGGACTATAATTTCTTAGAACCGTCAAACGGGCTGAATAGGAATGCAGCATTTTAGTAGCTATTTCAATATATCAATCTTACTAATATCATAAATGTAAACGTTTGGATGGATGTGAGTGTGGATATATTTTTGTTAATCAATCACGCCAGAACGGATGAAACGATCTGAATGAAATTTGGCACAGAGATAGATTTTATTATAGTCTAGAATAGCACATTTACCACTATTCATCCCGCTGTAATGTTCCCTTGGGATGATAAAACATTTTTCAAGCGATCGAAGCCGCTGGCAGAAGCTAGTTAATTATAAAAAACGATGCTTTGTTTAAAACTAATGCACCGGTATCAAAGTTAAATCCTAATCAAAGTTTGGTTCCCATTCATCCCTGCGTCCGTTTGTTGGAACAACATCTTTTTTTTACAATTTTTTTCTTAGTTTTCATAGTGGTAAATCCTTTAACAGAAGTCTTTTATTAAACATTTATATTCCCTATATAAATTTTTACTAACAGAATCTATCATAGCTGATACTATATTCATAACATTTTCTAACATCGCGAGTTTCTCAAGACAGAAACCAGACACATGCGAGGAATAATATTCTCTTTCCTAGGAATCCCAGAGGAGCAACCGATCACAACGAATGTAGAAATGACGTGTAATATCACTTACGTTTGTATTTTAATATTTAATTATCAATCATACATACAATAAATATTTTATAAAGTTTTGGAACCTGTGTTTTCATTTTGATGCAGTGAAGCTAATCTTTATTTATTTACAGCCACTATCCTCACCTTGACTATATTTAATAGTTTACCAAATTATTTTATTCAATATATAAAAAATACACGGTCATATTGTATTAATTCCACAGACGAGAACTTATCACATCTCCAGGGTTTCGTTAGCTAAATTAATTTGACGCTGTTTAATACACCAAAGATTTCAGGCCAAAATAATAAAATAAAAAACTAAATAAAACTCACATGGTCATGTACAACGCAGTCAGTTCCAAATAACTTAGTTAACCTTAAAACATTTAACCTATGATAAAGAAAATATTATAAACCCCGACAACAGTAACAAAATTATCAAGGTTCAAAAAATGTTACTAAAATTCACCACAATATTACTACTACAAATTCATGCATGTGCACTGACTAATTATGGCAAAAAAACAGTATTAGTGGAGGGAGCACAGCTGTTTAATGATTTACGGGAAGATATATAGAGGTGTGATAATATTAACTTATTTAAGAGTAAACTAAAAAAAAATGTATGTACCCTTTAC